>JAUMHI010000055.1:3909202-3926702 GCA_032359435.1 Enteromius unitaeniatus | reverse complement strand
CAAAACACACCACTGATGATTCATGTTACACACACATACTGAGATTTAGACTCGAAAAGTACAGAGTTTGAAGCAGCAAAGTAAAGAGAGTGAAAACTGAAGAGAGGTACAGAAAACACAGGGAGTATAAGAATAAAAAAAAAAAAAATCGAAGAGAGGAATGGAAGGGGCAAAAGCAGGGAGAGTATGTCATGGAACTAAATGCAAAAGATAAAAAGCGCGGGAATGCAGAGGCGGAGAGAGAGAGAGAATGGTCATTATTGCTGCATAGAAGCACATCTGGATCCATTCAACGACAGATCCAGTTACACACACGCAGCACCACTCCACACTGTTTGTAAGTCTAAAATACAGTGTAAAGAGGGAAAATCCACACGGTTTACTACTGTGTGCAGTTCTGAACAGCATCTCTGTTGAAATATGTTAATATCAAATTTATCGCTTTTCTTGCATATTAAGAAATTTTGCTGCTTGCAACTTATTTTAGTTTCGCTTTTTTGATAGAAACCTCTTTTGCCCACCAAGGCTGCATTTATTTGATCAAGAATAAACTTAAACAGTATTAATCTGAAATTGTAACATTTCCTAAACAATTTAACATTTTAAAGTTAAAACACATGCATTACAAAAGAATAAACGATTAACTCATTCAAATTTTATTTTAATATAAATACAGTTTCTATGACAATATATGTAAAAAATGTATTCCTGTGATGCTCAGCTGAATTGTTTAGCATCATTACTCCAGTTTTCAGTGTCACATGATGTGCTGATTTGGTCCTCGGTCTGTTTAGTGTATTAAAACAGGTTTTACAGCAAGCGGTGAAGTCTAATGTGCTGATTTGCTGCTGGAGAATAATTTCTGTTTATGAATGTTTGAAAACAGTTACGCTGCTTAATCGTTAACTTAGACTGAGATACGTTTTATTTTTCAAAACTTTATTTGACATAAAATCCTTTTGTAACATCATCTTTACTGACATGTAATAATTTTAACTTTAAAATAAAATAAAGATTTTGACACTGCACATATAAATTAGTAGATGCTTTTTTCAAAGTGCATTTTCTCATGCTTTCGTTGGAAATCAAATCCCCAAACTATGGCGCATGTGTGTCTTGCTTCTATGCTTTTATCTTTTCTTGTGTATCGTTTATTGTAGTGATTTTCTGTATACCAGCAATCCCTGCACATGATAAATCAACTTTAATCTGACGTGTGTTACCTGCTTGTCGTGGCCCTCTCTTCCTCTTGAAAGCAGCTCCAGACTGCAGCGCCTCCAACAAACCATCCATGATACCAGTCTCATCGTCTGAAACACACAAATGCAACATTAAACACACACAGATAATAAACATTATACATAGACAGTACTCTCATTGTTATTTGAAATACACATGAAATATTTTTAGTACACATGAATTATTCAGAAACACACATAGAATCTCAGAGCAGCAGTCTCAGCCACACTGAGGTCGAATTAGAGAGAGGTGCAAAGGATCATGGGAATGCAAACATCCTCTGAGACACAAGTTAAAGTGGATGGTGCCCCCTATCTTTCACACACTGATCCATTAACCTACATAACAACTGAACCAAGAGCAATACTGTACCACAGACACACACTCACTAGGGGAAGGACAACATCATTTTGAAAAATATTTTATCTTTGCAAAATAGTTTCAAATAGTTGCAAGTGTGTGTTTACATGTGTGGGTTGTTTTCACGTGTGTGTAGGCAGATGGTTTCAATCAGGTCCTCTCTGAACAACATGAGGTTAAAGATTTATGGGTCTAATTTCCCCTCCCCCGTAAACACACACACAAACACCAGTGCACACCTCCCCCATATACAGACACACTGTAATCCCCGCAAAATCTGCAGCCAGATGGTTTTGCATCTGACCTGACAACCTACATCACTCACACACACACTGTCTGCAGTGCACACACACCACCATGAGGTGCAGCACTGAAACAGCACAGATCTGGGGAGATTTTCTCCCTGCTGCTTATGATATTTGACATATCACCTCACCTCAAAAAATATTACAATTAAGATAACACATAAGGTCTTATAACACATAATTTCACTCATTAACAATATCCACCAAAATATCATGAAGAGATATGTATTCATTTATTATAGTTTTACAGTTGTAACATTAACTGCACTATGTTTGTCGACACAAAACTTCAATTTAGTGTTTAAAGTGACTAATATACATGCAACTAGTCCATATGAAACATTTATATTAAATGATTTATAATTTAAAAGTTCCATAAAACCCTTTATATTTTTTTATTACTATTTTATTATAGTAAATATAAAAAAAAATAAAAAAAATATATATATATACACATTATTAATAATTTTATGAATGATCTTTTTCCACTGCTGCTACCATGCCAAGCAACATTCCTTAAGTTAAAACTACTTAAGTGTATTAACATAAATTTTACACATACATAAACATTGCTACATTTATAATGGTGATTTATATGGTGTATGGTATTATTTATTATTTTATTTATTTTTAATAAAATGCATTTTAATAATTTTTTGCCTTTATGAAAATATAATACTGAAAATACTTAATCATTATGCAACTTTTATACAAACTACTCATAATTACTTTTTTTTTTAAATAAAAATGCATTTTCACGACTTTTTTTACCTACCATTACATAACACTTAAATACATTTGTTATACGTTTTAATCTTTAGGTTTGGTTAATAAAAACAATTATTTGATTGTCCTTTCACGTCCATTAAATATTACGATTTTTTTTAAATAATGTATTATTGTGTTGAAATGAATAAATAGGATTTATAAATGCTTTAGAAGTATTTGATTTTCAGTTAATATTAACCAATGTAGTTGACCTTTATTTAACAAATGAAACTTATTGTAAATTGTTGGCATGATTACTGTGTATGTACAGTAGCTTTCATTAGTTCACAAAAATTGAGAGACTAAACTAAATATTTCTACATTTAAAATATTTCAAGTAACTTTAAATTTTTTTAATGTGGTCAAAAATGATAACTGATTATACTGTCTATTAATAAAGCTATTGAAAAGGTGGCATCTGTCAACTAACTGTAGTATTTAGGTGGAAACTGTTTAATCATGGCCACACAGCTCAACCAGACTGTTAGTGAGGCACAATAATTCCCCCCACAGACACATTCTGGATGAATATCTTTCCTGTTTCAGCTGCACTACACCACAATCAACAGTCTCTCATCTGAAGATGACAAACCCATGAGCATCATCAGGACACAGACCAATCACACTGCGACATCTGTTTCCACACGCAGAGTATCTAACAACCAACACTGACACCTATTGACCATCCACATGAGCTGCTGTGGTTCAGTGGAGTTTGTGTGTGTGAGAGAGAAGTAATGTGGGAAAGACTTTTATGCATCTAATTCTCAGGGTTTGTCTGCTAAACTAGAGATAATGTCCGTCTCTCTCTCTCTCTCTCTGTGTGTATGTTTGAGAATGTGGGAATGTCAAGGACAAACATTTCAAATATTCAGCCCTGAGCGTTTCAATGAACCCTGTGTGTGTTTGTGCACTCAGACTTCTACGATCTTCTGGAAAGAATATTTTCTGTGTGTGTTACACATGTGTTTTTACTCAACTGACATTCAAATCTGTCCCCTGTATGCAAATCATACCTCCTGAATGATCAATGTCACTTACCTCATACTGTAATCGGCCTGTGATTAGATCATAAATGACACTTGTTTTATTGTCTAATTAAATGATATCCAGACATTTGAAGTGTTTTCAGTGTATAGCAGTAAATGCTGATGTGACGGATAAGTTAGCTGCAAAAGCAACTAAACTTGTCTAAATGCTGTTTTTACAGCATTTTACAAACTGATATTACTGAAACTATTAAACATTATTTTTGTTAATTATTTTCTATCATCCTCCCTTTAAAAGCTGTCTCACACAGAAATAATGAGAGTGGAAATTTGGAGCCCCAAAAGTTTCAAACTACAGCCAGACAAGAAAAGTAGGTCATACAGAGTGTGAGAGAGAAAGAGGGAGAACAAGACACACACACATACACACATCCATACATAAAGAGAGGGAGAGATCGACAAAGAGATACACACACACACACACACACAAAAAGACGAAAAGAGAGAGACAGCTTATTTATTAATTGTATTACTGTGGCCAAATGACACAATCCACATTGAATGTTGAGTGTGAATCAGTTTGTGTCGTGAAAAAAGGAGAAAACCGTGGTCACAGAGGGTGCTAGAGAAAGATTTTTTTTCAAAATGGTCTGAATCTCAAACATTGTCCATGTCACATTTCACCCAAAACCAAGAAAAGAACAGAGAATAAAAGAATTGTAATCGAAAATGAAGCTGTCTTGTTTTGAAGAGAAATGTGACCTGGAGATGTCTAGCACACACACACACACACACACACACACAATGTGAATGTTTACCATCATTGATGTTGGGAATCTGTCCAGCATTCATTCTCTTCTGTTTCTCCTCTTTCTCTTTTTCCGCTTTCTCTTTTGCCAGTTTGGCTCGACGGATCTTCTCCTCTGCTTCTTTTCGTTTCTGGTTCTCTTTCACCGCTTGCTGTAAAACCAACACACAAGTTAAGTTTTGACCTCAAGATTTCAAGTCTTCTTGTGTTTGTTCAGCTGAAGGAGCATAACGTTTATAAAGGGTTATGATGAACAGATAAGTGTAAGAGTTTTGACACACAGAATATCAGTATGTCTAGGCACAAATCTGTTTTAATACACTAAACAGACCGAGGACCAAAGCATCTCACACACACGCAGCACAAGTGTGTGTGCATAAATACTGCCTCTACACAGAAATCCAAAGGTTTAGGTTCTATAATATTTTAAGGAAATTACTGCTTTGATGAAACTGATCATCTTCATTTCTCTTCCACTTGAACAGTTCTTTAAAGCACATTTTACTTCTTCTACTACAGTGTGTTGCATTTCTAGGTCAAACAGCTAAATATTAAAAGAAAAGGAGGGAAAAACACTTTATGGTTAAACTTCATGAATTGATTGGATGACAAAAAGTGCCTATATGAAGGTGGACTGCTGATACAGCATGCACCAAATAAGCAAAGTTCTTACATTTTACTGAAAAATTAAGACTATATGTGATCTAGGAGCTCAAAACTAGTCATAATTAGCATAACTGATATTCTTTTTGGTAGTCCAGAGTGATAAAAAGTAAACAATTAAATATCGTTCATATTTAGTCGACCTCAGGTTGTGTACTGACCTGGAACATGTTCCTGAAGTTGTTGAGGTCACCGAAGAACTCTTCTGGACTCATTTTCTTGGGGTCAAACACAAAGTACTTGCCCAAATCCTCGTACTGCTTCTCCATGTTATCATGCATCAGCTTGAGCTTCTCAAATTGCTCCCCGGCCGTCGCTACAAAACTGTGCACAACTTTGTCAAAGAAAATCACACTGTAACTCAACATTTATATTCACAACATTACTAAAAACATTAAATCACTTGTTTCTTCCCTCATCAGAGAGAAAGCACTACAACAAACATCCTCATGAACTTCCTCAATGGATTATCATTCATGAAATCATGTTTGTTCTGGAATCCAAACAGGATGTGATGTCACAATGGATCACTGGCACCGTATATGTTTTGTTTATTTTTAGCCTTATTGTTTGAGGAAATGACTGTGGAAACCAAAGTGACACTTCCTGTCATGCAACAGGCCAGAGAGGAAGTAAAGGATATGGACATTTTTTCTACAAATTTGTCTTTGTCACTCTGCGGAGGGGGGAACGTCTCAATGTCTTTCTCCAGGTTTTTAATCTGCTTTCCCATCTGATCTAGATTTTTCTGAAGCGTCTCTGCCGACACTGAGAGAGAGAGAAAAAAATATGAATAGAAATAAAAAGCTGTTCTAAAAATGAGATTAGTAGCACACCGTTCAAACAAGCTTAACGAGACAGACCTCTGCTGGCTTTCTCCACGTGGATGAGCTCCTCTGGAAAGGTCATGACCTCTGGATATTTCTCCTGACATATTTCTGCCAGGAAGTGCAGCAGAGTCTGTTTCTGATCGGCTGATTTAGTGTCTCTCAACTAAACACACACAAACACACACACACACACACACATTTGTTAGCTGCTAACTTTGTGGTGACCACTGCATCACGCACTTTCCACAGGAAACAGGGTATAAATGGTTGTCTCACTGCATTATAAAAGCTAAATAAGAGGCACAAATCACATGTTCTTCAGAAAAAATAGCTATTAATAGAAAGAAAAGCTATTAATTCACACAAAAAGAAAGTAGAAACGCATCAGATGCACACAAAAAGACCGAGTTGACAGCATTCGTCAAACTCCATGCAGATGCTGGAAATCACCTTGCACAGGTAACTGATGCTGAAGCCGAAAGCTTTGGCGTTGCGTGATCCTGCGTTCATGAAGTTTCCGAGCAGCAGCGTCATCTCCAACAGTTTGGAGAAGCTCTCGCTCTTCCGAAGCTCCTCGCAGGCGGCCGTCACCGCCACCACATCCGGCTTGACGTTATTCACCTGCTCCTCAAACTGAAGTCTGAAGAGGATGGAGGTCAGACGGGGCTTCAGACGCTTCACTGAACTGATCTAGAGAGAGATATACACACGTATCTGAGCAGTGGTGTACAACGTCAGACCCAGGCCCATATGCAAAAAAAAAACGCATGCCAACATTCTTTAATTTGCAGTGAGAACTAGATTTGCCTCAGTTCAAGAGGCATGTGAATCAATGAAGGCTAGCCCCTTGAATATTTGCATAAAATACACATTAATAAATATTTAAAATACATGTTTAAAAAACTGAACAAATTTAAAACTCATTTAGTTTCAAAAAACATCAAAAAGCCTATGTTTTATTGCTGTTTTTTCTGTTAAATGTGGAGAAATAAAGGTTGGATGCTACAGGCGGAGAATAGGTGGAATTGTTTCGTTTTTGGTCAATGGCTTGCTGACGCAGTTTTGTGAACTAAAACCTCCAAAACAAATGGGTGAATTTCTGAAGTTATATATGTATATTCTATACACGCATACATTTTTACAGGAGTGGTTATAAGTGTTTTTCTCACCACAACTCCAAACTGTTCTGACTCGGCCAGCTCCTCGTACTCGTCCTTCATCTCTGATAATGTGTTCATTTGTTCCTGCTCTGGCAGCAGCTTCAGCAAACTCTGAAAAACACAAAGCAGCAGAATACAGTTTGGCAATATAATAAGAGACATTTTCCATAGTATTTTAGGGTGGGGCTTGATCTGTTTTGGATTAGTATGCACTAAAGAGTCATTCATAATAAGACCAAAAAAAGTAAATGTGAAGACTTTTAGCTTTCATTTGAACTTGAAGAAAAAATTCCTTCATTTCAAGATTAAGGATCTTAGCACTGTAAACGTCAAAATATAGCCTTAATATCAAAACAACAAACTTTTATACAAGGTTATTATTGGTTACATTCAACATATGGTTGTTATAAAATCCACTATATGACTCATACCTGCACCATGTTTTCAGTGAGAACTTTCTCGTTGACCTCCAGGATGACATTCTTCATCTCTTCATAAGGCATTCTGTTTGAACCCAAAAATATAGCTGCAACACACACACACAGAGTTCTGAGTAAACAGCACTATAAGTTACGGTGTTACACCAGTGAGATATTTCACATCTGAATGAAGATTCATGCTCAGCTGTTACTCACAAAGATTCTGGGAAGTTTTGGAGTCGAGCACCTTCAGCTCCTTCACCTTCTTCTTCTGAGCATTTTTCTTTTCCTCTGATGTTTCTTGTTCTTTCTTACCTAGAAAAACACAGAAAGATAGAGAGAGGCATAACTACTCTTGAGTATTTGAGATATCAGCCTCAGGTTCAAAACTGACCTGAAAATGATGTTTCTTGAAAACTGGACGCGTCTCTCTGCCATATACTCTCACACACAGTATTTCAATGAGTTGCTATGACACATCAAGTATAGTGACATTGGTGTCCATTTTATTTGCTCTAGAAGTACTTTAAACACACTTTTCAAATGGATTCATAATTGTCATACATGCAGTGTACTGAAAAAAACATTTCAGAGATTATACTGATTATTTGCAAGAATCAAAAACCCTTGTATGATAACAGTGTTATCTTAGTATTACTTCTACCCTATTTTATATTTATGTTTTTCATTTTATTTTACCAATTTTATGTGATTTGGACAATTTTATTTGTTTTTATTTCTATTCTATATAGTTTTAATAATTTAGCCCTTTTTTTAAAATTAATTAATTAATTTATTTATTTTTAGAAATTGTTCTATTTATTTCTATACATTTCTATTTAGCTTGAGCTTTAGTACTAAAAGTAAAGTTATTTGAGGTAGTTTCTAGGGTGACATTTCTAATTTTAACCCCCCCTCCCAACATTTTTTTTAATATTTTTCCATCTTTATTTTAATTACCGAATATGATTTCCATAGTGTTAGATAATAAAATATATTTCTATTTTCTATCTTTAACATATTTATATTTTTACTTTATTTTTCTTATTTTCCATTTCTACTCTTATTCCTAACTTTAGTTATTAATTTATGAATTATACTTCATTGACCATATTTGATTTCAGTTCTATTTCTGTGACGGAAAACAACTTAATAACAACCATATCACCTCTGCATCAAAGGACCATTTAAGTGAAATGCCACGAAGAAAAGTAATAGAAATGACAAATTAGGTTCATTTTTGAAAAAGGTCATACACAAGTTATTTGTACTGGACATGACAGCTGTACAAAAGTTAATTTATGGATCAAAACTACAAAAGATCCGAGACGGGGCAACTTCAAATAGCATAGGAAGTATCTAATATAGAAAAGAAAAGGATCTCTGTACACAAGCACACACACGAGTTTGCTGGGATTTCGTTTCTAAAGACAGACTGTGGGGAGCAGAAGGAGGTCAGAGGTCAGGGGTCGGGAGTCAAACGCCCAACAGCTTTAATGAAACGTGAAGACTGAAGTTCACACTACTGACAAGCCTCTAGAGAAGCCCCACAGACACAAGCAGCATCAGATCACCATCAGCTTGTGTGTGTGTGTGTGTAATGATCACTGAAACATCAGATAAACATCCTCATCTCTATCTGCAGTCTGGTCTGTAATTCTCTTCCATCCTCTTTCACTCATGTCCACGTCTCTGCTTTATTCTTTCTTTTCTGTCTCTGTGAATAGTTTCTCCTCCATTTACAGGCTTCTTTCAAACTGATTTTTTTTTCTCTCTGTACCTCATTTCCGAGCAGTACATTTGTGTCTGGCATCTGTGTGTAGTGTATTGAGTTACAGCAGCATATGGAACCGCTCAAGAGAGTGAGTAGATCTGGATACACACACACACACACACACACACACAGACTTACTTACTTTCACTCGCAATTTTACACTTCAGGTCTTAAGAATGGCTGCCCATGTAAGACACACGTGCCTCAAACTTCTACTGAGGATTTATATAAACACATTTGTTGAGATATTAATCTGAAATTACCTGACCCAAGCCTAGAAAGAATACATTTACCTGATTTATGAATCATCAAAAAGAATCATTTTATAAATCCTAAAACAAACAAATTAAAAATAAGTGTTTTTGTTGCATCTCAATCCACAAAATGCAGATTTTTCTCTTCTCTGACAGCATGGTATTCTTATATTATTATTTAATTCATACTTATTTGTAACACCTTAAAATACTTCTTTTTTCATTATTAGGTTGTTTCATTTGGCTTTAATAAATAATTAAAGTTATTATTATTTTATTATTTAGTACTTCAACAAAATATTTTCAATTATTTGCCAAGTAACATTTCTAATTTAAGGTTTTTCATATAATATTGAATGATTTTATTCATTTTGCTTCTATCTATTCTATTTTACCATTATAAAATGAATTGAAGAAATAAATTAAGTAACCTTTAAAAGGTCATCGACACATAATTTTGTAATTCAGAGCTGGAAAAATTTGTTCATAACTCAGAATTACCACGAACACAGAATTGACATCAAAAAATGAAAAGTATTTCAGAATTTTTAAATGGATTCATAATACTTTCATAAAAATTAAAGTTATTTTCAGATTGTAAAAGCATTTTGAATATTAGAAGTCAAATAAACTATGTATAAACTTGGCTTTCTCTATCGCTTCTTAACAAAAGAAAGAAACTTTGAATTTATAACTCTGGGTTTTTAGGACAAATGAAAAGAAATTGAATACTAGACAGAGAGATAGTTCTACTAATCTATGACACATTATGGCCTGATATCTCAGTCAGTGGGTCAGTGTGTGATTGATTCTGTGCTCAGGGGGAGCGCGCACACACACACACACACACACACACACACCCCCCTCCTCTGCTACTCACTGCCTGTGATTCATAAAATGGGATCTGCTTTCAAAATGGCTCCTGGTCTTTCTCTCTCTCTTACACACACACACACACACACACACACACACACACACACACACACAGATGAAATACCAAAACTCATTTATGAGCCAATGGTGCCTCTGCAGGTCATAATGAGAACTGCAGCACAACTACAGCACATCTGTGTTACATTAACATAACATTAAAGAGTGTGTGTGTGTGAGGGAGCACAATCAGGAACAATCAAACACAGGCTCTTTAATGTTATTGTTTCTGGACTGTGTTGTAAAATCCCTGCTGTCTTTTGTATTTTTGTATTGCCTGAGGGCTATTTATCCATTCAGGCTTTCATCTTCCTCTCATGGAATCTGGTCTCAGCACACAGCTGCTTCACACAAAAGAGCTCTGACACACACCTTCAATTCAGGACATATCCTTTGTCATTGTTGCTTTTTACTCCATAAAGTCAAATACGACTACAGACAAAACTGTAACATAAAAGAAAACTTGCAACAAGTCAAATATACAGTATTATATATATATACATACAGTAACATACCTACTGTATTATAACAAAATAACTAAAATGTTTTTAAAAGGAAGGCTCTGTTACATTCACCCCCTTTTTGGGACAAGCTATAAATACTTGAAACCATTAACACACACACACACACACACACACACACACACACACACACAGAGTTGTGTTTATTTCTGTAAGCGTCCAGCTGTTTTTCCACTTCTGTGTCTTGTCTCTTCGTCTGTCTTAAATGAAAATCATTGAGTTTCTGCATATATTAGTTTAGCGCGAAGCACAGACATCATGTCTGGTGTTTCTGGAACTCCTGATCTCACTTTAAACACACACACACACACACACACACACAGGCGCTCTTCTTTTCCCATACAAGGCAAGAGTTTATGCGAGTGGAAGGTCACAGCGAGAGAGACACGTCCAGCATGTTAAAGTGAACTCCAGCTCATCAGCAAACCACACACAACTCACTGCAATCCACTCACACAGAGAAACTTTGTTCTTTTATCTGCCTCTCTTTCATTACAAAGTATTTTTAGTTTAAAGTGTATTGATGACAGCCTCCTTTGTTCTGTGGGAGCTTACGGTGGAGCGCCAGCGCCTCTAGTGGACAAACTAACACTCAACTTATTACAAAACACTAAACTTTACCTCAGAGTTTGCTTTTGAAATCTGTAATGACCTTTATGCTTACATTTTATTGAAACTTTTCAGATGGAAAAGAAAAAAGGCTTCTTTGTGGAATGGATCTAGTGTGTTGCAGCAACTAGTGAAGAATCTGTTACTTTTCAAATGCAAGCTATTTCAACATTTTTTTCAACAAGTGTTTCATTACACACTTTTAAGCACACACAAGCATATTTTCGCGCAAAGGAAAGAATGCTGTTGCTCTTGAGAGAAAGGGAATGTGCTTGTCAGCAAGTACACACTCTCCATACTTCAGTAATCTAATAGACAACCAACTCTCTGGCTGCAAGAATGCTGGGAGTTTGACACAAAGAAAGAATGAGAAGAAAGGGGGGCAGATGCTGGAGAGAGACAGAAAGAGAGCAGGTGGTCGTTGTTCGGGGGTTTAAATGTAAAACACAGCAGCAGCTGATGAGAGACGCCGTCCCTTTAAACTTTAAATGTCCATGATTGTGTGTGTGTGTGTGTGTGTGTGTGCGCATGGGGAGTTTCCAGGGCTCTGGTTGCTGAGGGTAACCTCGAGCTGAAAGGGGCCCTTCATCCTGTTTTTGTGTGGAAAGGAAGGAATGAGAGCAAAAGAAAGAGAGGGAGAGCAGAGGGGTGACTCAGTGCCAGATGGCAGGGTGTGGTGTGAGGGGGGCGGGGTGGACCCACAGGAAATGGGAGGGTCAGAAAGAGGGGGACGGACTGTGGGAGGGGTTTGGGGATTGCTCACTTGCGCTCCCCTGGTGCATGAACATTGCAACTGCAGGGTAAAAAATTTAAAATAGAATTAAAATTGGTAGATATTGCATAAAATAACAAACAAAAAGTATATAAAAAACATTCTGAATACTGTATAATGCACAATATAGAACTATATACTATTGTACAATATTCAGATTCTTTTTAGTATATATAAAAGTAAAGATTTAAATTAAAATTTTAAAGACTTTTGTGAATGTCATTGTCTTACCAGCATTTAAAGACAAAAAGTGTGTCAACATTTACTACAATATCTAATAAAAGAATTTAAACTGTACCATTTTTTTGTAGTCTAAAATGTTTTATGTACCTTGGTAAATATATGATACAAATATGTTTGAATAATAAAATGTATTAGATAAAACACAAAAAATACAAAAACTCAGTTATCAGTTAACTATGCTTATCTTGTACAGTTAGATACAAAAACAGTAAATATAATTTGTTATAATTTGTTAAGAATATTTAAACCCTGTAATAACCAGAATATAAGACAGTGAACAATCAGAACAAGATAACTATTTTTTTTTTTAAATAAAACACAACACACTCAGTTGTCAGTTATATTGCTCATCTTGTCCTGTTATAGGAGGGAAAAAAAATTGTTTCTTAGGATAGTTAAAAAAAAAAAAAAGTTACACACATTATATATATCTTTTTTTTTTCATAAAAAATATATTATGAATAAAGGAAAGCATTTTGTAAATAACGGTATAAATCTATTTGTGGTGTCATACTGCCATCTATTGGAGCAACTGTGAACTGCATCATTTCACTTCTAAACATTTAGATTGATTTATTACAGAAAATTACCACCTGACAATAGTTCACCAATAGAGAAAAAATGTCTAGCGTGAGATTTCAAATTTTCCTCAAACACAGACTTGTTTAATTCAATTAAAGTGTGTAATTACATTCAACGATCTGCCAAAGGCTGGAGAGTAAGTGTGATAAAGTTGTTTCTGGCATATAAATTTTAATGCATTTTCCTGACTGTGACATTGGCTCTAAGTGACCTCAGGAGAGAAAGAGTGTGTGTGTGTGTGTGTGTCCTAGCCTTCTCTGGCCATGAGGGTCTGCAGCAGTGACGCACAAACACAATACCACCTGAATTACTGATCAGACACACACACACACACACACAGTGTTTAAACACAATCATATTTTAACTCCAAGGAATGTGAGGATAGATTAGGAACACACATACACACACACAGTGTAATGATTTTAAATCAACGCTCCATCCGCTCACACACAGACCCACGTCAAGATTTACTACAGCAATTACAGCAACCTAATTACACACACACACACACACACACCAGTGTAATAAGTGAAACTGGTCTATGACTCAGTCAATCTGTCCCTCCTTCACAGCTCAGAGCTCCAGGGAGCCTGCAGGAGACGGAGACACACACACACACACACACTGGATGTTGAGAAGTTAATAAGATGCTGAGGTGACTGTGCGCACAAATATGAAGGTCACACACACACACACACAAGGAACAAAATGCATCGATCCACATCTGTGCAAAAACAAACACACATTTCAATAAACAATTAAAACACACACACAAGGACATCAATAACACAGATCTATATAGAACAGGATTTAGTTTGGTCAGTGAGTGTGTCTGTGTGTGAATGTTAATAGATCAGTGTGTATTTCCAACATGTAATTACACACACGGACAGCTCTTCAACAACAGCTGCTACAACTTCCTCTTCATCAATGTCACCGTGTGTGTGAAATCAACAATCTAGAGTGACGCTTGAGAAAAACACTGCCCTCTAGTGACTGAACGAGGGAAAAAGTATAAATTATTCCTTTTAATAAAGCATTTAAATAAAGCAAAAGTCTTGTTATTAACAAACCATTAACTAGGACTTTGACCTCATTAAAATGCTGCATAGTAAGGTTAAGATTGGGTATTGTGTAGGGTTAAGGATGTAGAATATGCTGATGAAGAGTATGTATATGCGTTATAAGAATTAATAAACATTCAATATGTTAATACTTCATGTTGGTCACTGTACTTCAGCGTTATATTATTATATGAAGCAAATTACCTGTTTATCTAACATGCCATGTGACAATCAGAGAATTTGTTCAACTGTGGAATATTATGATTAGCAAATATACAAAATTTGTAGAACTTACACATATTAATTAAGTTAACTATTTTATTCCGAAACCTCTGCATTAAATTGATGTAAAATATTGAAAATATTATTAATATAAAAAAATATTACAATTTAAATAACTTTTACATATATTGTGAAATATCATTTATTCCTGTGATGCAATACTGAATTTTCAGCATCATTTATCCAGTCTTTAGCCTCTCATGATCCTTCAGAAATCATTCTTTTATGCTGATTTGATGTTGCAGAAAGATTATCATCGATGCTGAAAATATTTTTGTAGAAATTGTGAATTTTTAATTAACGTTCAAAAGTACAGCTTTTATTTGAAATCGAATTATTTTGCAACATTATTAAAGTCTTTACTGTCGCTTGTCATTCATTTAATGCATTGATAGGTTTCTTAAAAAAACCAAAAAAACCCTGCAAATGTGCAATTTACATTTAATAATCAACACCAACATGTATGCAAATATTTAAAAATATTGTTTTATTAAAATTTAGTTTGTTGCTAATTGTACCCTTACAATAATGCAAAAGAGCTCCCTATAGTCCAGAGCATAAGATAGATATTTCACTCAGAAAATTATTTTATTTGAATGCATTAAAAGAAATAGCAATTTGTTCAGTAAACAACATTAAAAAAAAAAATAATAATGAAATAAAAAAAGTTTTTTCCCCCTGCTGTGCCAAAACCATAAAGAACCGTGACGTCAAAACTGAACTATCATGCAACTCTTGTGCACACACACACACACACACACACAGGCCTAGAGATATCAAAACAACACACACACACACACACACACACAAATCAAACTCTGTATCTGTGTTTGTTCTAGTGAACATGCTCTGTCTCTCATTCTCTGCTTTGGGCGAGACTGCAGGCATCTGATCCAAGCAGCAAAACCAAACAGAAATGCCAACAAACACACACACTCATATACTGTACACAATCACAAGAGACCAGCTCAGGGTTTGCCCTACAGAAACCCACAACAACATGATATCTGCTTCTCTCTCCCTCGCACAAATCAAGTGTCAGTTCAAGGAGACTGTAAGTGTGTGTACGCAGAGTCGGATTTCAGAAAACACAAAACAAGATATTTATCAGAATGTTCATGCTGCTTTTTTCCCTAGAACAATGGAATTCATACTTTTAGGTGATCTGTCCCTTTAAATAAATCATGTCACAGTGCGTGTTATTTATGCCTGTCATAAAGTCACACAGTCTCCTTTTGTGATGTTCTCGGTCCGTGACGCACTCGCACACACAGCCAGCATGCCGTCAGCCAGCTCCTAAGGGTCTCGCTGTGATGGTTTGGTTTGTTTGACCTCTTTCTGTGCTTGAGTTCACAGTGGACCATCCAATTAAAGACACCAGTGCCGCAGACACTCACACAACCTTCAGAAGCACATTATCTCTTATTCTGTCTTTCTCTGTCCATCCTCGAGGGATCTGGCCTCCTTCACTGGCCATAAAGGATAAGAATATCACTATTCTACTAGAGAGAAAAGAAAAGAGAGAGCGCTTCTTGGCTAAACTGACCGTCACGGACATCCGCTGTATCATATGATGGATTAAAAGGATATTTCTGCCAAAAATTTCATGATTTATTCACTTTTATGTCGTTTCGGTTCCACGTGATTTTAATTTAGTGGAACACAAATGATTTTTTAATAGAATATCCTGTTGATTTTTTTTAATTATTCTTTTTTTTTTAAGACAGATAAACAATACACTTTAAATGACATTTTAATTATTTATATACATAATATTTAAAATAAGTTGCCATTACTAACCTATTTATAACCATACTAATGTAAAATATTATCGCTATTTAAATAATTTTTTTCTGTAGCTGAAATAGTAGATAACGATGCTAGCAACTGCAAGGTAAAATCTACTATAATACAAATACACAGACAACTGAGACAACCTCATCAGCAAAAACGTGTGTGTGTGTGTGTGCGATAGCTGTAGGTTTAATTTCGCCCCTGTCAACTCATCAGAGCGGAAAACAAACCCACCATGATTTCTGACCAGGCCAAGCCAAGGGTGCGTAGAAAACCTCATGCATGCATGCATATAGTACACGTGTTCAAACACACACACGGGCCTCTAGAAGCACTAGAAGGATGCAGTCATTTATTACATGAACATGTTATTCACGTTTAACCAAACACACATCCGCACATCTGAGCATCTGTCAATCAGATACTTTAAAACATCAGCAGAAACACTCGCTGGGGTCGTGCTCGTGTGTGTGTGTGTGTAAACTACTTTAGGACTGGTAAATCTGCTCAATATAGTTCAGGTTAAAAGAGAGACAGATGTTATATTTCTAAGATCTACAGGGAAATCAATGATTGAAGTAAAATACAGCAGCTGCTCTCACTCACACACACACACACACACACACAAATCAAACGTGAGATCCTCTTTTCAAGGATTAGGAACTTACAAACATGCTGAAAAACAATAGAAATGCTGAAGATATTCTAGCAAAATTATCATTTTGTGCATCAATAACCTATATATTAACAAATAATAACAAGGTATTTACACCTTTTTTGTAACTGCTTAAAGGGGTCATACAAACCCAGTTTTCCACAAGCTAATATGATTATTTAGGGTCTGAATGGAAAGTTTGTAATATAATTTGTTTTAAAATTTCTCAAAGATGGTTTTAAAAAGGCTAATTTTCCCCTGTCAGAAACAGCTCTTTTGAAATCACTCTGTTCTGTGCACTTCCCCTTTAAATCTTCACGAAATAAATGTCGAAAGACGTCGGGAGTAAATCACTGCTGCTCTGTTCATTAATACATTCAACAAAACACCTCAATCTCTTAAGAGTCTTGCTTGTCTCTGCGTCTCGGTCTGATGACGCTCACTCAGGGCGGGTCTGAGGTAAGACACCAGTTCAGTCT
>JAUMHI010000055.1:3887453-3909102 GCA_032359435.1 Enteromius unitaeniatus | reverse complement strand
TGTGTACACACACTCCCAACACACATTTCAGTCCAAACTGCTTGAAAAAGTGCATGTACCGCCGTATGACCCCTTTACATAAATTCAAGGCTGACCATGTAAATGATGACTAAATGATGTGAATCCTGTTACAAATGTATTTTTCTGTGATTATCAAATACTTGGAAGAGCATTTGCTGTTTGATAACAGTTATGATTATGTTTATTTATTTATATTTATTTATATAATTTACTTAGAAGTATATAATTCAATATAAAAAAAATAATATATTTACAAATTTTATAAAAATAAATATATATTAATATAAATATGATTTAATTAATAAATTTTACTCCGGCTTATCACTAACTAAAACAAAAATACCCAAACTGAACCCCCCCCCCAAAAAAAAAACTCCTTTACACTTACTTGAAAAACAACTTCAAATATTTAGAAAACTTGAAAGTTGCAAAGGTAGGTCATCATTATTTAGTTTAACTTAAAACCTTATAAATAAAAATTATATACATTTAAAGGGTCAAAAACTAAATATGAAGAAAAATCTGAAAATATCATTTAAAAATACGAATAAAAGTTCTAATAGAAACTGTTTTTATAATGGTATATCACTGATCTCTATTAGAATTCTAATGAAGACTGTACTTCTAACTAAAATATGATGTAATCTCAAGTTGCTCTTAAAGATAAGACCACCTTTTAGAAAGTATTTAGAAACCCCGAACACGATTGAGACTGTGTTTCTCCTGAGAATGAGATGTGACCCTGATATGTGCACATACTGACTCTGATACGGTGCTGAATGTGTGTGAACTACAGCTGTGCACCTCATATTGTCCGTCCGTGAGCTGTGTGTGTTGTGAGTCGTTACACACGGGCGATGCACAACTCTCTCACACACACTTCAGAGCGTCTGTCAGCTTCACTCACCCACTGAAATGAAAATCAGTGAGAACTGACAGCTTTATAAAACTTTAAACCTGCAGCTAACCACTCTAAACACACACACACACGGAAGCAGTCAAACGTGAGAGCTCGAGATGGAAAGAGTTGAAGCAGAAACACATAAAACCGAAGAGAAACCATCACACACACACTTGAGTGAAGAGCTCTAAAAGTAATGACTCTCTCTCTGTGCCACTTGTTTTCACACTTGGTGTGTGTCACACTTGATTCAGGGGTCTGAGAGCGACACGCAAGAGTTTGACTTCAAGGTGAACGCTTCAAATTATTTTGGACACCTTCAAATTTTAGGAATGTGCCATTACATTTTTTTGTTTTTAAATATTTTTACAGTAGATAGCAACAATTGTAATGATGACAGAACAAGGGGCTTGAATATGAAGAATATTATAAATACATGTACTACTGTTCAAAAGGATTAGATTAAAAACAAGATCTATTAATCTATTTTATATTTCTATTGTCTATAATCTATTATATATTTTTATTATATTTATATATATATATATATATATATCACACAAACATTAAATGCGAAAAATACACTTTCTATTTCAAATAAACACTGCTGTTTTGAACTTTCTATTCATCGAAGAATCCTGAAGATAACATTTATGAGTTGCCACAAAAATAAAGCTGTCAAAAGACACAAGAGACAAAATTGTAGACCTTCACAAAGCTGGAAAGGGCTACGGGGCAATTGCCAAGCAGCTTGGTGAAAAAGGAACAACTGTTGGAGCAATTGTCAGAAAATGGAAGAGGTTAATGATGACTGTCAGTGTCCCTCGGACTGGGGTCCCAAGGAAGATCTCTCCTCGTGGGGTATCAATGATGCTAAGAATGGTGAAGAATTAGCCCAGAACTACACGAGAGGAGCTGGTCAATGGCTTGAAGGGAGCTGGGACCATCGTTTCCAAGGCTACTATCAGTAATACACTAAGACGTCATGGTTTAAAATCTTGCATCACACGGTTCCCCTGCTTAAGTCAGCCCATGTCCCGACCCGTCTGAAGTTTGCCAGGGATCATCTGGACGATCCAGAGGAGTTATGGGAGAAAGTCCTGTGGTCAGATGAGACCAAAGTAGAACTTTTTGGTCTTAACTCCATTCGGCGTGTTTGGAGGAAGAAGAATGATGAGCATCATCCCAATAATACCATACCTTCAGAGAAGCATGAGGCTGGAAGCATCAGGGGTGTTTTTCTGCACAGGGGACAGGACAACTGCACGGTCATGTATTGTGACATATTGGGCAAAAACCTCTTTCCTCAGTCCTTTAAAGAAGTGTCGTGGCTCGGTCTTCCAGCCTGACAATGACCCAAAAACACACAGCCAGGAAAACCAAGAGTGGCTCCGTAAGAAGCATATCAAGGTTCTGGAGTGGCCTGGCCAGTCTCCAGACCTAAATCCAATTGGAAAATATCTGGAGGGAGCTGAAACTCTGTGTTGCTCAGCAACAGCCCCGAAACCTGACAGAAACCTGACCTGACAGTTTTTGAACAGCAGTGTATATTGTAATATAATACATAAATATTGTTGCATGTTTTATTTAATATTTGAATACGGTGAGACATAAAACAATAATTATATAAATATATATGTGTTATATATATTATGTACATATAAATAAAAACATGCATGTATATATTAAAAAATATATATTTATATAATAAATAAATTTTTATATAATATAAATTATATGAATATACATATAAACATGTAAAATAATTTAAATATTTTCAAAATATATACTGTATGTGTGTCATTACAAAATAAATATACAAATATAAAATAAATTTATATAGTAAACATATATAATTACTAATATGCTACAAATTAAAATGCAATTGTTCAACACCAAAATAGACTAAATGAGTTAAAATGAATAATAATTAAAAAAAAGCGTTAGGCCCCACCCACAGTGAAATCTCATTGGTCCATAATCCCACTCAACATGAACTCGTATTAAAAGTGCTGTCAAGTCTGTTGTGCAGACTTTTCACTTTTTTTTGGTTATTATTTATGGTTCACTCACAACAGAGCTTAAGTTCAGCTCTATTCAAGAACAAAACACCCTTTTTCTCTCTCTCCGAGTTCTGGACAAGAAAAGGACATTGAGTAAGAGTGTATGAGGGAGGCATTGGTCTGTTAATTAAGAGTCACTCCATATCGTGGTTCTAACGAGGTCACTCTAATGAGGTCACAGGCAGGGGGTGGAGCTACAGTCTTTCCTCAAGAGGACACACACACACACAGTTGAACAAATCAAACACATGTATTCACTAGTACACTAAAAATACATGATGAAAAACACAAACACATGCAGGAGAGAAAGAGAAGGTGACTTTGGCTGGTAATTGGAAACACATACAAGCGTCTCTCTCTCTGTCTGCTTTCTCTTGTTCCTGTCTCTCTCTCTAATGCTTTTCCTCCCTCTCCACTCCATCTCTCTCTCTCTTTACCTCCTACAGTTTCTCCTCCACTCACCAACACCTCCGTCTCTCTGATTATATTTTTGACAGCAGTGCCACACAAGACTGACTTGAAAAATGAAGGAAAAAAAACACACACACACACACACACACACACACACACACACTTTATCCTTCTGAACTGTATCTGTGTTTGTGTGTGTGTGTGTTTTTACAGGCTTTATAAAGCAAGACAGAACCTTTCAACACCATCAATATGGACACCATCACAATGACGCATCTGAGACAGGAACAAGAATACACTGCCACGCGCTTGTGTGTGTGCATGTGTGTGTGTGTGTGTGTGTGTGTGAGAGACGTGGGCCCAGTGTGCACAATTAAGACTGAAATACTCAATGTCCTTGGGAGCCGAAACCACAGCTGAGATGATTCACCAGACGGAGAAAGACGTACAACAACAACAGAAAGAAAGAGAGGGGGAGAGATGATAAAATAAGGAAAGAATGAACTAATGAATGACTAAAAACAATGAACAAGCAAAAAAAATGAACAAACACAGCAAGAACAAGCAAACAAAAAACAAAGAGAATGAAAGAAATAATGAAGTGGAATGACAAACACAACACAACACTGACTGAAAGATGAGCTACACTTTACAAACACACAAAATATTAAGAATTTTATAGAAATACCATCAAGATGTGTCTATAACATTCATAAAGTACTATTATTATTAAATGCTTGAATTTAATTAAGGGGAGAGACTGCAGGCAAAAACCCTTTTTTCATGCACCTGCATCTGGCTTGTTTTTTCAGACTAGTGGAAAGAATACATCCAAAAGACACTGTTAACTGCTTCTTTTATAGCACTTTATCTATTTGTATCAATAGATTTCAATTACAATACATATTTTTGAAGGATGTGTTTTTTCACCTACACTGAGCCATAAATCCCCACTTTAGCATCACTTGTACACACCAAATTATGTTTTTATTCTACATCCTGAAGGTTTTTACAAAGGGATTTGTTCATATATAATTTGCCTGATTATATAAAACATTTTAACTCCTCCCAAAATTGTTAAAAATACCGTTTAATAAATCAGGTGATAACTATTCACCTGCAGTGTCTCCCATTAACCTCCTCTTCTCTGCGGACCCGCCGGCGGGTCCAAAATTGTATATTCAGATATGAATCCCTTTGATATTTATTTTACTGTAACAAAGTTATTTACACTTAAATTATGTACATTTACAACAAAAAAAAAAAAACGAAAAGCAGCTTGTGTCGACAAGGAAAGACAACATATATAATAATATTTATCACTTACAGCAGTTTATTATGTAATTTTAAAGGGTTTTCTTTAGAATGACACCAAGATATTGCATTTATTCCACTGTATGTTATTCCACTGTATATTATGTAATTGTATAATTGTATATTTTATTCTTTCCTAAAGTTGGAATAGAATAACTATTGCATAGATTATGATAGAAATAAATTTCAGTTGTTTTTTTTTTCCCTGTGCTTGCTGGCATGTGTTGGAAGCAAAATTGTTTGCAGGGAGCTGATGCACTCAGGGCCTGAATTATACACTTTCAAATTTTAGTTTACACAAAAAAAAAAAAAAAAAAAAATCGCCTCTTTTTTTGTCTTTATTATAACACAGACAATATATACAATAATTCTAATCAATTTCAACAGTGTTTTATGTCATTTCAAAAGGTTTCCTTTAAAAGGATACCAATCTTTTGTATATACACCTATCCATGTAGGTATGGGAAGCTTTTTAATTTTGGTAGGCCAAATGCAGGCGGAATTCCCCAAAATAGCCCCAGAGTATAAGAGGTTTTTAAGATTATAAATTATAACATTAAATTACCAAACAAACAAATGAGCACAGTTTAAATATAACTGTGCAAAAACAAACAAACAAAAAAGACAGACAGACAGACATGAGGAGTTTAATCAGTGATCTGAGGGGACTCAATAATGATACGCCTGACAGGAAATGTCAACAGATAGAAAGAGAGAAAGACGGATAGAATAACAGTGGAGGGAGAGAGAGGAAAAAGGAGGGATAAACAAACAAGCAGCATGAAGGAGAATCTATCGAACAAACGACTGGAGATGACCGTTTACAGCAGCAACAAAAATATAGATGATTACAATCAATCCCAGCATGCACTGCCCTTCATGTGACCTTCACACACACGCAGATGAAATCTACGATTACTCCAGAGGTTTTCATTAGGGCGTTACGCTAATGTCAGAGAAACGCTCATGGAAACTGAAACAAGGTGAAGAACGAATGAAAAAATGGATATGAGAGAGAGAGACTGACTGGAGGTCACCAAATCTGACAGACTGTCTGATAGACACAAGTGGATTATGAACACACACACACACACAGCTGGATTAATAAAGAGTATTTAGGATATATACAAACAGAAAGACTTATAATAATCGTATTTCTGCATGTTAAATCATGTCACATCAGACATGGACTGAGCATCTTCTCATGCTACACTGAGATTCTCCATCACTCTGACAGATGAGCAGGTTCTCGCCAACTTCTGAATTCTAACAAAAACATCACTAATCATCAATAATTGATGTTTGCAAGTATTTGATCAAACTTTTTTGCTTGATTACATTTTACAATACAGGCTGTCAATTGAAAATATATATGATTGTCATTTTTCAGTATTATTATTAGCATAATAATAATCATAATAATAAATTCAAATTGTAATACCTGAATTGCTTGGTATAAATAAATACATGAAAATAACTCAAAATATTTAAAATGTTCAATAAAAGTATATTTCAATGTAAAAAATAAAACAAAAGATGAAATGTAATTGTTACAATGCTCAATTAAAAAAATAAAACATTGTAAAAAACATTACAATCAATAGAATTAAATGAAACTACTTTAATTACTTAAATAATCAAACACATACTTTATATTAAAAATTTAATTCAATACAAGTATTTTAGTTATGAAAATCAGGAATTACACAAACTACTCTCATTTAATTGAACACCATAATATATTTGAAATACTTGAACTTAAATCATTTTATATACTTTACTTTAGAATAAACACATTGGTTGCAATTTTATAATTTAAGAATTATTTTTAAAAAATTGTGAATTTCCATGTATTTGAATATAAATATGTACAATTATTTCCATTTGCTTATTTTTGTTACATTTTACATTATTATTAAATAATAATAATATATATATATTTTTTGTTAAGTTTTTCAATTAAAAACAAATGAATTAACATTAAAGTACTATTAATATAATAAACCGTGACTGTCCTAACAAAGGATCGTCAAGCATAAGTCACAACCCAGGACAAACAGCAGCTCAGTCTGCAATTCACAGCATCATTCAAACAACCTGTTACTGTCGTACATGATGGCGGTGCTTTCACATCACATGGCATTTAGAAGAAATATTAATTTGAGAAATCATTTCCCGAGTTTATTTTAGGCACTGTCCACACTCTTCTACACATGAAAACCCAACACTCTCTCTCTCTCTCTCTGAATTACCAGTAATTGTGGTGATGGTGGTAGACGGCTATAAAAGTGTAATTTCTTCTTTTCTTTTTCTTTCCATCTGAAAGCTCCGCTCTCCTCCCACCAGCAATCTGTGGACACGGCAATGATGAAGGTAGTGTGGGTGAAACTCTTCCTCACAGAACTATTATTTCACCCTTTCACTGATGTGAATCTCAGAGGAACAATGTCTGGAGTGTGTGAGCACTAAAAATAATCACACAACCTCCTGCCGAGAGTCTGTAGTCGTTCGAGGACTAAAGGTCTGATCAACAGCTAATTACTGCCATCAGAGCGGACCCTACAATTAACACCACCTCGCTAAGAGACGGGAGCGGGGAGTCAGAGGTGATGTTCAGAGCGCAGCGCCACATACGGGTCGTTGCCATCCTAATGCTCTCATACTCTCTGATACTAACTTTCTGCAAGATTTGATGTGTTAATCAATAGCATTGTGCAGTCTCAAACTAAATCAAACATGCTGGCACATAATTATGCCTTCGGAAAGATCACCAGCTTGACAGAATCCACAAGGCAAATTTAATTTGAAAAAATTATTTTCAATTATTTTTTAAGTTTAACAGCATCACCATCTTAAGATCTAAAAAGACACCAACTAAAACAACCCCTCCCCTATAAAGAAAAAAAGGTACTTAAAAATAAAATAAACATTGACTAAAATATAAGTTATAAAAGAAGTTATGCGAATTATTTCAGCTAGCTCCCACGGTAACCTTTTTATTGCGTGCCAAAAATTTCAATGGATAGTTCACCTAGAAATGAAAATCCAGCCAATAATCTCTCATCCCCATGTCGTTCCAAACCCCTTAGACTTTCATTCATTTTCAGAACACAAATGAAGATATTTTTGATGCATTCCAAGAGCTCTCTGATCCTAACATGCAAGGTTCCTGACATGATCAAGGCTCAGAAACATTAGAAGGAAATCATTCAAATAATCCACGTGACATCAGGGGCTCAATGTACGCAAACGCGATGTTTACATTATTTACATCGTTTCCGCAAACAATATATCCACATACATACGTTGCACACATCGTTTACATCCGTGATACTCTCTGAAATGGCATTATAGGGTGATGCAGAGGAGACAAATTGTTGAATAAAGTCGTTATTTTGGTTTTCTTTGCACAGAAAAACTTTACAGTTGAACCACTGATGTAACACATGATTTTAATGATTTCCTTGCTGCGTTTTTGAGCCTTGATCCTTGCTGTCTATGGGAGGGTCTGAAAGCTCTCAGAATGCATCAAAAATATTGTAATTTGTTCTCCAAAAACAAACCAATGTCTTAAAGGCTTGGAATGACATGGGGGTGAGTAATTATTGACAGAATTGTAATTTTGGGGTGTAAAATATGGAATAAACACTGAATAATGCTTTCACTAATAGTTTTTATTATACAGTTTTGAGAGAGCATGAGAGAGAGATGTTTGGTGGCAGTTAGCTGTGGTCTCTAAAGCACTTTTACATTTGCACATGGCCAGAGAACATGTGTTACTCAAAGCAGCCTGTATTATTCATAGTCTGCCTCTCGCTTTCTTTCTGGTCTGAATCGTGCATGATGATGGTTTTAATGGAGCTTGTGCATTTAGACACGTTTACGAAGAGAGAGAGAGAGAGAGAACTGAATTCAGTTAGAAAGAGGAGTGAATCTGATCCATTAAAAGCTCATTAAGATCATCCAGCACTAACGACAGACATCAGTCACTCCATCCCAGACTGAAAAAAAAGTCTCCAGGTCTTCAAAAAATAAATGCCAGAGACAGACATTTTGATGATAAACTTGAATCCGTAATTGTGATTGAAACAGCAGTAAGCATTAAAGAGAATCTCAGTGTGATTCTAACGCATCATTCGCAATTTTCACGCAGACTCGTTTCGCTTTTGGCCAGTGCAGATACAAAGAGATGGAAAGAACTTGTGATACATTGGGTGTGTGTGCGGTTTAGTGTCTGTTTCAGCACCAACAGGCTGATTCTGAGGCAAAATAACTGCAGGCAAAAGCTGCCCTCAATACACTAACACACACAAACGCACACGCATAAGAGACAGCTTCTATTCCCTAACTCTAAATAAACTAAGGCTCAGAAATACCTTCTTGCATTTTAATACCGCTGTTTAGTATATTCATTTAGCTTATTGCATTATAAGGAAAGTTGGCAAAATAATGCAACTCTGTGAAGGCAATTCTGGCTTGATAATGCAAGTCAAAGCCACACACACAAAACACTTATTATGATATACTCTAGCACTGAAGTCAGCAGAAAACACGGAAAAAGCTCTTTATCAACATTTTTTGCAACAGACTTCAGTGAAGAAGCATAACAATGGAATCAAATATGTCTGTGTGCTAATTACACCTCTAGTTCTCAACAGTCAACTGATTTTGCCCTGGATGGTTGCCAGGGCACTGATGCGGTTGCTATGCATTTATTAAGGTGTTCTGGGTGGTTTCTGGGTTATTCTTCTGTGTAAAGCTCGCCAATATCATTTTAGGGTGTTGGGTTACTTCACTTGTGTAAAACTGTCTAGCATCATTTTAGGGTGTTATGTGTGGTTGTTAGGGAACTTATGCCATTGCTAAGATGATCTAGGTGGTTGCTAGGGCGTTGCTGTGCATTTATTAAGGTGTTCTGTGTGGTTATTTGGTTATTCACTTGTTTAAAACTCACTAACAACATTCTAGGGTTGTTAGCCAAGGCTTTGCTACATGGTTCCTAATAACCTGGGAGATTGATAGGGTGTTGCTATGCAGTTAGTATGCTCTATTTGATTTTTAGACAATTCACCCATGTTAAACCCGCAGCCACTGAGAATCAGAGTTGCGAGACACTTTGATCTCGCCATCGTGTGGAGCTCTCAATAGTTTCAAACAACTCCGCGCTGTCAATATGTTTGAATGGATTTAAGTAGGATGGACAGCAGTTTCAGTATATTTGCAGAAATTTCTAGTGATTTTTAACATCATGTGCAATGATTGGATATTAATAACGATGCTAACTACGTTTTACAATCGCATTTTATTCTGGGGAGTGATAAAGAGACAGCATTAATATTTTTATTAGGCCTATATTACAATTAGCGTAGTATTTAGGGTTAAATGCATTTTTCTTGTTTTAAATTCCAGTGCAAAGAATCAAATTAGAGGCGTTCGGTGGCCAGAAAATTTAAATGTCATAGTTAAACCACAACATGGCTACTTTTTTTTTATTACCTACTAGTGTTGTGCCGATAGATATTAGTATTGTGTATCGACGATCAGACCAGATGTCCTTGTTGATAGTCAAGATGATATTAAATCCTGTTAAATGTATATAACTATTATTATGCGGCCTATTATTATTGGACTACCATAACAGAATGTATTAAAACGGACTTAAACCCACAACAAAATTGAACTGCATGATGATGAACCTTTATTTACAAATTATTAGTGCTAAAAGAGACATCATTTAGACATCTTTAACAGCTATAAAGGAACATGACGAAACGGCATTGTCACCAGCATTGTTTTTTTTTTTTACAGCACATTAACTAAAAAATATTGTTGCTTGTTTTTCACCATCGCTATAATAATACAATAAATATGCAGTTAATAAGTTATCGTTCTAAAACAGGGCTCGTCGTGGGACGCGCAGTGTGGAGCGATAGGACTTCTTTAACTATCTGTTTAATTTAACTTTACTCCAAAAATACAAACTTATCTGAAAATACAATTATCATGTCCAATATTTAGTGTTAAACTGTTGGTCTTTAAAATAAATCTACAATGCTGGAACTATTGGTTGTTTGCAGGGGTGGGCGATATGGGAAAAATTATCCAGATTCTTTTTCAAGTTGGTTTTCAAGACTATTTTGCAAATTACAGAGGTAGGGGTGCGTGAAATGGCAAAACTATTATTACAATAACAATATGATGAATGTATATCATGATTCTTTGTCATTGATTTGACTATTTTAGTTGTCTGAGCAGAACAGACAAACTAATTTGCCTTTTTTTTTAATAAAAACAAAGCCTTTCAATTTTGTCATTTTATCTCATCTTATTCGAATAGATACACATTACAAATAAACAAACAGGGCTTTTATTTTTCAGGAAGAGTAGGTGTATTCAGCAGCATTGAAAGGTGAAACACTATATACTTCTACACTACATACATCATTTAGCTCATTTTTTCAAAATGAGTTTCTTTTTTCTGTTGAACATTGTATTAAACTCAATGAGCACCAGCTGCTGTTTGGTTACTCAAAATTATAACTTTTACACAATTATAATTTTTGAGTGAACTATCTCTTTAAATGACAAGCGGCGGCATGTTTAATTATGTCCCTTTAGGAGATGTACCCATCTAATGTTTCTCTTGATTGTTCACTTTTACTTTAGACACAAGCAACTGTGTTTAACGCTGTGTGTTTGACAATATTACCACAATCACACGTGGTAAATATCTTAGTTCAGTAATTAGGTGCTATTTGAAAGGCTTTTAGTGCACGCGCTTTAGGTCTATGCGCTGGAAAAGCACATCCGGACAGCACACATATGAAGTGTTTAATCAGTGAATAATGTACTTTTGTGATTGTGAATCAGTGCATTGTCCTGTGAGTGTAACTCTACCACCGAGTTAACACTGATGTGAATGTTTGTCGCCTTGAACAGCATATTGAGACGGAGATGATAAAATAGCACGATACTACGCTATTCCTTAAAAAGCAGATCGTCAATCAAAAATCGTCATTTCGCCCACCCCTAGTTGTTTGAAACTATTTTCTTTGACAAATTCATAATTACTTCTGTCGGTGTGCTGTGGAAAGCTTTACGCACGCTTGAGCGCTTATTAGGCTACGTAGGAAATTAAAGATTCATACTAAATATTTCAATGGTTTATTAATAAATGTGCGATTCGTCGACTAATGCTTAACATGAACTACTACTACCGGAAAAAATGTAGTCAAGGGCATGCTTTAAAAAAAGCATTACAAAACACAGTAGAATAACATGAATTAACAACCAATAAAACGAATAAGATGTTAAGAGAAGAGAGTTTAAGAAACACACATCAAGTGGCAGAAAGACGCTTTTACTCAAGAGATTTAACATTACTAAAGACATCATCACATAACAGCCTGTCAAAACCATCAAGTTGAACAGCACCTGTCACACAAACACAGACTACAAAGAGGTTCATGCCACACACACACAGCTAACTACCACACACACTCTCTCTCTCAGGGGGTGTTAGATTGGAGTGAGTGATGGTCAGAACGCAGGGAGAAGCAGATAATGAAGCAGAGAGTGAGACCGATGCTCTCAAAGGGACAGGAGAGACAGACAGAGTGTGTGTGTGTGTAGTTCCACAGCAAATTTGCAGGTTTGAGGCCCGAGGGTTTGATATAATGAGACTCTCTGACACACACACACACACACTTGAAATATTCACTCTAACATTCACTCTGAGTTCACACCTTACAACCTCACACACCTACCTAAAATATTAACACGCACAGCTAATGAAAGAGACTGAAGCACCTCACACAGACTGGTATGAGAGCTCATGTGATGTGTGAAGACATCTTCAACATTTTCCCAATCAATAAGGTTTGAGATGGGGTGGCCAAGGCATTGCTCTGTGGTTGCTAAGATAATCTTTGTGGTTACTAGCGTGTTGTTACGCAGTTGCCAAGATTCTGGTGGCTAGGATGTTTGCTTAAGTTTAATTTACTAGAATAATGCCAGGGAGTTTCTATTTTGTTGCTAAGTTCTATTTAGTTTTTTTGCGCGTATAGCAGTGTCTGGACTAGGGGTTGACTGATTATCGGCCTCGATATTTATGAATATCTGTATCATCATTTTATCGGCTTTTTCTTTATCGGCCCTGAAAAACATATCGGGCGATACCTTGTCCACACAGCTTTCAAAGTATCCTCAACCACGGATGGATGGGTTCGACACATGCACAATAACACCTAGTGAACTTGTTTGGTGTCAACATTCAGCTTACTCCTGGACCATCTGCATGCAATGTCTGTGACTGTGCAAACTGTCTATGTTCGTATCCAGAGAATGTTGAGACAAAACCAGGCGAGTCCCCCAAGTTTGTAATGAGTATGTGTTGAACCTGTCCTTCTGCAATCAACCACGGTTGAAGATAGCTGTGTGGATGTCCCCTGGATGCAGAAAATTGCATCACGCAAACTGTGCATGGACCATAGTGGAACGTGGGTGGCCAAAGTATACTTTGGGCTTAAAGGCAAAAATAAAATCCAGCTATTAAAACAAGTTTTAGAGCAAGTGAGAGAGTCAACTCATGGATGAAGGCAATCAGATGACAGAAGAAAGTCCTAATTAATCCAGACGACAGGGATTATCAGCTCTGATTCCACACTGATGGTAGAACCCTGGAGCCCAGCGGAGAGACCGTCAGACGGCACAGCACTCCATGAGCTTTATAATGAGATAACTGCAGACCGGAGACAAACATGAGATCCAGAGCCAATGTGACACTTCAGTGCTCAAGAACAGACCTCAAAGGGACTGAGACTTAACACACCAACACACACAAGCAGACCAGAGATGGCACTAATTCTTCACACTTGCACATTTTATGGATGAACTGTAATCTCTGGTTCTGAATTATTGGTCACTAGATTTTGAGAGCAGCTTTGAAATTTAAGAGTTTACCAGAGGGAGTTTTGCACATCAGGAGTCCTGAAAAAAATGCTATGAAACTGTCCTCTTACAAACTGATAGTGCCTCATAAGGCAAATACTTGACTATTAAATAAAAAAATTATATAATAACTAATCACTTGAATAATGGCTGCTGAAATTTTGGCTATGCATCACAGGAATAAATAACACTTAATATTTCCAGTATTGCTTGTTTTACTGTACTTTTGATCAACTAAATGTACCCTTGGTGAGTATAAGAATATATATATATATATAAAAAAGAAAAATTATGAATTGTACATTTAAAACCATAATTCATGCAACAATTTAAAACCATATACATGTATTTTGAAATTGGGTTTACTGGCATACAGGCTTAGATGGCAAGTAAATAATGCAAATGACGTAATGTTAATTAGTAATGGTGCCAATTATAGTCAGTTTGACACACGGGGTAACAAACAATTATAAAGAAACTTTCCCTGTCTCATTCAGGCTAGTTTGAATTCAAACAACGTTCTCTGGAGTCGAGCGCTGAAAGAATGCATGAACTCTCCTCCGTCTGTCTGTCCCGCAGGGAGAATGGAGACAGAGATGGAGGGCTGTCGGGAGAGGATGCATTAACAGGCTTTATCTTCTGCCTGTATCTCAGGGAATGACTCTACACACTCTGCTCTAAGTGGCATGAAGTATTCAGAAAGCCTTGTGTCGCTGCTCTGTGCACATTTCGCCCCTGATTCTCAACGGGCCTGTGTGTTATTGTGGTTAGCTTGGTGCTAAAATGCTGCCTCTATCTCTTTCCGAGAGGCTCATGGGAACTCAGAGAGGGTGATAAAGGCAGAGAAACGGCCCCTGATCTCTCATTCCATTTTGCGCTCCATCGCACTGCGTTTGTGTGTCGCAGGAAGTAGAGCTCTAAATCAGGACGAGCAATTGCACGTAGAACGGATGTCGCACACGACAATGAGCACCGCGTTCCACGTTAACATACACGGACAGTCATCTCTCCTTCCACACGACTCCCTCCCTCCCTTCGTCTTTATATTTTCTTATCTGTCACTTCTACACACTTTCATCTCGGCGACCGAGATTCTTTTTCTCTTCCGTCACTTTCAATCGAAGTCTGTTGCTTTGATTGCGCCCGCTCTCCCAGCGTCTGCTCACCGATCAAACACAACGGCAGCATTAAAGAGAGGGAGAAAAAAAAAAAAAAAAAAAAAAAACGCACTTTGCGAATGCATGAGTTAATTAAAATTCAAAGATCGCTGTTAATTAAGCAAGTAAAGGCTGAGAGCGGAAAACATGTCAGCCATGATGACCCCCGGAAGACAAGAATACTGAACGCTGCAACGTACAAAATTTACAGAACTGACAAAACAAGCAGAACGAAAGTTTGCTGAGAGAGAGAGGGGGATAAAACACAGAATGATGGCTGGATGGATGTAAAATGAACAAACAAACAAGAGATGGATGGATGGAGGGATGGATGTAAAATGAACAAACAAACAAGAGATGGATTGATGGATTGATGGATTGATGGATGGATGATGGATGGATGTAAAATGAACAAACAAACAAGAGATGGATGGATGGATGGATGGATGGATGATGCATGGATGTAAAATGAACAAACAAACAAGAGATGGATGGATGGATGGATGGATGGAAATACTGTAACTAATGTCATGCCAATAAAGCAAGAGAGACAGACAGAGAGAGAAAGGCAAATGGACAGACAAATAGATAAATGAATAGATGATACAGATAGATAGATAGATAGATAGAGAAAGAGAGACAGAGACAGACAGACAAATAGAGGAATCCGGTTGAGATGAATGGAAGAAGCGATCGTGATGGAGAGACAGACAGACAGATGCGGTTGAATGAGAGACAGATAGATAGATGAAAACGAGAAGCGTGTCATGAATAATTGAGCAGAAACAGAGGTTGGGTTTTTAGATATAAATGTAAAAGTGGTGTTAGCAGAATCCCGTCTCACTCTCCCTGTATTTTTAATAGGCGCTCTTTAAATATTCAGAGCTGCAGGGGGGGTGAGGGAGGAGTGCAGGTTAAAGAACCTGAAAATGGACAAAATGAATGAATGTCTGCAGGGAATCTCGCAAGGACTGCATTAAGAGCCAAAGCTGCTCTGATTGGAGCCCAGACAAATGCAGTCATAATACCCAGGAAGAATAATTCACAGAGAGAGAGAAAGAAAGAGAGGAAAGGTGACATATTAAAGAGGAGAAATGAAAGGAGAACAAGCTACTGGGTGAAGGAGAAATGATGAATGTTAGTGGTGGAAATGCGCGGATGAAATTGGGAAAAGGAAAACGAGAGAAAGAGGTCATGAAAATGAGACGAGGGGGGAACAACAACACGCATTTCCATGCAACAACAGAAGCATGGTGAAAAATTAAACGTGCCTGCAGGAAAAACAGGACTCAAAGACACACACACAAACAAACGCAAAGTAGGACTCCAGGAATTAACACACACCCTTGTGCTTTAAAGGTCGTAAATTAAGGTCAGTTTGAAATGTACGATGCTTTAAATACCACGACTGTTAAAATGTCACTTCATCGACGCTCGCTAACAAAGAGCGCTTCTTCACGCACGAATTGTTCAAAGATCCTGCAAATCGGACTGAACCGTACGCTCAACTGAACAATGAGCGTTTCATAAAACTTCATAAAACAAACTCGGAGTGCTGATGTAAAATTTAATCAGAATAAATTGGAAAAGTTTCTTTAGGTGAAAGAGCCTAACGCGAGTTCCTACGAAACGCTGTTTGAATTAGAACCTACTTTCCAAGTGTCTGACATCTTCAATTCGGCGAGAGTTTTGTTCCGAGGTTCAGAGTGCGTAATTATTTTTTGTCTGTTTGGGCCTGAAGCAAGAGTCAGACACCATAATCAGCGATTAAAACGGAAAAATAATATGAAAATTCTGAGAGAGAGAGGAACAGCATGCTGCTATCAGCTTTAGGCGCGGGGCTTTAATTTCTTTGAAAATGCAAATTAGCTTCACTGCGTGTGTGCAAGCCTGTTCCCTGTGTGTGTGTATAAAGTACAGTATAACTCTCCAACTTTGATGATTTTTGATAATACGAAGCAAAAAATCTCTGATAATCTTGCAGCCGTGTCATCTCGCTCAGCTTAATTTAATTGCACGAGCGTAAACGGCCCCAGATCCCCGCTTTTCTGCCGCGATAAGAGCACGCGTGTGAGTTCTGATATCTTGTCATCTGTATCTTTGAAGACGCATCTCTCTGTGGTTTTTGCCAGTTATTAGAAGCATCAAACGCTCGCGACATAAAATGTGAGCATAACGCCCATGGGGATGCGCAGTTAATGCGGTAAAAAAAAATAAAAAATCGAATTAAAAACAATCTCGGTCTTCAATCAGCGCTGCATGTTCGTGTGCATTTTTCAATATTCTCGCTCTCTCGCCTGCTGGAAGAGGAAAACGTGACTATGTGATGCTTTTATATTGGAGATGTCAAATAAATCCGAAACGTGTATATTTGTATTGTGCGGCACACTGGGTTATATTTATACAATGCCAAATAACCGTTAAAATAGTTTTCTTTAATTGAAATATCTGAATATCGAATGAAAACCTTTAACAGAGATTTTAATGAAGATAAGAAATGTTGCCTTGGAGACTACTTGCAGTTAATATATTACTAAAACTAAACTTGGGGGGAAAAAAAAGGAGCAGCTAAAATGATTCTAATTTAAATGAAAAACAGAAAATACACTAATTACAACTTGTTGAAAATTAAGTTGAAGTACTAAAATGACAAACGAATACTTTTAAAATAAAGACTAACGTGAAGTAGAAGTAAAGCTAAATTGAAAAATTTGACAATCTAATAAAAAAGACAAAAGCTAAAATTAAAACAAACTAAAAATATACAACAACTACTATAAATATAAGTTGAGGAACTAAAATTGGTAAAGCTAAAACATTTTTTTTAACTACATAGAATTATTGAAACAATAAAATAATACAAAATGACAAAAACAAAACATAATAAAATTACTTAATTTCAAACTAAAACAAAAACCAAAGTTAATGTTAACTGAAAAGTAAGGTGAACTGTATTTACTAAAAGAAAACTAAAAATAAATATAAAGTCAAACAATATTAAAATAAATAAAATAAAAAAGCTAATTGAAGAAAAAAAAGCTTTGATAAGTTGAAAATTACAAACAAAAAGAATTAATAAAAGCTAAATGAAAAAAACAAATAAAAATAAATATATATATATATATATATATATACACACACACACATTTAAAAAAATATTAAACGTAACAAATGTAAATCAAAATACTAAAATGCTAAATAAAATACAAATAGCTAATTGAAAAAAAAAGGGTTGAAAATCATCTATAATTAAAACAAAAATTATTAAAGCTAATTTAAAAATTAAACTGAACTAAAACTGAAAAAGCTAAAAAGATATATAAAAAAAAAAGTATACACACAAATAAAAGTAAATCCTAAATGTTAAAAAAAATACTATAACAGTACATGAACAATACTATAAATAACACTATATTATAAATATAGCTATAAATGGCAGGTACTTTCTTTAGGCCAGACAGTAAGAAACCTTGAAAATTGTGGGAATGCAAGGTCTCTTGTCTTCAATCAATACTGCATGTTTGTGTGCATTTCTCAACATCTTGCTCTCTTGCCTGCGGTGGAGGAAAATGTAACCATGCCACGCTTTAATATTTGAGATGTCAAATAAACGCCAAGACACGGACATTTCTCTCCATTGTGTGGCACACTGGGTCATATTCAAACAACGCCATATGTTTGAGTGCATATGTCAAGAGACGCAAACACGCGTCCTGTCGCACGCTGCTGCTTCCGAAGGTAGGTCGCATGCGGCCCGCGGGATTTATCCGTTTTCACAGTTCCTTGCCTATTTACCAGCGCTTCTCCAAATCCCCATTAGAAATCTGCTTCTCCCTCTGCATCCTCCTAAAAGGGGATAAGAATTTGAATTTACAAAAGAACACACTTCCTCTCTCTCTCCGGAGCTCGTTTAAAAAGTGGCTAATCTCCCAAAGATAAAGCGCAGATTAAAGCGCACTAAAACGTATCTGCGACTCCAGCGAACGTGCTGCATTTGAATGCAAACGAATGCTGGAACGGAGAAACGGCGGCGGCACAAAGGCGCAGACGGCTTGCTCGATAATCTGTCGCATTTGGCAGAGCCGGTGAGGCCAATGAACAGATGTGTTTGAGTGTGATAAAGAAGGTTTAAATGTGCAAACCGGCGTGTTATGCAACCCCCGATGAGAGAAGAGGGTCAGAAATGGCCCGCAAACAGGCTTAGAACCAAACTTCACCTTGCAGAAAAGAGACGGGCACCTTAACGCATTAAACAGAGCCGTGTGCACGAATGCTGTTTCTAGAAAGCATTGAACGTACATGCACACAATGCCTCGATCGTATAAACACATTATGAGGCTCATCTTTGAAAGCAACAGCAAACAGCTTCAAAAACACGACCAGACTCACACAGAACACTGAAGTAAAGTGGACTGTGGGTATCTGGAGGAGAAGATCTCAGCTCTCGTGTTAGTGGCCTGTGCATTAACCTCAGCCAGAATAAAAGAGGCAGATTATGCATCCGCTCGAATTCACTGCACACTGCAAAAACATTGAAAATTTCATTCATAAACACATATTCATCCATTAGAACTTCAAACCCGAGCTGCATGCATTACTCGAAGACAATTTATTAGTGCTCATGGGTTATTTGTACTCTCTTTGTACTCAGATTTGGTGCATAACTTTTTGTGCTATATACATGAACCATACCTACAACTGTGTGGTTCGCTGAAATTGTTCACCTGAATACATTGGGAAAAAACCCGCTCTCGAAAGACAATAGAGAGGCTGCAATACCGAAAGAAACATTTTGGGCACCACAACAAAAACAAACTTCGGCAAGAAGAGGTGTTGGCCGAAGTTTGTTTGCGAGCGTTAAACCCCACCTCTTCTTACCGATTGTTTGGCCGAAGTCTGTTTTTGTTTGGTGTACGTCCTGCACCCATAGTGTTTTGCAAGATCGCATAGAGCACCTTTAAGGAAATGAGTTCATGATAACCAATGTTTTTCAAATGTTAATTCAAATTGTATTGTAAAGTGTTACTGGAAAATTGTTTGTCTTTTAAATCTCCAAAAGTGTAAGAAAATCCTATTTTCATCCTTTTCATTATCAGTTATAATAAAAACAAAATGCATCAATGCTAGATAACCAGATGGAGAGAAGAATAAAGTGGCAGGAAGAACATTTTGAAGATATTACCGAAAGTCCTCTTACTTTGGATAGGCCGGTCAAGAGCAATTTCCTACATCCCACCAGCTGAGCCACACAAAACGGCCTCCAATATAAGTGAACGACAGACTCCGAGGGACCGTAAAGCAGCAGTTAATGGCACAAAACCAATGCCGAGATAAGAACAGACCGTACAAACACACATGCTCATATCAGCGCACTTCAGGGAACCTCTGGGTTTATGAGGACATTAAGACCTGACTTTATATCTGGGCTTCTGGGAACGGTTGAAGCAGGTGGTCTATTCTGTAGACTGTTTTATGAAGGACACATTAAGACTGGGACCCTTATAGACAAACACAGCAGACGAGGGATGTGAGGGCTTGTGTGTTCCAGCAGCCCGTGAGGACCAAAACAAGAACGTATTAAGAGAATTTTATGAAGGATTTAGACATGACGGTCTTCTGGGGACAAGAAAGATGAGGACAGTGTGTACCAGAATAAACCCAAAGGTTAAAACTCATAAAAACATGTCCAAGTTTATTTATTATAAATAAATACAAATAAATACTATTTTTAAATGTAATAAAGCAATAATTATCAATAAACCCAAATAATAACCAACAAGCAATAAAAGAGCAAGTTGCATAAACCAATGCATATTTATGCTGTGTAATTAAATATATTTGTTTTTATATTATTATATCATCATCATCATATATATTATTCTTTTTTTTTATTATAAGAACTTGTTACTTTATCTTTATAATTTTTAGATGTTACATATGCTTTTATAACAAGCAAACCACTGCTCGCATTTAAGACACTTGTAAGCCTCATGTAAGTAGACTTCAATTAACATTCCACTGAGACTGGAGGTGGACGACAGCCAAACATCCTGACAACCTTTAAATGTCCAACGACTTAATCAACTACAAACGAGTGAGCAAATGAGGGTCATGCAGGAAAGCATCGATCTAAACGCTATGAAAGTGCAGATACACCTTTGCCATCACAAACATTCATGCGAACATACGGGACTCGCAAACAAATCATTTTTATCTTATTTTAGCCAAAAAGAACAACAGATTTTCTAGATTTTTGATTTACACAGCAAAAGAGAGCAAAGACTCAATGCGTCGCCAGAGTGGAAACAGAGCTGCTTGTGAGCAAAAAGCTAGCCTAATTCTAATACATGCAATCAACCATCCACTATGACACACGCAGCCTACACAATAATGATCTTTTATATTGTAATCCTGTAGGCGCATATTATTAATAACAAAAATGATTGTGCCTTTGACCTTAGACCAGGTTTTAGTTAGTCATTGGCACAATCAATTTTAAGAAGCCTTAAAATATCAACAAAGCTTGTTTTCAGACCAGCACGCCCATCGGTGCACAAATCACTGCTCAGTTTTTTTACATTTTGAAAATTAATCTCAATCAAACTGCAGTTGGGTTATTTTGATTAGGTAAAAATAAATAAATAAATAAAATAGTAGCTAGCTAACACAAAAACGCATTAAAATAATGATATATATATATATATATATATAGTCAACATTTTTTATCAAATTTGCCCCAAGACAAGAATTTTGGTTTAAAGGGGTCATACGGCGGTACATGCACTTTTTCAAGCAGTTTGGACTGAAATGTGTGTTGGGAGTGTGTGTACACA
>JAUMHI010000055.1:3872106-3887353 GCA_032359435.1 Enteromius unitaeniatus | reverse complement strand
ATTGTGCTAACAAAAGCCTCTAGTTTTATTCATTTAACAGACATTTGAAGTTTGGGGAAAAACTGGTTTTAGTGATTAGTTTTTGTGTATTTTATTTTTCATTTGGTGAGTGTGAAACGAGTATTTCACACTGATACAAGTGCAGTGTGAAACCGGCGTGAGTCTTGCTGACAGCGGCTTTGTGAATGCTTAAGTCAGTCTAAAGATAAAAGATTGTTCTCAATGCAAAGACAAATATTATGATGCATTTCAGCTTGATTTAAACCACCATTATTTGGCCGTGTTAATAAACAGACATAATATGAAAATTATGTATCTGTGTCCTGTTATTTATCTTGTGGTATGCATTTCAGAAAAAAACAAAAATGGTTAAGATTCAGATGTAGTTGCGAATAGTGATTAATCCACTGAAAAATCAGATTAATTTGATAACAAAAATTCGAATCATTTGACAGCCCTGATATATTTATGTATACATACACATTACGCACACATATATTTATATAACACATCTTCAACAGTGTAATTTAATGTACATGTCATGTTAAAATACATTTATTTATGACCAATTAATTTCTACATCCTATATTATTTTCAAAATACAAGGATAGATATGAAATGGAACTGTTGGGAATGTGCACACAGCTTCAGCTTCACACTCACGTGTTTCCTGGATGCTCGAGGATACAGATGGCAGACAGCAGTTTGACTACATCCACCATCATGTGCGGGACTTTTGGATTGATGGATCGGACGAGGAGAGGGATTCCTTCCTCTGACGTCAACATGGCTTTGAGACCGTGCTGAGAGAGACAGAGACATTAATAACGCTTTCCACAGTCTATATTACAGCATGAGCTCAGATCTGCTCTCACCTTGTTGTTCATGAACGCTTTGAGACATCGAATGATCTCATGTTGACATTTTACACCGTTCCCAGCATTCCTGTGAAACACAGGGCGAGAGAGACAGATCACTTCATTGAGGTTCATTAGTATATAACATGGATTACTGTGACCTTGGATGCCAATCGGTCAATACATTAATGTAATATATTAGTATAAAAACTACTAACCTTGTAAATACTACTGTATTATATATAATAAGCAAATTTTTAAAGCCTCTAAACGATCAATGTGATTAAAACTCTTAAAACGTTTTAATCATCATATTGCATTGCGAACTAAGCATTTGAATATCATCATAAAAAGACATATTATTGAAAATATGGACTGATATTTATATAATTTATATATTATATGCTATACTGTTATAAAGATCTCACAGATTGATCAGAACTGTTTCAAATAAGACACTCAACAACATGACCCTTTGTTTTATATTACTTTCTAATGGTTCAATAAACCATTAAAATAATTCGGTATTTCTCATTATTATTTCATATGTCAGGATTTCCAGGGTTGTGTGTCTAAACGAACACTGCAGTCATGACAATAATTACATCTTAAGATTATATTACAGCTCTAAACGTGAATGAAATATTGTTTTCTAAAAGCAGTCAAAACCTTCCCTCAATACAGAATCAAAATACTAATATTCTTCTAGAAAGTGTGTGTGTGTTATTTATGTCATACAAAGGTTCATCTTTCTCATCTTGAAGTTTCCTGAGGAACGCCAGAAGCAAAGCCAAACCCTCAGCTCCAAACGTCTGGACCCAACTGAAACACACACACAATGATTAGCTGATATCAGACACAGAAACGCTTCGCAGTAGGTGTGTGTGTGTGTGTGTGTACCTGACAGGGTTGTTGTTTAATGACACACGCAGTGACTCCAAGCAGCTCAGTAACTGTGCGTCTCTCAGATCGGTCTTCAGCTCCTGGATGTATATCAGTGCTGACTTTGAGCTCTCCTTCTGACTTTTACCCTAAAACACACACACAGGGTCAAAAGAGTTCACTGATGATCAGGTCACTCTCCAGTAATGATGCTGCAAATTATTAAAGGCACGATATACTTCAAACAAAGTTTGTTTTCATTCTGAACAGCAGTTCAGAGTCAAGTATCATATTTGCATTCCATTTCCATAATCAGTCCTCTAATGGCTCATAGTCATCAAACTTGGAAGTCATCTCAATCACCCGAACCGGTTTGTTATTTTATTTATTTACACCTTTTTATATTTTATGTGGTGTCATGATTTGATAAAAACAAAGGTTTATTATTGTATGTTTGTTTGGCTTTTCAGTTATTGTATTTAACTCCGCTTACTGCAAGAACAATGAAACATGTATTTGATACTTGCTAATAAGGCTGCACAATTACATCAAGTATGTCAAATAAATGAATTGTCAATTATTTGCTTGTAACTGTAATTGTGATTAATAATTACAATCACACAATTTACAATAAATGACATTATTTGAAGCAACTTGAACAAACAAAAAAAAAAGAAACCTTTTATTGCTTTTCTGTAGTACTATGCCTGAAATGGCAACTATTTATTAGATTAGTTTTGTATATAAATTGTATGTATGTATGTATATATATATATATATATATATATGCATGTTATTATAATGTTAAACTAAAATTATAATGTAAAAAAAAAGACTTTGAATGATTAAGTAATTGTAGCACCCATAAATAATTGTAATAGTAATTAGACATTTGATTAATTGTGCCCTACTTGCTACCTTATATCTTTACTCTTTCCTTTCATTCTTTCTGTGGCTTTTCAAAGTTTGCAACTGATCCTTCTCTCCACGCTTTTTGTGATAACTCCGGGTTGTTGACACAAGCTTCATTGCACTTTATTTCTAGGAATGAAATGCTTTCTCTGAATCTTTAAATTCTCTCCACGAGCAATCGTACAGGTGTGGATCTATTAAGAACATTTGTGGCAGCTCTGCTATTCGACGCTCTAGTCCAGGGGTCACCAAGTTCCAAGTTGGAGCTAAACTCTGCAGGACACCGGCCCTCCAGGACCGAACTTGGTGACCCCTGCTCTAGTGTGTTTATATTAGTGACTTGAGGATGTTGCTAACTTGTCTAAATGAAAAAAGAACCAGGAAAAAATTGCCTTGGGCTAACAGTAACTCGAAGGCGTTTAGGAGCCAAGACAAACTCTCTAAAAACTGGCCTGATTTAGTTTGAAATGAAGTTGTATCAGTTCATTCTTCGAGTTGTATATCAGGGATTTAATGCTGCTGATTAAAGCTTTACATGCCATGCATTATCAGAAGTTTTCATCTGATAATCAACATTTCTGATTATTAACAGTGCTGAAAACTGCTTTATATTTTTCTAAACACTGACACTTTTTTTCTAGAGTTTTTTTTTTTTTACAGGATTGAAAAGTACAAAAGAACAACATTTATTTGTACTAGTAACGCTTTGTAACATTTAAGAACACACGGCTGTACGAACACACATATTTATAGCGCATTTCGTAATTCTACTTCAAATATCATATTTCAAACTGAACTAAAACCAAAACTTTAAAATATACATAAATGTGTCCTTATATTAATTTATTTGTGTTGGTCTGACTGGGTCAATATCACACAGGTGAAATGATTAAATAGTGGCAGCACTTAGAAAGCAGATGGTGATCCAGATCAGCAGTGTCCTCTCTGACATCTGTAGAGAAACCTGAACCACATCCTGTGAGTGCGACAGGAAGAGCATGAAACCACCACAGGAAGAGCACCTGATCACGTTAGGCACCTCTGAGACTCACTGATGGATTCAGATTCAGACAGAACGTCTGTGAGGTTTAACAATGTGTGTGTTTCGAGCAGATGTGTTGACGCAGTCAATTCAAACTTTGACAGGCGGACAGATGGACAGATGTGGCGTGTTCTTACAGCATTGGAGGTGTGCAGGTACTGAGACACCATTTCTCTCTTGATGATGATATCCTTCTGCCTCAGCGGCCGCTGCTTCTCCTCATTCAGATTCATGTCCACCTACAGACAGAGAGAAAAGACTGTGTGAAGCTAAACATAAAGGCTAAATACTGCTGTTAATTCAGATTAACTTTTTCATTTTGGGTCGTTTTATTTTAAATAAAGAAATAGACCCAAACAAAAAAAGAATTTTTAAAAATCATTTTTTTAAATGAACAAAATATATTATTATTACCATCCTCATCATTATTATTATTATGCTTTTAATACCATTAGTTTTAATGTTTTTTCATTTTTATAATATACCACAAAATGTGTGTTTTCTTTATCATAATTTATTATTTATAAGTACTATTTTTGCATTAATTTACTTCTATGTTTTTCTATACTTCATACTACAATTTGGTTAAAAAAATTAAATGAAAGAATAAATCCAATTATTATATCATGTTTTTATTGTGTTTTGTGTTATCATAGCTGTATTTTTTAAGTTATTGTTAAACCTAATCAAAATAACTCTGCTGCAGTTTGATTGGAATTAATTATTATAGTTACTTTGACCTATTACAAACCATTAAAAAAAAATTATTTACTGGTTTTACAAATGAGAACATGCACAAAATGAGATTTTGTCAGGTGAGCCACACTTGGGTACAAACACACACTCACCAGCATCTGCTCAAACAGGTCCAGCACAGCATCGTCTGGCAGCTCGTTCAGTGAGGCACTATGGGACGGCACTTCATACTGGGTGGCTGACGACTGTCTGTTTGCTGCCGCGCCTGACTTCTCTTTCTTCGTCCTCATGCTGGTGAAGCGCTCCAGCTAACACAGGGTCAAAGGTCACAGGTCAATACTCTGATTAACAAGATGTGACAATCCATCCAGTGTGTTCTCTGCATGATCAGAATGACTTACTAACATCCTACATGCACAATTTATGTGTTTTTAAGCACGCATAGACTTAAATGTCCAACTGCATTTGCCAAAGACGAAGAACATAACTCACCAAATCCCAGAATGCAAATCTGACCTGCAGTGCACACTGTGCAGTAAACAGCATGCTAGTATTTCATTCTGAACAGTTTAATTGACAGAAAATGCTCTGCTGGGAATAATAAACTGATACCATCTAAATTTTAATTGTCTTTATATTTTTATCTCATCAAGTCTGTCAATCAACAAGAACAAAAGGAATTTAAGGAAATTCCAGTCCTGAAACACAGATTTTTTTGAAGAACTTTTTTCAAGTCAAGACAAGAGTAAAGCAGCAGAAACATCTGAGATCCTCTCACACACTTTCTTCATTCACCACATTCAATACAAAACCACAGAAGTTGCTTTCTCTCGTCAGCAATCATAAAGATCTTTATTATAGCTGATTGTAAAGGCAGCCAACCTACTTCTATACTATTTTGTTGTTGTTTTAAATGCAAAAAGTATGCAACGTACCAGAGAGTCTTGGGGAAAAAAAAAAACAAAAACAAAAAAAGTAGTAATCCATCTAATGATAACCTCATCCTTTATATATCTGAGCATCTGTTTTCATTATTTTCAAGACCATTTACATTGGTAGATTCTCACTGAAGCATCAAAAATGATGAACACACATGTGGAGTTATGTACAGAAACTGAAAAGATCTTTTTTTGTTAAGTACATAACTCCACATGTGTGTTCATCAGTTTTGATGCCTTCAGTGAGAATCTACCAATGTAAATGATCATGAAAATAAAGAAAACACATTGAATGAGAAGTGTGTCCAAAAGTTTGAAACAGTTTTTAATGTAAAAAGCATATATATATATTTATATATATATATTTTTTTTCATTATTAACATTTTTTAAGTAGTATTTTTTTTTATATTTTTCCATTGCATTAATATCAAATTAACAAATCTGCAAAATATGTCAATGCAAATAACCATTTGAACCTGGGCAAAGAATGTGTTTTAACTCACAAAATTAGTAAGTTAGTAAAAATAAGCAAAACAATTATAACTTTTGTATTGGTCTGATTGGGTCAATATTAATTTTGAAAATTAAATAGTGCCATCAAATGATTAATAGTGATTTATCGCATTCACAATGAAAGTTTTTGTTTACATAATGTGTGTGTGTGTACTGTGACTATTTATAATGTAGGCTTTGATTGGCTGACGAATGTCCCGGGGTGTGCAATTATTTTCAGGGAAACGCACGGCGAACGTAGTTCCAGGCAGCTCTCTTGACCGCATTACAGTTCCATATACTTCGCATACTCGGTTACACACTCACAGCGCTGCCCTGACAATTTTATCAGTTAGCCTAGTGTAGCAACTTAAAGGCTACACATGACATTTGTCACTAGTGAGGTAATAACAGCGCTGCATCTTAAAGCAGACCTACAGTTTAGAGACGGTGCTTCAGAGCACTGTTGAGGGACACACAGAGGTAGCCTCATTCATACAAGCTCTCTCTCTTTCTAATAACTTCATTATTAACTGCATTTGTCTGCTATCAATGGTTCAAGCCTCCATTGCCAGCTTTAAAATGACGTTTTGGAACTAGCAAAAGAGTCATCTGATCGATGTCTTGAGGTGTGGCAACCGTAGTAAGGTGTGCATTATTTTTCTAATAATTCAACGGCCCGTCGTCAATTATTCCTTACACACACACACACACATACACATATATATATATATATATATATATATGTATATATACACATTATAAATATATATATATATATATATATAAAAATAAGGGTTGGGCGATATTGACCAATCTGGCATCGTACGATGTCTAATGTGAAACATCGCGATGAACGATGATATCGTCGTTGTAGGTGGGTTTGGGGGGGGTGTTTAGTTTAGTTAAAATAAGCTCGCGGCCATGTTTCTTCGCAAGTACATCTGTTTTCCTGTCGCAGAAATGATTTGCCGCGCTCGCTAGCATCAGTGGTGCGCTTGCTTATTAAATGGCATAGATTTGCCGCCATAGATTAAGTGTATTTTTGGCGAGCTTGGTGCTGCGGCGGGGCGGAGGATCGCGATGCCGGCTCAGCATCGTGATGTCTATCGGCCATTGGCGATGGACGATGGTATCGTCTATCGACCCAACCCTAATATATATATGTAAAAATGTTTGTTTATATTTTAAGGAATTAAATATTTATTTACAATATAAATTTGATTACCACATTGAGGTAAGTACTTGTGAATATTATACACAATAAATACATACTATGTGTGTGTGTATTTATATAAACAATAAATATACACAACACACATTCTACAAACAAAAACTTATTTTGGATGTGATTATGCATGATTAATTGTTTGATAGCACTCATTTAAAAAGTATATTTTTGAACTTCTATCAATGCTGCTTAATTAAATTCTTAGCTCTTATTATATAAATCTTGTCATTACTTGATTCTGCTAGAAACAAACATGGATCCACAGTAAGGCAAGATGCATTTTAGCAATTTCAACTTGACCTGCTGCTGAAAAATCATGACAACTCTTCAGACAAACACAAACACACATGTGAGCATGATCCATTCATGAGCAGTGTTGTGCTAGTTACTTCCACACTGTAATACAGTCAATATTACTTGTTACTGTTATTTAAAAGTAATTCCTTGCATTACAATATTAGTTTTTTTTCTATATATTAATTTTTGTGAAGCGCTCCTGTTCAAGATATTGTCAGTGTACCCTTTCCTGTTCTAAATGATGTAATACTCTGAATAAAATGATGGCGTTGGTCATTTAGTTTCCACTGGAGGTGGTTTAACATGCAAACATTGTTAAATGCTTGAAATATGCATTTTAAGCAGGCTGTGATGATTTGAAAAGTTAAATTGATTAAATATAGTTTATGATCAGCACTGTCTGCCGCTGGCCACATTGTCTTTACTTTAAAAAACAAAAAATTATATTTAAATGAACAAACTTGATTTGTAATGCCTTACACTACTGCGTTACAGCAAAAAGTAATTTATTACTGTAATGTATTACTTTGTATTTATTTGTATTATTCCCAACACTGTTCATGAGTGACGTCACACACTTCCTCTCACTGAGACAGGAGTGTGTGTGTGTGTGTGTGTGTGAGAGAGAGTCACTGAACGCTGACATCAGATCAGCTTCTGAGACACACAAACACTGATCTGAGGTCAGCCGTGATCAGAGAGGTGACGGCGGAAACGAGACACATGGTGGGGGTGAAGGGTTAAAGGTCATGGAGACAGTGGCCAGTGATGATGTCAGTGGTGAGGTGAAAGAGACGGGAAAGAGTGTTAAAAAACACACACACAGAAAACACGCGTGTGCACCTACCTCATCAGGAATCAGCCGTTTGAGAGTCTGTACAGCAAAGAGAAAAACCAACACTAAATACAGAGAAAGACAACAACACACACAGAAAACAGGTGGAAAAGAAAGAGCAGGGAAAGAAATAGAAAAGAAAAGGCATCCTTGGCCATAAACTAATCAGAATCGATTTCAAAACTGTATTAATAGAATCGAATTTCTATATTATTGAATTTGAGAACACATTTTCTGAATTAAAGACGTTTTCATTTCACATTTTCTAAAAGCTAGAAACTGCTGCTGTTGAATGGAGACTACATGATTTTGGGGGAGGGGGGGGGGGATCCATATTGCACAAGCATAATCCTGCCACACGAGGGCAGAGCAGCTCAGCAAATAAACATCAGCGCATCACTTCCTGCTCCCGGAGAAGTCAAGTCACCTGCTTTTAAACAAGCGTTACTATGGTGCCCAATCAAAACAACACAGATTCTCCAGATGTTACTTGAGTATCTTTCAGTGAGAGCATGGAATGCGGTAAAATACACGACCTTTAACCTCACAAAACACAACCAGAAGGGATCACATAACCTGTGCCAAAGGAATGCGGATAACATTTTCACAGGTATGTGTAGATGAAATACTCATATCACCAGAGATAAAGAAATAAAAATTACTCACTAAACAGCTGTTGAAATGCCACATGATACTGATACTGCCAATGTGCTGATATGGTTATAAAATAAAATAAAATACTGCAAATACATATACTACGATACAATACTAAAGATACTACAAACACATTACAAATATTACATAAAAAATTTTATTATTTAATTTCTATGCATTATTTTTATGTAATAATAAACCAAATGCCACTGACTTCAGCAGCAGTCAAATGAACTCTATGTAAACTTGTGGATTGACCATCATCCCAAAACTCACTCAACCCCTTTCCTCCTGCTCTCAGATACTCAGATTTAACTCTGTGTGTGTGTGTGTGTGGGTTCTGACACATTCTTTAAAATATGACTGAATCTCTCAATTACTCAGAAACACACTCAAACTCAATAAAAAGTTAATTCTTTACAGCTACACCCACAAAATCACCAAAACACACCCACACTCAAAAAAACAGGGTGAGATCAAGAACTGATCAAAATCTGCAATAGAATAGAACTGATTTTTATTTATTAAAAGTCTTCTGACACACTTTACATATGGAAATTACATTATCATACACATTCATCAGTGTCATCTTAATGACCTAATTCACTAAATTAATATAAACGAGTGCCAAATACACACACACACACACAGATTTATACAGGTTTAAGGTTATAAGGTGAGAGTGTGTGTGTGTGTGTGTGTCTGAAAGCACCTGTATTTCTCATTCCCTTCTAAAAATAGACACAGATATGAGCATTCTTGTGTGTGTGTGTGTGTGTGTGTGTGTGTGTGTGATTTCGCCCGCTTGGTTTCCATGGAGACAAATGTCCATTTCGGTTTGCCAACTGAAGCTTGGGAAGTGTGTATGTGTGTGCGTTGAAATGATGTCATAATTCGGGCCTCACCAGACACACCCGTTAAAAGTGTGACAAACCACTTCCTGCACAAAATGCTCACAGGAAGTGTCACAAAGAAAGACACACACGCAAAAGCTGCATTAAGAACACACACACACACTAGCAGAGCATTGTTTCAGTCTATACAGGGAACAAAACAGCAGGAGAATGATTTAATAGGTCATAAAGTTGAATTTGTCTCCTAATCTGCTGTTACTGATCTCAGAATAAACTCAAATACAGTGAACGTCACAAAATCAGCCCCATGTTTCTCTACACTGCAGAACAAAAAACAAACAAACAAATGAAAATCATATTTAATTGTATTTGGTGTCAGTGATATTTCTGTCATGCTCAGCAAGGCTGTATACACACAAATATAAGCAATATTCCAAAATACTACAATTTAAAATAACTGTTAATATCCAAAAAATGATCCAAATGATGCAGTTTTGGCTGAAACTATGATCATTTTAGACATTTAGGATCCTTTGATAAGCAAACGCTTGAACAACAGGATTTATTTTTACTAAAAATTGTTTCGTAACATTATAAATGTATTACTTACTATTAGTTTTGATCAATTCAAGTGGCTTTTGATTAATAAAAGCATTCATTTCTTGTCATGGATAATGATCTGTAAGGGTGAATCTGATGCACACACACACATATACATACACATTTTATATATAAATGTATTTCTTCTTTTGTGTGTGTGTGTGTGTGTGGATAAATATGACCTTGACACATCAGATTCAGCATCATCCAGCAGTCTGTCCGTTAGACACATTGCAGAGAATGATGACAAGAGAAACAATACTAAAGAAAAGAACAAGACTGACTGACACTTCATAATAAGTGTACAGCAGACTAACAGTTTGAGTGACTCGACATGTCAACAGGAAGTCCTTTAAGCTAAATTAGTCTGCTTCCTCTGCTCACAGTAACATGCTTTCTGTGATAACGCTTGGCTGGACACAGAGGAACAGTTACACGCGTGAATAAGCACCTGCTACACACACACACTGACAATGAACTGACCCTCGGCGAGGAGCTTCTGATGACAGGACCTCATTCAAGACCTTTCATTTAGACAATAGCGCAAACCAATTCCTTCAAAACCAAACAAACAATACTTCCGGTCACCCCAAGATGCTCACTGAAACATGGGGCAATGAGGTTTCCAGGACAACAAACACGATGAATTCAACAATGAAACAAAAAGGCGGCGCAATTCAATTTAAATAAAAAAAAACAAAAAGCAGCAGTAATGAAAAATTTGAAAGACTCAACAATACAGAACAGAACTTTGCAATAAAATAGAATACACAGTCAAAACCTTTTTTTTAATGTCTACATTTCTTTTTTTTTTTTCTTTTATGGTTTTTGTTTTAGTTGACTATAATAACCCTGGTTCGGCCAGGCTAAAAATAAAAGGAGAACATGAGTTTGATCAGTTTGATAAGAGTGAAAATTAGACAAAATTCCCTCTGTTGTCAGTGACAGGAAAAGGAAGTGATGTCAGCTGCATATAACTCAATAATAACCACATAATGACCAACTGCTGACCAACAGGGACAAACGGTCACATGAGTGTGTGGGAAAGAGCTTGTGGTAATGGCTAGCAATGAAAACAAAGGAACCTCTTTAAGTCAAACAATCTCATTCCATATCACACGACCAAACGAACTTAAATCCAACTTTTAAAGACTCAGGGCGTTCCTTGAGCTTCTGCAAAATCAAACTGACACATGATCAAATGTGTGCGCACGTGTGTGTCTGCACTCAATCGAATGACAGCTGGGAACAGAAACACTATGCTTTCGGTGCATCAGATGTTGCACAATGTCACAGAAGCGCACACAAACCCTGTGTTCACATTCACAGCTGAGAAGTGTGGTTGTTCATACCACTCTCCAGTTAAACAGACTGTGCCCTGTGAGCACTGTGATCATATCATCTACACCAGCTGAAACACCATCTTTTCTATTTTCATGATAATGCAAACAATACAACATATTTTCTGCACATAAACTCTTACAACCATCTAAAACACACTAAAACTCCACCCAAACATTACCATTCTGTAAGTAATTACTCACCCTCATGTCATTTCAAATTCATAAAAGCTTTGTTCATCTTCAGAACACAAATAACTGTAATTTGACGAAGCTGTAAGAATGTGTTTTTGTATGCAAAGAACTAGGGGTTATTGCAATATATTGTTGTGCTCTCCGATACACTAACGGCCGATATCAATATTTTATTACACCACAAAATGATTCATTTACCCGTTGTCAGTGTCACTACCCAATGTCTACCATTCTGTTTGCTGTTCAAGTAAATAGGGGTAAAGTGGTGCAAACAGCAGCCGGTGAAGAACATAAGTGCATAAGAGAAGAATGGCGGAAAATAATCAAAAAACAAATCAAAGACCCACTCTAAAGTGTGGAGACACTTCGGGTTTTCGGGGAGACAGTCGACGAAAAGGCACTGGATGAAGAACTGCTTCGCAAAGATAAAATATAACAGCAACACTACGAATCTGCAAGTGCACCTCTTTCACTCTCACAGTGAACTACTCTCAGGTGATAATGAGGGCAAACCAAGTCAGCCGACAATCACCACTGCCTGTTTTTTAATGTTCATGCACTTTTATAGCTGTACAGTGTTTACATTTAAGACCAGGAGGCAGTGAGTTGAGACGAATTGTTGAATAAAGTGTGTTTTGTTTGCATTCAAAAAGTATTATTGTGAATCGTAAAATGACGATTATTCAAAAATTTTCTTGATACGTTTCTGGACGTAGATCATGTTAACTATATTGCCGTTTATGGGAACTATCAGAATTCATCAAAAATACCTTCATTTGAGATCTGAAGAAGAACAGAGGCCTAAGGCCCTGATATACTTCAACTTGTTCATTCTCAAACATATTGAAAAGGCTATACCCTTTCTGAAAATTCAGATCTGGGATGATTTCAGTTGTGTTGCTGTCTATGGAGGGTCAGATGGCTCTCTGATAATATCAAAAACATCTTCATTTGTGTCCCAAAAATGAACAAAGGTCTTATAGCTTTAGAACGACACAAGGGTGAGAAATAAATGACAGAATTTTCATTTTTAGCATGTATTTTGTTAAACTGCAGTTTTAAAGTAGCTTCACCGGCACTGACACAAACACTTCATATTCTGCACGTGTTTGCAAGCTGTGTCTCATCAATACAGAAAATCTGCTGGGTTAAAACTCACACAGAAAGCCATTCAAACAGCGTGTGTGTGTGTGCTGAAGCGAGAAGCACAAAGGTCACGCTTGGCTCCATTAATCAGAGTTTGATTCACATTCAGTAAGTCAACAACAAATGAAACTCTACAGACACACCAAGCAGCAAAACAACGGCGGATTGAATCACAGACGTTCACACACTCCACCTAATACACCTGTCAGTGTGTGAGAGAGAGATTAGACAGATTAATCTGTCTGTTAATGAGAGATTGCAGGTCAAAGGGAATTTCACTGCTGCCACATGCACTCTACAGAGATATTGTACTACCTATACATAACCAATAATAACAGCAGATTGATATATTTGGATAATAGTTTAATAACAAATGAGATTTTTTTGGTAGAAACTTGAGTGAAAACACACTCACACATTCCAAACTGTCACATAAACATCCCACATGCCTCTACTTCACAGATATTCACATGTCATTATGAACCTAACAGAAATATCATTGTTAACCTGCATAATTGACTAATTACTAAACCACACACCTCAGCACACCCACAGAATAAATCACACACACACACGTATCTGTGCACCTGTGTCTGAACCACAGAATCTAATCCAGTGACTCACAACCTATTTAAATACCTCACACACACACACACACACAGCAAGTTCAGCAGCCTGATTTAATCCATTCAGACTGAACCGAGCACATTCCACTGACCAGAGAGAGACACACAAACACACCTCAATGACCAATGTTAGTGAGCTCATCTCATAGATTTCTATATCTGTTTTTTTTTTTTTATGGAACTATTTACATTCAGACACATTGCATGCATGCTATTATTGAGCATTATATTTAAGAAGTCAGGCTTTTATGGCTCGTATAGTCTGATTTAGTGAAAATATGAAGAAACCATGTAATTTTATTCATTACATTGCAGAGTAAAGAGATAACTGACAACACACCGACAGAGAAGACTGATCAGATCACTTCTAATATGAAACAAAGTCTCACGACTCTCAGCTTTTAAACTAAATAAATTCAAACAATAAAAATCTTTTTGTGGCTCTTGTAGTGACAGATCATTGTATTGTATAAATTATTGATTTCTTTATAACAGTATAGCAGATATTTGCATAACAATTATATAAATATCAGTCGCCACTCCATATCGTCTACTTTCACTATTTCTCTCAGTATGTAAAGGTTTTGTTTGATGATCACAATACATTATGCAATGCAATACATTGAGAGATTAACAAATAAATGCTCCTCAAAATCCTGATCGTCATCATATTTGACCGTTTTTGAAAGAAAAACTAAATAAAGCCAAGTTGCTTCAGTCCAGTAAGTGACATTTTTCAAGAAAGCTTTTCTAATGTTTACTTTACAAAAATCATTTCAAAGGTTTGACAGCACAAAGACACATTAAGCAGGAGCTGAAGGTGAATGTTTGTACAATTATAAAAGAGCCATTTGCTTGCTTCATGAATAAATCTCTCTTCCTAATACAACACTTCATTTATATGACATGCCTATTATATTTCCACAAATGACTCTCATTTACACTAAGCTCATTTGCCTTTATGGACAAAAGCACTTTCTTAATGATTCAGCTGCAGAGGTGCTCATCAAAACCCACAACATTGTATTACATCATTTCAGTTTATATGCAAATCTGTCTGTCAGTGAGGTAGAAGAGCCTGTGATTGGCTGAAGTCGTTTCTGTTGGTTTCTCATCATCCAAGCACTCAGCAAATGCTGCAGCTTCATGATTTTATATATATCGGCATTTGTTTCAATAGGCAAACCCTGATCTCCTATATGACATACAGGAGTAAGAGTGAAAGGGCAAAGACTTCCTGTCGTTATAACCGTTACTTCCTGAAACTGCGAAAAGCCGCATCTCTAAGAAAACACGAACAAACAGTACACGCACGAAAGTGAGTCAGCAGACATTCTGCATTACTGCAACTCAACTTCACCATAAACACAGACACAGGCCTACATCACCTAGTGCTTGCTGTGTCCTTCTCTCCAAATCAATTTATCCATCCACCCATCTCTCAGTCCATCCAATCTATCCATCCATCCATCCATCCTTATCAATCTATCCACCCATTTCTCAATCAGTCCATCTCTCAATCCATCCATCTACCCTTCTCTCAATTGGTCCATCTTTCAATCTATCCATTTGTCCATCCATCCTTATCAATCTATCCACCCATTTCTCAATCAGTCCATCTCTCAATCCATCCATCCATCCATCCATCT
>JAUMHI010000055.1:3845120-3864129 GCA_032359435.1 Enteromius unitaeniatus | reverse complement strand
TTCTCAAGTTCAGTCGAAATAAAAACTGCTGCAACCTATTTCTTTATATTTGCTTGGCGAAATTGCTTGATTTTCATGTGCTTTTGGAATTAGAATTTTAGGCCTAAAAGTGGATACTTTTCATCTAGAATAATAGTAATACATCGTATTTGTAGAGTGGACTTTACACTACGAGTCCAAATTGTTGGTGAGTGTTAAGGGATTCTGATCACCTGTAGAAGCTCTCATCAGTCGTCCAGTACCTATCCCAGGGTGCCGCGGGGCGACTGGCTTGACAGGAAAGAATGAGATGGTGATGATGATGGCGGCGCTGGTGGGACTTTGCTGCTGACAGTAATGAGTGATGGCTTCTCTCCAGGGATAGAAAAGTTTGTGAGGAAGGAAAAAAAAGAAAGAGGAATGTATAGGGAATAAGTGGTGTCATTCTTCTTTCCATACGCCAGTGCGTTTGTGCCCCAGAGGACTGGAATATAATCAATATCCTTCTGTTCAAATGCTCTCACACACTTGAGGTGTTTGTGGAGGAACTCTTCAGCATGATGTTTCTCTTTACGGTTCTGGTGGAGGCCAATTAAACCAAATCAAACATTTGGGGGTTTTGTCACACATCCATGAGTTTGAAAATGAAAGGGGTATCCTATATGAAAGAAAAAAACACTCACAACACTCACATGATTAATGGACCTTAATCAGGAAAGATGCAATTTTTAATTTAATGCAAATGAGTATGAGTTATTTGGCTACTGGAAATGTTTTGGAAAACACATATTGTTTTATTGACTGAAAAATTAAATGTTTGCCGTTTTAAATTCCATTTATTCTGATTAATTCTTATGAATGGTCCACAACACAAAGACAGCAATGAATGGAGACCAAACAATAAGAGATCTTATTTCTCAGATGTTTCTCCTGAGAAAAAGACTCAGAAATGAAGAGTTCTCAATGTCTCAAACTCAAATACAATTGTTTAGTAAAGTAAAAATAAAATATTTAAATTAAAACTTATTCAAAAGTAAGCAAAAAAGGGTTTAAGATAAAGTACTAACACTGAATCACAGATTAATTAAACTAAGACAGAATTGAAAGTTGAAATAACAAATAGACCATAAGACAATTACAAAAGCTTACATTTCAGTTGAAAAACAAGAAGAAAAAAAAAATTAATAGTTGACCTAAGACAATAATGCATTTTGGTTAGGTTAGGTTTTAGAACATCTTTGAAAGGCTTTGATCCACTTCAAATGTTGACTAGTGTGTGTAAAGAGTTGATGCTTTAGTCCAGGTCTGAGAGGAGATGCCTCAGGAGACCATCCTCCACCTCATCAGGAACATGCCCAGGCGTTGTAGGGAGGCTTGTCACACACTACTATGCCTCATTTTGACTTGTTTTAAGGACATTGCATCAATGTTGGATCTGTCTGTAGTGGGTTTTTCTACTTCCAAATCCAGACCTCCATGGGTTAATTAATTTGATTTCCATTGATCATTTTTGTATGGTTTTGTTGTCAGCACATTCAACCATGTAAAGAAAACAAAAACTAATAAGAATTCATTCAGATCTAGGATGTGTTATTTCAGTGTTCCCTTTATTTTTTTGAGCAGTGTATGTACGAACTAAGCATTTCTCATTAAATTGTTCAAAGATCAAGTGATCTATACTGATCGACTTTTAATTTATAGCAATACCAATTATTTGGAACTGAGACAAAGTTGATATTTGAACGAAGCCTCCTTGGGAACTCTTGAACTCTAAAAGTGAAAGCTCTGAGCAATATAATGTTCCTCCGGGTAGAGACTGCAGCGCTGGCACGTGTTTTTAATGCATAAATAAATAAATTCAATGAAGGAGCCAGGCACAGACCACAAACCCGTGCCAGCGTCAGTCATGCCACCGCATTCATGTGACGCCCCCAGAGGGTGGCATCATCTCACAATGTCACACTCGCCTGCCTCTTCCTCTCCTCCTCTTCCTCAGCAGCTCCCCGAAGACGTCTGGACACACGCCAGGCGAGATGTCATGCACCCCGAGCCTTCAGGTCCTTCTCCTGGAGCCATGCCTGTGTTTATTTCCTGTTTTATATCGTTAGGTCGATGTTTGAATGTGTCGCTGCAGCTGAAACAGGATTTCGACTGTTTAGCATTCAGCAGCGTGTCCCTAAACAACCTCTGCTGTACCTCGCCTGGGACACAAAAACAAAATGTGTTATGATCCAAACATCATGTCCCTGCACCCTTAAGGATGAATCACTATCACGTAGTGCACTGGAAAACATAATTTGTCCAAATATCACAAACAACACCCTAGCCTACTCATTAATTCACTAATTCGGCTCGTTTCAAATCCGTCCCTGACCAGAACTCAAGGATGTATAATGTCTCAAAACAACACAAGATTCAACCTCTGCTGCAGTCTACACTACAATCAATATATATATATATATATATATACATCTTATGTTTAACACTCAATATCAAATATTTCCAAAACCAAACCAGATTCACTTATTCAATTAATTTCTATACAAAATCTCAAGGAATGTAATGATTCAGAATCAGTTTCTGCGACTGAAACATGTATGTCTCAACGCAAAATTCAGTTTATGTGAAATCAATTTAAAACTTGAAACTTTTAAGAATCCCAATAATTCCAAACAAAAAACAAGATCAAAATAGAATATTGTTTATTGTTAAACTGTTTAAAGGATTTCAATATATATATAAGAAGTGTTACACAAGTATAGTATATATAGTACGTGTTTTAAAATACAATTTCAAATTGACCTGATTCAAGACATTCATTCATTTGAAATATGTATTTGACTGATCTAAACGTCAAAGTAGAAGAAGGAGAAAAATGTTTAACACTCAATAAAAGAATTCATAAAGATTCATAAATCTGATTCAATCAATTTCAGTGAAAAATCTCACACAAGAGGTCTTAAAGGGTTCATCAGGTGCCACATTTTCATCAAGCCATTCTAGTCATTGTTGCTTTAAATGCTAATGGGCTCTGCTGACCCCGCCCCCTCTTCCATGAGGTGAGGAGCAGATTTAAGCTTAAAGAAATAGTTCATTCAAAAAAGAAAATTCTGTCATATTTTACTCACCCTCATACAGTTCCAAACCTTCGTGTTCGGCAGAACAAAGGGTTTCGTACTACTTGAGGGTGAGAAAGTAATGAGAATTTTCATTTTTGGATGAACCATTTCATTAATGACAAAATGCACATAATGTAAACTACTAATGTTAACAGTTGAAAATCACAGTATTCATAAAGCAGTAGGAGAAAAGCCCTACTATTTCCAGACAGATTCTAAAGTCAGCATCCCCTTTCCATCCCATGAGGCCATGGGAGAATATGCTGGTAACATAACAATAACAACATCACAAATGCAGAAGGTCATCAGGATTACATTACTATACATACACACATTCATGTATGCACTTTTTAATGGCTGTGAAGAAGTATTATGTGATTTTAGATGCAGCACACGTGTATAAGAGGAAGTTTGATTTGATGCAGGTTCCTGTGGACAGAGGTGAGTATTAGTGCTCACGTGCGAGCAGGTGAGCGCCTGCAGCAGCGTTAAAATGCCCCTCACATGATTAATGGCTGGTCTCCTTTAACACCTGACTCAGACAAAGACGTGATATCTCCAGGCACGAGTGATTTCTATTCGCTCATTTTTGATATATTAGAACAATGATGATTGCAAATAAATAATATATGATGCATTAGCTATTATGAATCATATTTCATATTTAGATATTTACTAGTCACCCTAATATTCATCCAAACCCATATGCTGTTATTTTTCTGTGCAACACAAAAGAAAATTTTATTCGTCATATTACAAAATTGCCAGTCCATAATGAGTTTCTGAAGCTTGTTAATAGATCAAATTCATGTCCAGAACTCAAACATGGCAGATCACACAAAGGACAATGACACATTTGTTTAAAACAGTCTTCATTTAAAGGAATGTTTTCTCCTTAAAGCTAATGCATCTAATAAATATGTTTACCTCACAAGTGTTGTAAATATAATACGTCACTTTAATTAAGAGGACAAGTGTGTTACTGCAGACTCCGGTGAGCAAATTTACAGACAAAGGGCCGTCTAAAGGGTTTCCTCATCCTCCACGATCCCGCTGGGTCGAGCCATGTCTGCCCACGAGCAGCTCAGACAAGAAAAACCAAGCAGATTCTGATAGACCACAGGAGGATGAATCATCCTGCCACTCACAGGGAACGCTGAATGGAAATTAAAGGCATATTTCATACAGAAATTCCCTGAGGGTCTGCGTCGATCTCCATGGAGATAAGGAAGCTGCAAATTTTATTTTATGTCTTAAAAAAAACACAGGAGTGATTTGCAGAAGGCCATAAATAACTAAAAATAGCCACACCTGAGCAAATAAATCAACTCCGCTAAGAAAACATCTGAATTAATTAAAAGATTTAAAGCCAAAAAATTTAATCTGAACTGATTGGGCGTGCGTAAATGATGACAGGTTTTTAATTAGTTGCTTTAAGCACTTCCCAAAGGCCGTCCATGTTGTCCTTGTGTGAATAAAAGTGATGATGAACAGAATGCGTGTTTATGGGAGGGCATTGATATGGAGCTGTCACAATACACAATGTTTAAGAGCAGCACTTTACACAGCAGACGTGCTCGATAAATACTGGCCTTTTATGAGACGTTTGACCTCATCGTTTCCAACATTTACAAAGTTTATGTCTGAGGTTTTCAGCTCGACAGATGTGCTGTCTCTCGCTTTAGAGTTACAGCAAGCAACCAATACAAATAAATGAAGCTATAATAAAATGTTCCACATATACAAACCAAACATGCGCATGTTTCTGATCTTTTGTTTCCAAGTATTTTTTGCACTACACAATAAGACTTGCAATTATTTGACATATTTAAATCAAAAAGAACTCTCTCTGTCCATCTATGTTTCCCATCACCAGTGAAGTGCTACTAGTAGCGTGTAGAAGTAGGAGTCCAACCCCTGTCATAAAATGGGGAAAGAAAGAAAAAAAACACTTAATACTCCTTATCCTCATGAACTTAAATCAATAAAACAATACCCCCCAGGTGCACCCCGGAGACCCTTTTATGAGAATATCTTTGGAAATGTTTTTTGGCCGTCTCTGGACAGTTGCCAGGCAATATCTGAATGCTCAATTGAGTGGAACGAAGCATTGTTGAATCATTTGAAAATCAAGAGACTCACTTTCAGAGGGCATCTGTAAGTTTGTGTGTGGCCCGTATCAGCAGATGTTCTGTCGAGCTCTAGTGACTGTCATTGAGGGTTGACAGCACACATGGTGTGCGAACGCAGCGATGACGGTGGAGGATGATGATGTCACAGATTTCCCTGAAGAAAGAAGTGCTTCAGCGTTAAAAGTTGCAGACAAAATTCTCTATTTTGAAATCATCAAAACGGCATTATGGCATCACTGAATGCTGACCATCGTATCATTATGAGTCATCAGGGATTTTAAAATTGTAACTTGCGAAAATTAGCTTAAGTAAAGGGCTAAACTGTTTACTGTTGCCTTTTTGTTTTATTACACACTATTTTCCTATTTAATACTCAGTCTGCATTTACAAACTTCAATGTTTAAAGTGCTATATGTATATTAAGGTGACTTGACTTTATTTTTTATTGCTAAAGCAAGTCATTTTTTGTTAATGAGGGATATCTTTTCATTAGCTACTTAAGAGAAAGAACGAGAAGAATAAACTCAAAGCGTTTTGAGAGTTAAAAGATCAAAATGTCACATGTTGTCATCTTGGAATTACGGTAATTATGACATGGCGTGAAAGCAGCAGTAATTACTGTGATTATGAGATAAATTGTAGAAAGCATCCATGTCCTCGTAGAACTCATGAGTACAACTTGGGAACTGGGACTTTTCTGGGAGCTACAACTTGTACGATCAGGCCACCTCAGGTTCACTGGGTGCTATGTGCACATATTTCAAAGGTGTGAACAGCTCCAAATAGAATGCCATGTGTTGTCACTTCGAAATTAGAGAAATTAATACAGCAGGCAGAGGCAGAGTAAATATCTTCTGGCACAGACAATCTACCAGCGTGATAAAATACCTGTCGCAGGTGTCAAGCGATGGCTTCTTGAAGACATTATTTTCACACATGGCAAATATTATACGTCGACCCCGTTATATGTTGAGCAGTGACACTAATGGAATGTGGATGTTACCGTGGAGACGAGCACGACCTCATCCTATGGGTTCTAATGGAAGTTGCCGGATAATGTCACAATGGGACTGAGTAATAAACACAAACCCCTGAAGCTCATTTGTGTAATATTCATGTTTTATGTCATATCCTCCTGTGGAAAACTACATTTATTTCTATTTAGTGCTTGTTTGTGCAATCGAGTTTCTTATCAGCACGTCTGCAGATTCTGATGTACTGTTTACAGCTGCAAGCTCTGAATATGATGAGCATCAGGGGAAATTTCATGTTTCAATTTTGCTGACATTCGTCTTCTGTTCCACGGCGTGCCGATAATATTCACAGAGAGAATTCAGTTGAAGAGTTACAATATGAAAAGGTCATTACCGAAAGGAGCACATTATAAAAATTGCATTTTGGCTATAAATAGCACATTGTAGGCTTACATCTTTTAATTTTCCTTACACAAATATTTGGATGCATGGGCGAAAACACTTCCAGTTTATCGAAGAAGATTAAAAAGATAATGTTTTGACTTCAGTTTATCTCTATATAAATAATAAATTAGTATACATAATTAAAATCAGTTCAGTAATACCAAAAAAATATTTTGTATCGTTTTTAAATAGAGATCAAATCTATCTATCTATCTATCTTAGTCATGCTGATGTTATGAGCACAGCACCAGAGAAAATGTATTTTTTCCTCACATTTGTTTTCTGCATGATAATATGAAGAGAACTGGCTGTGACATTAATACATGAAAATAATGACATATTAATATGTCAATCTTTTAAATTCACTGTAGAGGGCATGAAAGATGTTAGATGAAAACTCTCTCTCTCTCTCTCTCTCTCTCTCTCTATATATATATATATATACATATACCAATTGAAACTAAGAACATTTCAAACTTTTAATTTTAGTTATAAATAGCACAATTATGTTGCACAGTCATGTTTCTTCTTGTACAAGTGAAAAATACACATTCTGAATATCTGTGTATTTAATTCATTTACCATTAGTGAAACAAAAAATACATTCAGATAAATCTAAAGTCTCACTGTAAAACTATTAAAAGTGTACATGTCATGTAAACACTCTTGTTGTGTCTTACACTCAGTTGCTATGAAAAAAAAAAGAAATAATTTATTCTGTTTGAGCAGGTGCTTTATACAGGCAAAATCTTCAATAAAAGCCCACAAATATTGTAGTGTGTGAGTGTGTGTGTGTTTGAGTGAATCTCACAAAACCTGACAAGAACATGTCAGGGCCGTTTAACGTGCATCAAAATCAAAAGGAAAAGAAATAATAATTATGAAATCCAATTTTGTACATTCAAATATAACATATATTAAAATGTATTAAGACATGAATAATATATATGAAATAATCTTTAATGTAAACTGTCCAGGTGCCATCAAAATAAATCATAAAAAAACTATTTGCACATTAAAATATATAACATTTGAAATAATTGTAAATACATATATATATATTTCGTATTTTTTAAATGTAAAGTATGTTAAATTAAAACATTAATATACATAATAGAAATTAAAATTCATTCAAATTCTCCAGCTGCATTACAGTTAAAATAATTTAAAGGGAAATGTGCTTGAATGTCATGAAAATATAATGCCACAAACCTGCCACAAATTTTCTAAAAATAAGCTCATTAGTTTGTGCAAAATATTATTATTCTTTTTTTTTCTCTTTTGATCTTTGGGTGAAATATTGTGTGTGTGTGTGTGTGTGTGTGTGTGTTAATTAGACGGCCTGTACGGTGTGAAGAGGAAAAAAAAGCTGTTTACGCACCTTCCCACTGTTACTGCTCATCTGACTCATAATTAAATGTTTCAAATATTTTAAATTAAATCATATAATAACTGTCATAACATCACAGTGTTTTATCTACTGTTTTCCTTTTCTCTGTATGTTTCTCTCCCGTGAGATACAATCTCAAGACGGGAAATGACTCTTAAGGGAGGCGATATCCCAGAATGCACTGCATACCTGCTGTGAGCCTTTTACCCTCATTTAGTCTGTTTGTCTCTCCTCTCAGTCTTTCTCATCTTTCACTTTCTCCTCTGGAAGATGTTCAGTATCTGAGTGAATTCACATCAGTTCATCATTCATGGATCACAGTCCCGTTTGCTCATTTCCTCCAGAAAGAGTTGAATCAAACCAACCAGCTCTGAGATAAATCATTTTGATTGGACTGATGGAATTGAATCAGTCTGGGGAACTAAAGCTGTTTTATATTATCAGAAAACATCACTACTCTTTTTTTCGCTTTAATGCAACAACATCCCATATTAATTAGCAGTAAAAATATCTGAATGTGATTCATTAGATGAAGTGTGTGTCTGTATCAGTGCATCTAGGATCTATTCACTAATTCATTTCCTTTATTCTTAGCTGGTGATTTTTAGTGGATGTTTGAGTCCAACGTGGAAGCTTGTTTCCACTACAGAATAAAAAAATAGACTAAATTGATTGCAATTTTGTATCCTTTTTTTCTAAATTGATTTGCAAAGAATAAGCTTGAATAGATAGCTCAAGTTTCTCTCTTTGTATCGCAAATGGGGAATAATTCAAATTCAAATTCTTATAATTCAGCCTTTTTTTTTGCAATTTGCTAGGTTATAGCTTATAATTTGGAAGTCTCTTCTCAGAACAGGTAGTTTATATATACAATGAGGTCAATAAGTATTTGATCACCCTGTGATTTTGCAAGTTCTCTTACTTAGAAATCATGGAGGGCTCTATAATTTTCAACATAGGTGCATTTCCACTGTGAGAGACAGAATCTAAGAAGAAAAATCTGGAAATCACAATTTATTTGGGAATTACTGGTGATCAAATACTTATTGACCTCACTGTATGTATATATATATATATATATATGTGTGTGTGTGTGTGTGTAATTCAGAATTTGTTTCGCAATTGGTAGTTTATATCTTACAATTGAAACGTTTCTTCTAAGAATAGGTAGTTTACATGTATATCTCCCAAATGTGGAAAAGTTGTAATTCAGACTTTTTTTTTGCAGTTGCTAGTTTACATCTCCAAACTTTCTTCCCAGAATTGTTCGTTTATATCTTGCAATTGTGCAACTCTCTTAATTTAGACTTTTTACACATTTGCTAGTTTATTTATATCTCAAAATTCAGACGTTTCTTCTCAGAACTGCTTGCTTATTCACTCTCAGAAATAAAGGTACAAAAGCTGTCACTGGGGTGGTACCTTTTCAAAAGGGACATGTTAGTACTTAATTGTCCATTTCGGTACCTTAAAGGTACATATTAGTACTTAAAGTGTACATATTTGAAGCTAATTGGTACAAAAGTGTACCTTTTGAAAAGATACCACCCCAGTGACAGCTCTTGTACCTTTATTTCTGAGAGTGTATCTTGCAATTTGGTCTTTTATTCTCAGAAAAGGTCATTTATATTTCACAAATATATCTCATAATTCAGATTTTTTTTCACTCTTCTTATCACAGTACATGTATATCTCACAATTGCAGAAATCTTTCAATTAATTTTTTTTTCCGCAATTACTAGTTTATATCTAACAATTAAGACTTTTGTTCTCTGAACTCTGTGCAGAGCTGCCCACAATTTTAAACAAATCATTTTTAATTAATTTCCAGAAAAAACGTCTAAATCGTGAGATAAAAGTACCTTTTTAATTTATGTATTTATTAACTAAGAACTAAGTTTCAAATTCACACAGATGTCAGATAATCTCATCAACTAGCAACATCTTCCACTAACCATAAACAAACAAACAAATACCGTACTGTCCGTCTATATTTTTAACACTAGATCTGTTTTAAACATCCAACTGTCAGCTGTTTTGCTTGTAATGTATGATTGTGCATCTTCTGTATGCATTTTGCATCTAATGAATGACATTCAGACATTTTTATCTGTCATAAGTTTCCAGATACTGCTCCTAAGCTACCGTATCACTCTCTCCCTCTGTCTGTCATTCTCAAGGTTGTTTCTTGGCATTCCTGCCGAACTTGTCGCTGAGTTGTTGAATGAGGTCAGCCAGTTCTCCAGTGGCCTGAGATTTCTCTTCCAGAAGTTCGTAGCGCAGACTGGAGATGTCTTGTTTTATTTCCTTCAGTTCACCTTTAACACACACAGAGCTTAAGTTACTCACACCGTAAATAATTTTACTTTTCCACAAGAAAGTTTGAGCGATCAACAAGACAGATGATTTGAGCGGACAATGTGGGGTGAAATGAAACCAGAGACTAGATGTAAATGAGAGTAAATGTAGTGGGTCTGTACCTTCATTGACTTCATCATTCTCTCTGTCCACCTGAGCCTTCAAAACATATCGCTTAATCAAGCGCTTCATTATCTTCTGTTAGACAGACAGACAGACAGACAGATATGAGGGAGCGTGTCTGACTGCATACAGAGATCTTAATGAACTCTCTTCAGGTTCATATAGTTTGTTGAGTCTCTCACCTGATATCTTGTGGGGTTTTTGATGGGTTTCTTGACAGTGTTCTCCTCTCGGCTCCTGAGATTTCCTCGATGACGATCAGCCTCAAAAAAGCAAATATTCAACATGCATTACTGCTTTGAGTTTTCAGAATGTGAAACTGACTTTGCATGAATAACCACATGTTGTAGTTCTATCTCCATTACATCAAAATAATATAGAGATTAACTACATTTTTCTTAAAAAATATGGAATTAATTAAAGATATAAACATACCTCCACATCAAATTGCATAGCTCCTGGTCATATGCCTTTTTTTAATTAATTTAAAAAAAAACTTTGATCAGAAATCAATCACTATATAATCATTACAAATAATATGCACTTTATACATATTTATATGTATATATTTTATATATATTTATATTTAATTTATTTATCATTATTTTCTTTACTAATTATTATGAATTACAAGATGTTACAGTCCATAACAATATAATCATTTATTTAAAAAGTGTAGCTGAAAATCATGATTTCTTCTGGTCTGTATCAGTCAGTATATTTTTTCCATCATGTATCAATGTGCAATCAAAATATTTGAAAGTACTTTTCTTTTGGCGTCATTTTATTTATAAAATTCTACAACATTAGGTTATTTAATTATTATTATACTATTATTATATTTTTTTTCTGAAAAATGGGTGTCCATAAATGTTGCATCAACTCTGTTAGCAAACCATATTTTTTCTTTAAATTGGTGGAATTATCATTATGAGAATTGTGTAAGTCACAGGAAATGATGTCACTTTCACTCACTGATAATATCTGAAGCACTGAAAAGTGTCTGTGCTAACTCTATAAAAAGTACTTTAATCTAAAAACTTCTTACACCAAGAGTTGTTTTGTAGAACATCAACTCCGTCTTTGGAGAAAATGATATAAAACTGTCTGTTGTGTTACACTATTGTCAGCAGTGATACTCTACCTTGGCAACAGAGTTTGACATTGTATAATGTATACATTCATTCCACACAGATTGATATATTTCAAGTGTTTATTTCTTTTAATTTTGATGATAACCCCAAATTCAGTATCTCAGAAAATTAGAATATTACTTAAGACCAATACAAAGAAATTATTTTTAGAAATCTTGGCCAACTAAAAAGTATGAGCATGAAAAGCATGAGCATGTACAGAACTCAATACTTAGTTGGGGCTCCTTTTGCCTGAATTGCTGCAGCAATATATTATTATTTATATATATATATTTTTTCACAAAATATTTAGCTCTTACATTTTTTTACCGATGTAGCTGATGGAAATGCTAATTATCAATCAAATTTGGTAAATGTCGACATACTATTTTTCTGTTTAACTTTGGTGCATAAATTCTTTATCAATACTTCAGATGTCGCAAAAACTACTTTGGAAACACTTTTTGTCAGAAAAAAAGGGGTTTAACACAAATAAATGTGTCACATGATACATTTTCATCATGTGCAATCACAACGAGAAATATTGCGGAGCGGTTCGTATGGTCCGCATACTGGGTCAGAGACCCTTCGTTTTCTATAAATATCTGGTAAGTTCTGTCATTTGTTTGTCATGTAGATTCGCAGAGAGTTCTATGTAATGTTATTGTTTTTGATGTGACTGATATGTACATTTTTGAGCAATTAGTCTCTAAACCGTTTAAAACGTTTGAGATTTAATATATATGTAAAACCGCCTTTTATCAGTCTTTTTTAAAATACACTTTGAGATGTGTACGAGCACTATCTAACAATAAAAAGTTTACTTAAAGACTCACGAAGGGCAGGGAAATGAAGATGACTCCAGTGTGTCCACAGGTAAGTTCTAATTATCCAATATTTTTATCTATTTGAGTGAAGATAATTTTCAAAAAAAAAAAAAGCATTGATTGTTCAATTTGATATGTTGTATTTACATTGTGCTGAATGAGCTATGGACGTTTAAGTAAAAAAAATATATGTGTTTATAGTGTTTTTAAATTGTGAAGAAACTGAAGTTTCTGGATTTTATAAATCATCCACCAAATGATTCACTCTTCCTCTCTGAAGGTGGACCAACAAAAGATTCAAGTACAGAGTCACCATCCCTGGACCAGCCTGAGGAAACAGCAGAAGATTCTGACCTACCACACAATGTCTCAAGAATGCAGATGCCAAGTCAAAAGCAGTTAGCTGATGTGAAAGCTATTTTTCAGGATTTCCTTAATCTGCAGTGAGATCAACAAGTGGCGCGGTTGTCTCTCGCCTTTATGTTTTATTCTTTTTATTAAATGACTTGAAATATATCAGCCTGTGTGAAATGAATGCATACATTATACAAGTTTCACTTCTTGAATGGAATTAGTGAAATAAATCAACTTTTTGAAGATATTCTTATTATATGACCAACACCTCTATATATATATATACACTCATAAACATGCATGTTCATATTTCAGAAAAAAATATGTTATGTTTATATGTTAACTAATGTGTAAGTACATGTAAATATTTTTTTAAATATATACTGTATTAGTGTGTATTTATATATACTCTACATAATATATTTATAACAGAATAACCACATATATTATGTAAACCAAAGCTTATTTTGTATGCGATTAATCATTTAACAGTAATATATATTCTTTTATTTAGATTTGCACACTTATCAATACAACTTTACAAGTTTAAAGAAAATTACGATGCATGAAGAACTCAAATGATGTTCAAAATATTATATGGCATGTCACTTTTAATGTGCAGTATGTGTTATACCTTCATCCGTGAATTGAGCATTCCCATCTCCAACTCGTTTTCATGCCGATGACCTTTACCCTTACACAGTTGTATAAGGCAGGTCTTGACCCGGATGATCAGATAGTAGAAGGATTTTGGGGTGGGCACCAGGTTAAACGGGGCAGGCAGCGTCCGTCCTTCATCGAAATATGACAACCAGAGTTTAGCACGAGCAAACTTCCACTCCACATCAGCGTCTTCCTGCAGAGACAGACAGATTTATACACTCACAAATCCTGATTCACTGTCACTGATGATGAAGAATGGAAAATAATCCATAATATATTATGTCCTATTTCATGTAAATATGGTGCATCAGATGCATATGACCAATGAAATGGCAGTACTTTAAACGTGTAACCAAAACGATTGCGTAACTAACTACAGTTTTCATCATCAGTAATGGATTATAATCTTTAAGCATGACATTCCCTTAATTGCTTGTCAGGTAAATTTATCCTGCTTTAAGGAGATTTAGATATGTTTTTTTGTGAAAACAAGACTTCAGTAAGATTGAGAATCAGTATTTTTGTAGTAAATATGTACCTCAATTTCCTGGTAGGAGCTGTTAATCATTGCGATTAACATGTTGAGAAGAACCACCACCATGGTGACGTTATAAACCCCGTACAAAACATAACCGATGTTCTCGATGAACTTATGATCATACTTCAGAACCACAGAAATTACCTCCGACAGACCGAATATGGACCAGAACAGAGTCTTAAAGCTCTCCTCCACCCTGTCAACAAACACAGAGGAAGAACAAGAAAGCTCAGGTGTTGCTCTTTCATAGACATTTTTTGTTTGATTTTAGACAAAATAAACAGACATTCAGTGCAGAAACAACTGAGAAAGTTAAAGACATGGATGGAGTTTGTGACACAGACAAACGTTTGTTTGCAAACATTTGCATCTTGGTAAATCTGAACAGTTTGAGACCTTGCGATCTCTTCTTCTAGAAGAAACAAATGAGATTATGATATGATCGTTTTCTCAGGAGAAACATCTCAGAGTCTTCAGTTGAACACTGTGGTTGTCCTTTCTTGTGCGTGGAACATTTTTATTCCATCTGTGCCCGTTTTTAACAGAGAGCTGCATTCACGAGCTGAATGACTGCCGAACGAAGATGATGAATCACTCAGTGAATCAGATGGAGTGACGCTGGAGAACAGAAGAATAGAGGCTCTGTTAAATAATGGATTTGTTTTGTGATGTAGCTGAAATGTTTGTGTTTAACGCTGAACTCATCGAGTGGACAGAGTCAAGGTCTCACTCTCTCCGTGTCGCTCTGAATATTTAAACGGGTTGCATCTGTGCCACAGATGGAATATAAATCACCAACAAAAGTACCGTAAGGTTTGCATTGTGATTATTTTTAATAACAATTTCTGTCCAAATGATCACTGTTACGTATTTGGAGGAGGCTTTAAAGTTTGTTGGTTTTTTCATTATTTAAACAATAATAATATTTAAAAAAATTTCACATAATGATTACACATATATGTTTTTTACCATAAATAAATGGTGCCATAACAAATACTACCATGATGTATACAGTACATATGTTACAAATAAATAATGTATTATTAAGCTTTTCATATTACAGTGCTTCAATGCAGTTAATTGTAACTTAAAAAAAAAATCAATCAATATTATTATTTTATTACATTTTAAAGATTAAAATAAAATAGTTTGATTTCTTAATGTGAAATCTTTTTTTTTTTTATTTAGGTTGTAATTTTGAACAGATTTTGTAACATTTTGACACTCTAACGTTTATAGTATTATTAGTGCATGAAGGTCCTAAATATTTTCTTAATGTGAATTATAAATATACATTTCTTTTATTACGATTTTGTGGTGAAATATGAGAAGATTTTGATTCATGCAGAAATGCTTTCACTCTTGCGTATAATTTATCCACAATTAAATCTATTATGTATTAATATATCAAATATAACTGCATTCACTTTTCTGCCATTTTTTATTCTCTGTAACATTTCTCTTTTTTAATTGAAGTCTCTCTATTTCACACTTGACATTTTCTCAGTCTCTCATTCATTATTAATATACCTAGATGTGGTTTAGAGTTTCTCTCTATCTCTAGTAATATATCTGATGATTTCAGACAGAAGGTATATTATAGCCATGAGCAACCGGTTTTATTAACATGTAAATCATATTAGAAAGAGACTATTCAAAAAATTATCCACCTAAGAAGTTCTTCTATCGCTTTAGTTATGATCTCCTCTCTCTCTCTCGTTCCATTTACCCTCATAAATGACATCTCCTTCTCTTTATTGTTCTTAATGACACTTCTTTTCTACTCATCTTTTCTGTTTTCCATCCATTAGTCTCTCTGAAGAAAGACTGGCCCGCTCTTTACCCAAACACACCGTCTTAGACGAATAAATATTAGCGGGAGATTAGATGCCATCACGACGCCAATCAAAATGATGAAACCAGCTCATCTGTTTAATTTGAAAAATAGTTTTTTTGTGTGATGACAGATACAAACCAAACTTCAGTTCCTCTGTCATTCTTTAGATGTTTACTGACAAGTTCAAAAGCTATTAGATGTGTGTGTGCCACAACTGACCCCTAAAATAAATCTGACAAAACCTTAGCGATGCCCAGAGACGATCTGTCAAGAAAAAAGAGGAGAGGAGCATTAATGGAATAAATCACCCAAAAATGAACATTTGCCGAAAAATGTATTTAGCCTCAGGCCATCCAAAATTTAAATGTGTTTGTTTCTTCATTTGGAGAAATGTAGAATTGCATCACTTTCTCACCAATGCATCCTCTGCGGTGAATGGGTGCCGTCAGACAGCTGATAAAAACATCACAATAATCCACAAGTAATCTACACCACTCCAGACCATCACATAAAGTCTTATAAAGCTAAAAACTGCATGTTTGTAAGAAACAAATCCATCACTAAGACAACATTTGCTGAATAAAATACAGTGACCATGTCACAATTTCACACAAAATATGAAGAATTTCATAGCATTTTCACTGCTGTTTGTAAGGAGAATTTGTCTTGTATTCTCCCTTCATCACTTATGAGGCTCTATTTCAGTCAAGTCGTCATCTTTAAAGACAGCTGCCTACAGTATGTAGGTGGTGGATAGCAAAGTAGCTCACTAGCGACTATAATTAACTTCACAGAAGTCAACAGCAAAGCTTTTCTTCAGATGTGTCTGTATGTTAATCACAGGTAAATGTCCTAAAACTGCACAAACACTCACATTTATAGAGCCGTTGTCTCTGTGCTTCACAGAATTATTTCACAGTGAACGTGCTTAAAAATGTAGGCAGAGAGAAAGAGGGAGATTTTCTCACTCACGTTTAGGTCAGCTGCCTTCCTTGAACATGAACACACACACACTCTCACTCATTCACATACATACACACGCACACACTCTCACAGCAGGTACCAGTTTTGTGTTGGTTTGTCTTCTGTTGCTTTGCGCCCACAGACTGGGCAAGAAAACCATCTCCTCTCTCTTTATGTCTATTTTTCTTAAAATATCATTCGTATTTTATCCAGCCGTAGTCTGACTTTAATTCCCCAGTGTTTACAAGAATAGCTCTCACATCTTCTGCTTCTTCAGGTCTTTAGGATTTCTATTTAATTCATTTAGCAGATGGTTTTGTACAAATCGATTGACTAATGAGGTCTGATGCAACACAAGAGATTCATTTTAACCAAAGCACTAGTGTTCCTCGGGGCTTCTGGCTTGAATACTAATGAGGAGGGCGTGGTCTTCAAACTTGTCCTGAAGATGACCTATAAAATTCTTTCAAAAATCCCATGCATAATTCAGACGCTGGAATAATCTACAACACTTGATCATTCCATGTCTTGTAGATCAATATTTCACCTCTTTTCAATATGTCTCTCCATATCTTATGTCTTTTTCCTGACATTCGATTGATTGAGATTGATAGAGGTGCTTTGAACATGTTTAAGGCCATACATATTTATACACACACACACACACACACACACACACACACATATTTATGTAGACACGTTTATATTCAAAACCATACATCACTACATTATTCCACAATTATAAAATATTATTTAATTGTTATATGAAATATTTTTACATTATATTTTTATTCAAATGTATCTTATTTATAAACAATAACATAAATATATTATATATGTATATCTCATGTGTAATATAGTTTATATATTTAATGTGTATATAAGAGTAATCCTATTATTTAATCTATGAATGTATGTTAATTATTAATATTCAAATATTTATTACATATGCATACATGCTTTTATACATAATTCATTACATGATTTTATTATACTTAAATTACACACGTTATTTATATTTAGTTGTTTATGTATTTCATTTATGTATTACGTTTATATTATTTATTAAAAATATTTACATACATTATAAATATATTTTATTTTATTTTCATACATTTGTCTGAGTGTGCATGTAGCTTTATGCATTTATTTATGCATTTTCAAATAATTCAGCAAAATCCTTGAGTGACAGCAAACCCCGGGGGTGACATTTTTCAAGATTTTCTTAAACGTTTTTATCCGTTCCCTGGTGAAAACCCACACACTGAAACACACACACACACACACAGTCACAAGCTTAAAAAGAGCCTATGAGAGGAATCCTGTGCTCAAATGAAGCTCCTCACACACCGTGAGCGTGTTTTCTGATCAATGTGCTTCAGCTTCTGCCAGCAGGAGAGTTTTGCCTTTTCTCTCCTGGTTCGAGGACATTTTCACTCACTCTGTCCATTCCTGTCTGCCTGTTTCCTCTGGTTCTTTATCTCTGGAGTGTAAAAGTGCAAAGCCTGCAGTGGTGCTTCACAGAGACGCGTCAGGATCACGTCTCTCTCTCTCTCCTGGCTGAATTCACTCAACACTGAGGCTACACTGAACATGTTTCAGTATTCAGATTGTCGCTCTCATTCTTTTTAACGCAAACCTGCTTTATGTGTAAATGAGCCTCAGTATTGATTGTTCCTTATACTCTTAACGAGCACAACCTAACACTCAGAAACGACCTGCATCATGAGGATGGCGGTGTGCAATGACATGCGGCGCAATTTGTGGCACGTATACATTATCTGACTTATTACATCTTTAGTGAAGCTGCTACTAAACAACACATGTGGTGCATGTCAAGTCATGATGCACTCCTTTCCTCTTCCTTACTTCCTTCCTTATTTATCTGTTTCTACTAAATTTTACTAATAAAACTCTTCTGCTCATTGAACATATTTGGCAATTTAAATAAAACGGGAATAAAATATATATATTATATAAAAAATAAATAAATGGAAATTAAGAAAATGTCAATATCCTTATCTATATCATTATGTTTAAACCAAAAAGAGACCAATTAAAAGCATTCAAATTTATTTAAAAACGTCTCGGTTACGTATGTAACCCTCGTTCCCTGAAGAAGGGAACGGAGACGTCACGTCGGAGACCGACGAATGGGAATCTCGCTTCGAGATG
>JAUMHI010000055.1:3808451-3837226 GCA_032359435.1 Enteromius unitaeniatus | reverse complement strand
GTTTGGCATCTCGAAGCGAGATTCCTATTCGTCGGTCTCGACGTGACGTCGAAGTGACCGACTGAAAGGGAACTTGCGACCATAGTAGGCCAACCATGTTTTTGGGAAACGCACCCCAGAGCGGGGCAACTTCTATATATATATATATATATATATATATATGTATATATATGATGTTCCAAAGGTGTGTAAAACACTCACATGTATTTTCCATTTTTTTCATTAATTAATTCGTTTATCATTACAGGGAAAAAAGCTTAATAGGAAAGTTCTTTGAATTTCATAATTGTATTTATTTTCACTATGGCCTGAAATTAGTCTGTCTTTAGAGATACCAAAAGGCATTTAGAAGTTACAGGACAGCAAAACTTGCTCCAATTATTTCACTGATGGACAAGCAGGTGAAAACAACACACTGAACTTCTCTGACAGCTCACAAACCAGCATTCACAACGAGATCCAAAGCGGTCCTGCTAGACTGTCACAACAATAATCGTGTGGAGGTGTCCGTCTGTCCAGAGAACAACTGCAGTTATCGGCCCTTTCAATCCTCATCAGTGTCCTCCAGCGTTTGAGGTCTGTGGGTGGAACTGGAAGAGATGCTGAGCTCCGGACGGCCGTCAGACTGATCTCTGAGATAACGAGCAGTCTGTCCGTCTCAGGAAACAAATCCCTTCACTCGTGTGTGTTCAAGCACAGACACGGATCGGCCTTCGCTGTAATCAAGGTCTGCCCGCAATAAACTCTCAGCCGTTCCACAGTTTGAGCTCAAAGGGGCCTGTCGTTTCCTGGATCAAGCTGACTGAGATGGATTTGCCAAGCTCTCAGACACACTGACTGATGAAAATACATTCCCATTCAAAAACTTAGTGTCAGTATATGATAATAATTTTCATTCAGAAAAGGATGCATTAAACTGACCAAAAGCGCATTTTCGTTCTTAAGATTTTTATTTTGAATAAATAAATGTTTTACTTTTTAACTTTCTATTCATCAAAAAAATCCTGAAAAATAAATTGCATCAAATTTTATGTGATAAAAATAAGAAGCAGGAAAACTTTTGTTATCATTGATTATACTCAGAAATGCTTCTTCAGCAGCAAATCAGCATATTAGAATAATTTCTGAAGGATCACGTGACTCTGAAAACTGGAGTAATGATGCTGAAAATTCAGCTTTGATTAGAGGAATAAATTACATTTTCCAACATATTTAGATAGAAAATCCTTATTTTACATTGCAATAATATTTTTACTGTATTTGTAATCAAAAAATGCTTCCTAGCAGAATAATCTTCAAAACATGAAAAATAAATGAATAAATCTTATCAACTAAACCAATCAGAAGAACCCATTAAGACCCATTATTTTAAACAAAATGATTAAGCGCCACCCATTTGATTTTACAGTATGTGCTGATGCATTACGAAATATAAAAATAATTCTCATGTCAAAGCTGTAACTCTAATGTTTATATTAGAGCATCTGGAACATTACATTTACAAATCCACATCCATAACTGTTTTATAATGTGAAATATGATTATGGTGTCTGCCTCTGGCATTAAGTGATCTGCAATCCTTACATTAGATAAATATCTGAAATATTCTACAAAACCATTAAGATTTTCTCAAAATTACTCACATTAGCGGAAGTGGAAGCAAAAACATACGGCAGTCAGATCACACACACACACACACACACACAGGTCTCATTCTGGACCAGCAGCTGTTCTGCACTTTGAACCCATTCAGGAAAATACAGCAGCATTAAATCAGCTGCATTATGATACTACGCATATGAGTGAACATCTCAAATGAACCAAAAGTGCAAACTGATAGATCCAGCATCTGTCAACACATCATACTACTTTAGCCATGAAGAGTGTAACGTGAGAGCAGAGCTTTAAAATCATCATTTATCAAAAGAGACACCTTTATGAGTTTCTACAACCTACAGAACCTACAAATCTATAAATAACAACAAATGAGATTTCAATGCTATTTTGACAGCCGAACTGGGAAATGTTCCTGGTGTCCGTTTCAGAAACCAGCTCACCTTTTTCAAACAGCTCACTGTAACCAAACACACAGAAATACACAAAACAAATTGAAAGCACAGCGGGGAGACCGGCCACCCAAAAACACTCTCATAATGTGACTGTAAGTCATGTAAACTCTTTTAAACGACGGTTATTGGGGCTGTTTTCTTACAAGATGCTGAATCGATGGTGCAAGACAGCAGTTCTACACACAACAGCATTTTTAGGAACAGAAAAGGCCATTAAACTATTTAAGGAAATGCACAGCCAGTGTAACAGCCACAACTGTTGATTAATTAATGCAATTTTCTTGTTTCCTTGCAATAATGCAGCAATACATTAACTATAGACTTATTGTATTTTAAGTATTGGGTGTGAGTTTAATTTTCAGATACATTATAAGAGGCAAACAATGACAATCTTTTGTTTTTATAATAACATCAGTAAGACAGATTTGGAGAAATGTAGCATTACATCACTTGCTCACTAATGGATCCTATGCAGTGAATGGGTGCCGTCAGAATGAGAATCCAAACAGCTGATAAAAAGATTGCAATAGTCCATCAAGGTGGATTTTGGGAAGCCAAAAGCAGGATGTTTGTAAAAACAGTCCAAAACAGTTCATAATAAATATTTGTGTGGATTTTGATGTGAGAGGACAACGGGGAAGGGACTTTATCACTGGAGGTGTAGTTATTCTGGATTTTGGAATTGTATTTTGATCTGAAGCAATGGTTGGATGTTAGAAAGCCTTAATGGTGGATTTATTTATTCATTTTTTAACAAACATGCAGATTTCACTTCTAAATATGTTAACTGTTAAACTGGAGTGGTGTATATACTTTTGGATTAATGTGATGTGGACTTTCATTCTGATGGCACCCATTCACAGATGAGGATTCATGCTGAGCAAGTGATTTAGTGCTACATTTACCAAATCTGTTTCCATAAAGAAACAAACTCATCTACATTTTGGAGGTCTGAGAGTGAGCTATTTTTGCAGTTATGTTTGATGACTGAGAGAGTTTGTGTTCACTGCACCTGGAAAACAATTTGTTTTTGTACATTCCTCAACAGGGCCAATCTATAGGGAACAGAAGCAGAGAACATTGAGCGCTTTGTCTGGAAATAGAGAGCGGAGCTGTTTTGCAAACATCTGCAGGTGTGTGTGTTTGCCGGGGCTCAAACGCAATGAGATTGTGTTCCAGCAGTCTGATCTCATCCGTTTACACACACTATAAGATGACACAGCATTTACTGTAATGTTTTTCTTCTCTGTTTTTAGAGTGTGGACTGTATTTGTCCTGTTTTCTGTTAGCAGCTTCGCAGAGGTTCTGAGTATTTCTGGTTAAATTTAGTGTGTAAACTTTCAAGTGTCACCAATAACAATCTGAAATAGATTTTTGCTTTCACTTTTTGAACTGCACAAAAATGTAAACTATAAAACTGCTTTTTTAGATAGAACAAAAACATTTGTACAATTAAATTAGCCCAAACTTAAATGTACAAAATCACTCAATCTAGCATGGCAGTGATACCTTAGTAATATCAACACAGTTCCCTTGCAATTACTGTACATGCAAAACTGATGACAGCATCACCTGCTGTTTAAAAATGATAAACTTTAATAACTGCACCAATGGGGGTGTTATGATAAACAAACATGCATGTCAGTGTTCAAGCTCTGTAAATTCCCACATATATCTTATTATTCGGCAGCAAACCTTTTTTTTTTTTTTAAGTTGCCAGCCTCCACCAGAATTTTTGGTTATTTTCACAAAAGAATATGGCCCCCAGAATATTTTGTTGAACTGTATGAATATCTGAACATGAAATACATCAAAATAAAAAAGAGAAACTACACTTAAAAAATGCTTCAAGCATTCTTTTTAATCAACACTTGAATGTAGGAAAGTTTAATGAAAAAGCAACATCTTAAGCAAAAAAATCACCTTTTTATGAAATACTTGATCTGGATCATATTCAGAACAACAAACAAAGCTTTGCCACTTCTTGATTCAACATTTCACTCTGTGCTGTTTATTTTGTGCATTCTGTGCAATATTTTCATATGCATATACAGTATGCCTACATATGAGATCGCTCATTTCTGCATCTTCCTTGTCTGTGTTTTTGATTGGCACACTCTTCTTTCATGCAATGCATTATGACAGTTAAAAACACAGAAATCCGGGAAAATGCAGGGTTATTAGGACAAAAATCAAATGACATGCAACTATGCAAAGTACTACAACCAATCTTCTAGACAGTGATGCCTGAGCCCACTTTCCTTTGTGATTTGTTGACAGCTCTTTCTAATAGCTGCTCTCTCTGTTTAGCATATGATGATGGAGTGGATATGATAATGTCAAAGGATGAAAATGATCCCCTGTCACGCACTCCCATGAGCCCGACCTGCCTGAGGTGTGTGTGTTTCATATGACTGATAGCCAGCTGATCTAGCAGATTTGCCCTTTTCGCTGGTCTCTTGTGAACAAATGAGTCTTTCTGAAGGGATGAAAAAGAGACTGCAAGCTCAAACAACCAAACACACGAACTCTGCCTCAACACACACACACACACACTTATCTGATACTCTCCCATCTGAAGTCTTCAGATCACATTATAGGAATATTCCAGTTCAATACAAGTTAAGCTCTACGAACAGTATCTGTGACATGTTGTCGATTACCACAGAAGATAATTTAGACTCTTTACAGTGATGCACTGACAGTGAAAGTCTAAGGGGAAAGAATATCCACAAAACCAGAGTCAAAACACTAGAAATCATGAGCCAGCAAAGAGAAACCGTTTACATAAAAATCCACCAAACAGGAATAACATCAGTAACAAATCACAATAACACACATTTAGATGCTTTTATCAAATGCAATCTTCACATTTCTAGCCTATTAACTGCTTTACTGTAAACACAATCTTTTTTATTATTATTATCTAAACTCAGTAATGAGTCTAATCTCTAAGGTAGGTTCTGTTTAAATAAATCTCTTTTCCTCTGTCACTTTGCTTTTTGGTTTAGTCTTATCATTTATTGTATTGTAATCCATATTGGAGCTGCTGCCAAATGAATAAATGTGAATATAGCTCACACAATGGCAATTTAATTTCTCTTTCTTCTATTATAACCACACATATGGTTCCGTATATGACCATTACTTCAATATGAATTTTTCCATTACAGCCTCAATGGCACACGTACTTCACATAAATAGAATTAATCACAATGATGTTGGATTACCTTGTTACTAAGCACAGAATCACTCGCGGGTTCACTAATAAACAAGATCAGTCCTGTTCAAGATTGAAAACTGGTCACGCTTTTAACCCTGGTGACTGCTTATAATACAATAATACATTTATTAAAAAAAGATCAAATCTCTAAAAAAAAAGGCACAACAACTGTAAGTCCAGCCCACTTTATATTACTGTAAGTGTCCCTAATACCTGTGTACTTCCATATTAACTAGATATGGATGTAGTATGTAACCATAGTGCAAGTAAACATAGTATCTGTAATATTTCTGTAACTTCACACATGTAACACCCCTCAGAATGGTGTGTGTAATTACAAATGTGTGACAGGACATTGGTAACAGCACTTTTTGGTAATGAAAGTACAAATGTGGAACAGGACTAACAGCACTTGTTGGTAAATAAAGTGTTACACTTTACACAGTAGCTGGCAGTAGGTTTGGCTTTACATATAAATTGTGGTTTGTGTCCAGAATGTTACACTTTATATTAAGTGGGCAGTTCCTGAGGAGTGACCATGTATATACACTGGTATTACAGAGGTGCACCAACTCCACCCACTTTACATATCCCTAAACCTACTCATCTACACCCCCTGATCACCCCTGTTCCAGTTACTCTTATACATACTGCTGTTACTAAATGTAGCTATGTAATCCCTGTTACATGACTACATAGTGAAGTGAAAAGTGTTGTTACCAATGTCCTGTTACACATTTGTACTTACACACAACATTCTGAGGGGTGTTACATGTGTGCACTTACAGAAATATCACAGCTGTAGATACTATGTACCAGTGTGTACTTACATTGTGGTTACATACTAGATACACATCTAGTTACTATGGAAGTACACAGGTATTAGGGACACTTAATATAAAGTGGGACCGAAAAGATTAAATAAAATAAATTATTGCAACATTTCAAAAACTATATATAGGAAACGTTGTCACAATGAAATGCTCATTATTTGCCCTGATTTGAAATAATAATAATATTACTATTTTTTTTTTGTTGCAGTAATTAAAATGGTAAAAACATAAAATACCATTTATTTTACCAAAATTGATTATTACCAAACATATACCTTAAATAGTAATAATACAGTAATAACTGATGCAATTATGAATAAAAATGGCTGGCATTAAAAGCTGCATTTTAGCAAAATGTATTAAACTATAAATCTTGACTGCTTAAAAAACATTAAAATATAAACTAGATTTTAAAAGTATACCTTTGTAGATATAAAATATCTAAAGTCAAAGTAAAAATGACAATACATATCAGGCTACAGGCTATTTAATACTAAACTATAAAGTTATTTAGAAAAACAAAGTATAAAACAAAATTGTAAAGGCTCAATTTTAAACTAATTACAAATGAAATATTGCTGCATTCACAGACGCATTTAGCACAATGAAGCAGTAATTTGGATCATTCTTTGTTGGATTGCATTGCTTAGTCAGTCTCCGACTCTCCATCAGTCTCTAATGAACATTCCTCAGAAACCTCAGTTAATCCTCCATCTCAAACAGGGACAAACGGGAGGATTCCAACAGCTGAAGCCACGGGCAACAGATGTGATGTTACCGGTGGCAACAGTGGCCACATGACCCATGGAATCTTCACAACGCAATGCTCTCGTTCCTTGCGGTTTTGTCCACAGCCTGTTTTGGGAGGATAAAACCCATGTTTGCTTTCATCCAGCGCTAATACAGATGGCACTTCTGAAGATGAGATGATCTGTGCACCCATATGGCCCTTAAATATGGGCACTTCAGCGGGAATTAGCTCAGAGATGCACCACCGTACAAAACCTGACAGAGCTTATATGAGGTTGGGGAGTAAAACCCTCTTTACAATGAGGAAAGAAGCTAAGAATGATTGCATTTGACAAACCAATTCACCCCTGACCCACACAGCATTCATCTCTGAAGATTCAAGACGATACCACAGGTTTCGTTGTACAAACAGGGTATTTCACAGAGTCTGTTACACATTTATTTATTTGATCAAAAGATTGTCACATATGTGTTGCAACGTAATCATACACATAAATACACAGACATAAGCTACGTAAATCAAGTGAAGATCATACTTAAGTAAGATTAATTGATTGATGCACCTTTTTTTGCTCCATTAGTACACATCTTAAATACATTTAATACCTTTCTAATTACATTAAAACTACAGAATATTGCACAGGCATAAGCTTAAAATAAAGTGTATCAAGATTGTACTTAAGTGTACAAGTAGCTGTGTAACAGACTCGGTCTGGCTGTTTCATAACTGAGCATAAAATACATGAATAATATTTCATTCATACTTATATATTATGCAAATGTATTTATTATATATTATAATACATATAACTTTCACATATATATTAGAATAAAATATATGAAGAATAGATTTGCTGTTTTTTAATCATTTTACAATTATTTTTTAAGATTTATCAGTTTTATTTTGTTTATTTTATTACTTCAAGTTAACTAAATAAATGCATGTTTACATATGTCTATTTCTAAGTAATTGTTTAGCAATTTTAAATAATGGTTTGGCTTTAATTCATTTTTATTTAATTATTTATTGAAAAAGATAAATACTTAAGATTGATACAATGTATCTCATAAAAATACCTACCTCTGTGCACTTTTTGTGCAACACTGTTTTATGTACCTTACTACACGTTTTGCCGCAGTTTCAAAGAGAAATGTCTACCAAGTGGCTCTAAAACACAGGTTCAATACGTGAACCCCGACACATTCTATGATGTTGATAAAGGTATTGTGGCGGTTCAGAAATTAAACATACATGGACTGCTGCTAAAAGTTAATGCTCTATCAATTTGGAAATATGCCCTATCCAACCCTAAACCTACCCGATAGTATAAACAAATGCAAAACTAATATAAAAAAGCTGTTTTGCAAGACTATTTTGCCGAACCGTATTTATACAGGATTTGAACCGGAGCTCCTCGCCTCTCATGTATATCCCTGTACTCTGTGATCTACCGAACAAACCTGGCGTCTATGAAAAACCATATATAAAGCTGGATATGTGTGATGCTAACGTATAAAAGCATCCGTTTTCAAACATCCCAGCATATTAATATTGTTTTGGAAGTCATAACATTATATTCTTCAAATAATTGTGCAAACTTTATGCTTTATTAATCAATGCTCTCTAAATTTGTGTGAAAAGGAATAACATTTGTCTGAGTTTTATTGCCTCTAGTGTTCATAAAGTGGCAGTGATATGTTTGGTACTTATTTCATGTCTCCCTAAAAAGTGCACCCAGGTACGTTTTATGCCATGAGAGCAGATAGATAATAGTATATAATGCTAGTAAATAACTTTATATGCATAAAAAACAAAGAGACATAAATCTTAGAGCTGAATATTATATATAGTCAAATTTGCATGTGTTGATCAAACACTGAATCCATCACTGGACAAAACTACATTAAACATCTTTTCTACATGAATAGAGCACATGCGATGTAAAGCGCGCTGTCAGGCGGCTCTAGAGGAGGACTGATTCGGGCCACAGACGGATCCGGTCCCTGAGGAGTCCAGCAGGATTCGGCCGTCAGATGGATTAGACTCACACTCATTAGTGAGCAGTGTGTGCTGGGAAACAGATGCTGCTCTGCTGAACGTGTGGACGCTTTACTGAAACACTGGACATGCAAATTAACATTCAAATACACACACAGAGAGAGAGCCCTAGAGAGACAGGATGAAGCTAATTACACACACTCCTGTGTGAAGAACACTTTAATTTACAGTTGTGTAGTGGACACACACGCCACCATCTGAGCCCTGACAAACACACTTACACCTGATCCTCACATCCAGATCAGTTATCTACATACCTTCTGAGCGGCTGTTCATGTAAAACATGGAGCACACGAGATACGGCGTCCATTAATGTATTTGAGAAGTAGAAACTTTAATATGCATACAAATACAAAACTCACACAGAGCTATTCTGTTTCTATCTCATCTTCTTTCTGCTGTATCCTTATCTTCTCCAGAGTCAGGATGTCCATATAACGTAAAAGCCATCATCCCAAATATCAGAGTCAGAGTACATTATCTGACTGTTTCCTGCTCCATTTCTCTCTCACACACACACGCTGTTATTCATTGCTCTCATACAGTGAGAGTTGATTGTATTGCCTGAAGATTCAGTGTTTCTGCTGCTCTAATGTAGTTTGGAAAAATGAGATGTGCTGATGAAATATTCTCATTATTAATACTGAGTGTTTTTGTCGTCTTTTACTTTTTTTGACAGATCTTTAGCCTATGCATAAGTCTGAATGTGAAGTACACAAAACCTGTCAATATGTTTTTAAAGGAAGAAAAACATTAGTCTAATTTTTTTTTTTTCATATTTCAGCAGTTAAGCACTTTTTTTCTTCCCAAATTCCCAATTTTTGATAGAAAATGGCGAAATATTATTATACGTTTAAAGTGGTAATAATGGTAGTATTTTTTGCAAATGTAGTAATGTTTTAAATGTAGTAAAACATAAATCACTGTGACTAGGCCAAAATAATAATAATAAAAATGTTTTATTTGTAGTATATATATAATTATACATTTTTTTTTTTATTTTATATATATGTATATATATACATTTTTTTTTTGATTAGGTAAAAAATAACAATAACGCAATTAAACATGAAAATCATGATAATATTAGAAAATATAAACTCTATAAAATGCATAATATCATTAAAAAATATAAAGTATAAATATACATAACACTAATACTGTAGTATAATGTTAAATATTTATTAGAATGTAATATATTACATATTAATTTGTAAAATTTAATATACAAAAATATAATTTAAATATAGCCTACAGGAAAAATTCACCCAAAGACTATAAACCTGTTTACATAAAGTCAATATTGTTATTTAGGTGCATCAGAGATGTTGGTCAGAGTTGCCATACCTTACTAAAACAATAAATTTGAGCATTAACCAGATGCTATGCTTGACATGAACCATGCACCACACAAGTCATGGAAAACACACATAGTGTCTCAGGTCCTGCACATCTTGCTATCTTCAACAGAAAAATCATTTTACAGTTTATCAATACATTATTGTAATGAGAGTCGGCACTATCTGTCCACAAACTGATGCTAAAAAGAAACAGAACAAAAACCCAAAACACAGACTAAATCAACAACAGATTGACTGAAAAGTGGACATATGATATGTTTTCATGTTTTCCTTTTAGTTTCACATTAAATTATTTATAAAATTAGAGGAGAGACATGTGTTTCTACAACATTTTGTCCCGCTTTTAATGGTTCAAATATTGCTGTGGGTGTTAAAAATGAATTACAAATGGTTTAAAGCTTGAATTTGGTTTGCACACCTTTGTTTTATTGTTTTGAGAGGTGATCTTAATATTTGCGCCTGCAAAACAGATGGAAAATCTGACAGGCTTTTGCTGAAGTTTTATCTATGTTATGCCCTCCAGGTTTCTAACCAGTCACGTGACTGAAAACTATGAATTAGGAATCAGTGGTTAAGATTTATTTCCAACACCTTTCCAGAACATGTGCAGCTCATTTTACAGAGAACAGTTTTCCGAATCTCAGAAAGAACAAGGAGGCAGTGCACAAAGGCTGTTTGTAAAAATGGGGCAATTCCGGCTTTGCTAACAATTTGGTGGACAATTTGGTGCTTCTGAATAAGAGACTGTGTGACTGTCTGGACTTCTGTTGTTGTTTTCATCCCCCACATGTGCTCGGTGTTACCTAGTTTCTGTCTCGTGTTGATAATGTCAGTTGCTTTAGGTGTGTTAAAGGGCTAGTTCACCCAAAAATATCAGATATCAGAAAGCCTTCTGACCCTCCATAGACAGCAACATAACTGAAATGATCCCAGATACAGAAACATAGTAAAAACATTGTTAAAATAGTCCATGTGACATCAGTGGATCAACTTCAGTTTTGTGCCGAAACGAGAATACTTTTTTTGCGCAAAGGCTGATTACATCTAATACTCTAAAAAGACGTAATACATGATGTCATTTTTGTTTTATTTGCGCAAAAAAGTATCCTTGTAGCATCGCAAAAGTGAAGTGATCCACTGATGTCACATGGACTATTTTACCAATGTTTTTAATAAGTTTCTGGATCTGGATCATTGCGTTGCTGTCTATGGAGGGACAGATAGCTCTCTGATATCATCAAAAATATCTTAATTTGTGTTCCAAAGATGAACGTCTTATGGGTTTGGAATAACATGAGGGTGAGTAATTAATAACAGAATTGTCATTTTTGGGAGAACTAACCCTTTAATCATCTATTACCCTCCTCTTATAAGTTGTGTTTGTCACTGATCATTATTTTCTCCCCTTTATAAGTTCCTCTTAGTTGAGTGTTTCTATGTCCGGTCTACTTCGTCTATACTACATCGATGTGAGTGTGTGTGTCTCCCTGCCTTATTTGGAATTATTAAAGACTTAACTGTTATCATTCATCATCATGCTTCCTACCCGCACCACACCGTGACACTGAGTATGTTTTATTACTTGCTCTTGACTGTTTAAGTGGCGACGTGTAGAGTTTGCATGTTGTTTCCCATCGATTGGTTTAATCATCTGCATTCCGATTTATTTGTCTGACAACATTATTAACTGTCTTTACAATTGCTTTGGAAGCAAATTTTGCAGTTATAGTACGGGGCAATGCATTTCCAACATGCGCTTGAGATGTTCATGACTTACTGAGTCAACTGACCAATCAGAGCACATTAGCTATTCAGAAAGAGAGGCATTGTAGAAATGCATGTGTTTCTAGAAAGACTGAGCATAGAGGAGGTACAACAATGCACTGAATGTGAATATATTACATGTTTTTGGAACATCAAAGTATGCTAACATATTCTATCACACCCGATACACATAATAATGATGATATCTGAAAATAGCATCTTATGAGCCTTTTAACGAAAGCAAACAGACCTTCGGGAGTGAGTCCTGACCTCAAACTCACTGAGATGCTGTGATATCACCTTAAGAGAGCAATTCACACCAGATATATCAAGAACATTGCTCAAATGAAAGCACTTTAGTGCTAAACTCATCCTGACCATGTGCTGGTCTGATCTGTACAGTTACAAGAAACCCTGTGTGGAGGTTATTGCTTCCAGGACAAAATCACAAAATTCAATTACAAATAATAATAATAATAATAATCAAAAATGAAATCAAGATACTTTAACTATATTATAATTTAACTATATTATGTAACTAAATTTAACTACATTTCGATATTAGGATATATTACCATAAACATAATTTGATGTTTTTCTATATAGGTGCTTAAAAACAATACATATTGTAAAAAAAAAAATAAAAAAAAAGGCTAAATTTGCAATTCACACATTTTTGTTTGCGTCTTACCTTAAACTCTGTCTCTATGTTGGCGAGCCTTGCAAGTTCGTTGCTGAGCTCTAGTGCAGTCAGTACAGGATCTTCACTGGACAGTGACAGGTAAGCGGCGCTAGCAAGCCCTTTGTACGCATTCATGCGTGATCTGGAGTGACTGAACGAGTCGCGTCTCTGTTTCTCCATGCACTCGTAGCACTTGCAGAAGTAGTCATGCGGCCGCTCGATCCTGGTGCCCTTCATCAGCAGGATGTGTACGATCTCGTACTCCTGACAGTGCGAGGCCAGAATCACCGGCGTCACGTCATGTGAAAACCGCGTCCCGTCCTCGTCGTAGGCATAGAAGTCGTCGTCCCTAAGTTCCTGCTCCAGAGGGCTCAAAGTCAGTCTCAAACCGCCTGCGAATGCGGGATGAGCCAAAATGGCCTCCACGATTCGCACGTAACCTTTGCTGATCGCTAAAAGAAGCGCGTCACCAACACGTGCCATTCCATCCTTTTTTAGCAAGAGCTCTGTGACCTCCAGGTGCTCGTTGCCAACTGCTAACTGCAGCGCATTTTGCCCCATGTAGTCCACGCAGTTGAAATTGAGTGTTTTAGACTCTTCTAGCATTTTGCGGACGACGGGAATGTTGCCGTACTCTGCTGCATCAAGGAAACGCTCCTCCTCTGCTGTGAGGCTGGTGCCACGCTCGTTGAACATATAGGCAGGGCCTCGGATGGCCTGCCGACGACCCTTCTCTCGCAGGGTGGTGTGCCTGCGATGCATGACCTCTGACCTGAGAGAAAACAATTTTTTTTTTAATTTTCATTTAGTTTAAGTTGAAATACTAAAATTACTAAAACTGAGATAAAATATAATAAATACTATACAAACATTTAAATACCACAAATATTTAAAACGATTACTAAGACCTCAAAATATTAATAAATACTACTGTGATACTAAAATAACATAAAAAAAAGAAAAAAGTGACAAACTGGCTGTAAAAGGTTGCTGCTAAATAGCTTAAATGAGTTTGTTTAATTCAACTAGTCTAATCTGTTCTGCTCACTGAACAGCATGAGAGTCAATAGACTATTGGTCAATAGACTCACGGCCTAAAATGGCCAACCACAGCTCTCCTTTTAGAAGTTGCTAAATTAGCCTTTCACGCCACATGAGACTGTCTGACCTCTGATTGGCCCAATAATCAATGACATCAGAGATCAGCTTGGGACTGCAGCGCTTTCAGTGGATCTCACACAGACAGACACGTGATGTTCAACAGTAGGAGAATAAGCAAGCATATGCTTTAGGAAAAAAATTACTCAGAAGTGACTATTTGTACTGTACACACACAAACTGCTTATACAGCATACATGTAGAAACATAAATACACAAACACATAAAACATACATGCTGCTCTGAACATCTGATTTCCAAATGCTGTCAAACTCTTTGTGAGCGAGATATTTCATACTGTAGCAAATCACGAGAGCCACAACCTCCTATTAAAGAAAAACACTCTAAGCTTTTACACATACACACAAACAAACAACTCCAGAGAGACAGTATCAGAGAGAGAATCCAATGTTTTTCAGCTAAACACACCAAAGCAGCATATGTTGTTTAATTACTGGTGTTTGTTAAGTCAAGCATAACTATTGCTGTTGTTAATTTTTATGTACAAACAGACCTCTAACACTAAGTATGAAAGTCCAGTGTGTGCTTCATGTGATGTTGAGGAGAGTGTGTTGGTGCTTCACTAAGTGATCAGATCCACCATTTTCACCTGCTGGTGAAAGAAATCCTACAAAGAAACAATGAAAGACCTAAAACATACAGACAAGAAGATCACAGAGACAAAAGATTTCAGGACTACTGAAGACCAGGCAGGAAGAACACAACCACCCAGATCACCTTAGCAACAACTTAAGAATAATATCCTTGCAAGCACTTTCAGCATGAATTCCCTTGCAGCCTCCTGAGAACCACCCTGAACACTCTAAAATCACCTAAAAAAGCTCAAGCAACACTTTAGCACCATCTAATGTGTCCCACCAATGCTTTAGTAGCTGCCCTGAACACCCTAGCAATCAGTTAGGAATTCCCTTGCAACACCCTAACAACTACTTAAGAATGCCATAACAACACTCTAATCACCACCTAAGAATGCCATAGCGACACTCTTACCACCACCCAAAACTGCCCTAGCGACACTCTTACCACCACCCAAAAATGCCCTAGCGACACTCTTACCACCACCCAAGAATGCCCTAGCAACACTCTTACCACCACCTAAGAATGCCCTAGCAACATTATAACCACCACCCAAGAATACCCTGGCAACACCCTAACAACCACTTAAGAATGCCCTGAGATCCACTTTGGACACCCTAGCAACTATATGAGAATGCTCTAGTAACACCATAACTACCACTTAAGAATGTTCTAGCAACGCCCCAGTAACCACCCCAAACACCCTAACATTTACTTAGGAATGCCCCAGCAACACCTGGGATCCACTCTGGACAATTACACGAGAATGCTCTAGCAACACCCTAGCAACCACCTATGAAAATGCCCTAGCGATACCCTAATCAGAAATTAAGAAAGCCTTAGCAACACTCTAACAACCACTTAAAAATGTCCTAGTAACACCTTGGCAACCAATGCCCTAAAAACCACATAAGAGCAGCAGCAGCACCCTAGTAATCACCCTGAACTCCCAAACATCCAATTTGAAATGCCCTAGCAACACTCTAACAATGACCTAAGAGTGTCCTAACAACATTGTAGTAATCATCCTGACCACCCTAACAATCATTTAGAAATGCCCTATAGCAAAGCCCTGGGATCCACTCTAAAAAACCCTAGCAACTAGCTGAGAACAACCCCCATATGCACCTAAGAATGCCCTAACAACACCCTAACAACCATGAATGAATGTACCAACACTCTAACAACACATAAGAATGCCCTAGCAACACCCTAACAACCACCTAAAGCCCAAGATACACTGCACAATCTTGGCCTGTCGCAGATGAAAGACTGCCATCATAAAACAATCATGGCCAATCAGAAATTGACGCAGTTTTTCACGATGCCAGTCTTTTGTCTGCGACAGACAAAAATCGTGCAGTGTGTTTCAGGTTTAAGAATGCCCTAACAATCTAACAACATTAAAGAATGACCTAGCAACACCCCAGTAATCACCCAAGAATGCCCTAGCAACAGTGTGACAACCACTAACAATTGTATAAGAAAAAGTAAAAGTGTAGAGTAGTTTTACAGTGAGCTTTAATCAGTCAGTTGGGATAGCGGTCGTCTGATACTCAGAGGCTCCTCTTTAGAGACGAATAAAAGAGTGATGTGATAAAGAGACAGCAGAAAGAAGATTACACAGCACTCTGACACATCAAACACACACACAAGAGCGGCTGAAAATGGAAGCCATTCAAACAGTGCGACTTCCCTGAGGGACATGAAGGAGAGAGAAAGCCCTGCCGAGCACAGCGTGTGTGTGAGGTCATCAAGAACCTCCAGATACGTCTCTCTCACACACACACACCCTTACAGGTGCACAAACTGCATGTGTTTCCATAAAGGACTGTTTCTGTTTCTAAATGTGGCCGATATATGTTGCACCAAACCGAGTTGCAAGGATAACTAGAAAACGTAACCATTGTTTAACTTTGTTGCCCATGCAATATATTATTTATTCATTAAAAGAATGTAAAAACTAAAATAAATAAATAATAATAATCACCTTGTGTCACTTAGTTGCTAGGGTGTTCTGGGTTATGCCAGGGTTTACCAAACAGAGATCGTATTAATTATTTATACACAATATGGCTTAGTGGGATTATCAAATCAAAGGCAGAGTTTTAATTAAAGAACTGTATAATATTCAAATAGAAACTTACGGATTTATGATTTTGCTAGAAGTAAAGGATTAAAGACCAATAAGTACTGTAACTTGTAAAATAAAATGATTATAATTATTATCAAATATTTATTTTTATTGTGATTTACAACATTACAATATCTCTCTGACCATAATTTTTTATGAAAATATTTTATTTTAAGCTAAAATGATGAAGATAATAATGATACTGAAAAATCTGAAGACTATTATTAGTAATAGAGGATTATTTTTTATTCAAGTGTGTACAAAAAACAGCAGTGAAAATGCTACATTTGAATGCTTTTAATGTTAATAAAAGTTATATTATAAATGTTATTTATATAACATTTATATATATATATATATATATATATATATATATAAAACTAATTATATTTAACATTGTAACTGCTGTTGTTGTTTGTTTATCTCCTGCATTGTGCAGTGGTGAAATGTTTTGCATATAATTTATTTAAATACCTTAATTTCTGCAATTCATACTTCTACACAGAATGTTAATTTGTATTCAGTCTAACAGATCAAAACTCTCTCCTGTTCGCTGCAGGCAAACAGATCACCGTTTTGAAAGTATCTTTAGGGAGTCAAAACAAATGACTTCCAGTGAATATCAAATTGGCATAGGAGGAAATATTTAACATCTAGGAAAATGACACTCAGTCATTTTAATGACTATATGCTTAGGATTAACATGAGTAAAGTTTAAACAGGGAATGAATTATAAGTCCATCCACATGGAGCTGATGAGCACACACTCGCACAGAAAATTAATAATATGCAAACTCTGTCTATCCTTTCATCCTACTGTACTGTACATCACCTCTCATCTCTCTCTTGTACCATCATCAGCATAGAAATTGATTTTTTTTTTTGCTCCTCATCAGCACAAAGAATGAAAGGAGCAGCTGGAATCACAATGAGAGAGGAAGACTACAAGCCAGAGGAGTGAGACAGATGAAACAGAGCGGAAAGAGCGAGATAAAAGAAGTGATGACCCTCTTTACAAAGCTTTGAAATGACAGAGCTTCTGTTGGTATTTTAAACTGGGAGAAAAATAAAAAAAAAAGGGGGAAAAGGAAGCTGACCAGGAAGTTACTGTTTTCATTCCAGACCAGAAGAAAACACCAATCAAGCACCCTAGAAATCAAATGATATAAGCCCATAACAAAATGTATCGAAGTCTAACTAAATTTAAAATGAAAACTGAAATATTAAACAAATGAATTAATTAAAAAATAAGTACAATATATAATTATTTATAACATTTCTAAAATACACTTAAGGTGACCAGATTCTATATACTATACAACACAAACACACAAAAACACATAAGAAGCCCCATCCTAAGGCAACATCCTGACTAATATGTCACCCTGCATAGTGCACTTCTCATGTGAAGCACTTTCAATTTAATCCAATTCGATCTGACTTGCTAATCTACGTTTACAGTACTCAAAGCACAAAAATACCACACAAACATACATAAATATCTGATTATATAGTCCATTTTGTGATAGACTGAACTATGTTTAGCAATACCCTTCTGTAAATTTCTTCCATCATGGTGTTTATTGTTCAGAATGGGTCAGTAGTTGGGCGTGGGGCGGAGCAATTATTATAAATGAGTGAGCATTAATCAAAGTAAACTGCATGATCTCCTGGCTTCACATAAAATAGTGTGAGTGTTTTAAATGTATTTTTAGACTTACAAAAAATATTTTGTAATACTCGTAATACTTTGTAGTACTTGTAATATAATGTGTCTAAATGAACAAAAGTGAGGAAAATCCTTTCATTTTTATCCTTCTTATGTTATTTACTTCTGATAATGAAAATAATAATCATCATCATCATTAATAATAATTATTATTATTATTATATTTCACTATATAAAAGTTTTCCTATTTTTTAATTCTACTTTTAATTATTATTATTATTTTTATGAAAAATATAGACTGATTCAGTAATTGTTTTTCCCAAACTTTTTTTTTATGTATTATTTTCATTATCATTTTCAGATTCTATATGTTTGGTCATATAATTAACTTCCATGTGAAATATGAAAGCTACATAATTTACCCCAAAACAAACAACAACAATAAAAAACACCCTCTTATTGCTTAAAAAAAAAAAACATATAAAGTTACTTCCTTCCATGAAACACACAAACAAACAAAAAAGATATACTGGATGTCCAAAGAAACAGTCATAAAGGTCAATTATGATTTATACATAATGAGCTTTCCATTAATGAATGGTTTGTTAGAATAGAACCATACTTGGCTGAGATACGACTATGTAAAAATCTGGAATCTGTGGGTGCAAAAATATCAAAATACTGAGAAAATTGCCTTTAAAGTTGTCCAAATAAAGTTCTAAGGCCTGCATATTACTAATCAAATTAAGTTTTGATATATTTACAGTAGGTAATTTACAAGATATCTTCATGGAACATAATCTTTACTTATAATTTTGACCAATTTTTTGTCTATGGCTACAAATATAAGTGCTACTTAAAGGGTCACAAAACCCTAAAACACTTTTTTTGAGTTGTTTACAGATATATTATGATATCTCATGCTCGCGCGAGTGTTCAAATTGTGCGAAGATGACATATACATATACTGAATAAACAGGGGGGTGTTGTGACCCTTTAAAACTGGTTATGCCATCTAGGGTCATAAATCCTTTCTATTTTGCAAAAATGGAGACCAGGGACTGTCAAGCTCCAAAAGTGACACAAAAAGCCTAAAACCTTTGTCTATTCTTCACACAAAGCTTTCGTATTGCTTCAGAAGACTTGAAAACATGTCATGTGAACTACACAACCGTAATGGGACTTTTAGGAGCATAAAAGCTCACACCTTATGTATGAAGAAAAAATGTGCAATTCTTCATATTCTTTGTTTGTGTTTCAAGGAAGATGTTGACAGTTTCAGACGGACATAAAGGTGAACAGATGATGACAGCATCTTCATATTTGCGTGAACCCTGAAAATGCTTTAGCTCCAGCCATGTTCAAGTCAAGTCTCATCTGGAGATTGATGTGGAGATTAATGAAGATCTGATTCTGCCTGCAGTATCATTACCACTTGAGCGGATCAGATGATGACACAGACAGCTTGTCTAGAATATTTTGGCAGGTTATTATTGTTTTCACCTCAGGCTACAGGCAGCATCTTGAGACCAGAACCAAAACTACAAATACTTTCCTCATGCCTCTACTTCTTTTAACTTGCACTCAGTTACAGGCAATTATCAGCTAAATATCAATATCATAAATAGCAAGCTGTCAGATATCAATATTTAAAGACTCATTGTGGTGATTCAGGCCTGTTTTTCGCACCAACTCTTGAGCAAAATCGATCGGCGCATGCGCATCACACTGGAGACCAATAAGAAACTCCAACTTCTGTAATAATACCCCCCCAAAAAAGGAATTCTAAGAATATGATCAGTCAGATAATAGTTAGGCCTACTACTTTTAAACAATAAAATAGAAATTATATTTTTTTAAAAAGGAAAAAAACGGCGCGCCACACCTTTGTGCTTCAAAACGCCACTCACACGATAAAACAGGTAAGACAAAAACCTCAAAAGCAACTTCAAATTAAAACATTAAATATGTATTATGAATCAATATATAACAATTTGATATTATTATATTAGTATAACTTAAAGCTAGCATGCATGATTAATAATAAATAATATATCAAATAAAGACATGAGCAGATTAGGCTACTTAATAAATCAATATAAATCTATATAAAAAATGACTGTAAAAGTGAAAATGTGCTGTTCTTACACTAAAGACCCATTTTTAGCTCCTTAAAAACGACTTTGGAAATTGATTCGGTCATACTAAATTTTGACTTGACAAAAAAAAACAGTTAATAAACGGATTGATAGGTTATGTTACCACATGAAGCACAGTTTTACAAACATTTCACAGTGATCCTGTTATAAGATCTGAAGGCTGGACTCACGTGTCCGGTGGAGCGCAGCTGAGCGGGGTTTGGATCAACTCCTCCGGGCTGCGCGTCTCATGCTCGGCTCTGTGTGGAGAGCGCCGCCGCTGTCCGCGGTTCTGGAGACCGTCGCGCACCGGAGTCGCGGCGCAGCATCGCCCTAGACGCGCCGGCGAGCGCCCGAACAAGTCCAGCGGATCGCGGGGAAACGCGTCTCTGAATCGCGAGTCTGTGCGTGGAAGTGGCGCAGATGCCCGCCGCTTCAGATGTCTCGGCGGCTGAGGGAGATGAGTCTGACCGGCAGGAGCGGGAGAGGTGGAGGAGGAGGGCGGGGAAGGGGAGAAATAGGAGGCACGGAGCCCCTCGCCTTCGTCAGACATCGGGAGAGCTCGTGCTGCACATCTGGTGAAGGAAAGGGCTTCCTGAAACTGAGACGAGCAACTTCAGCAACAAGTGGGCGCAGAGTTCTAACCTCGAAGCACACCCAGTGTGACACACACACACACACACGCGTTGGTATCTGTGGTTTATGGGGACTCTCCATATGCGTAATGGGTTTTATACTGTGCAAACTATGTTACCAGCCCCCACCTAAGACACTATACATTGTGTGGCTTAAACACTGTAGACAAAAGTATAACCTATATGCCTGCTGAACATTTACTCGTCATTTCGTTCTTCTATGGAATATAAAAGGAGATGCAACAAATGTATGAGCTGCTTTTTTTTTTTTTAAACAGTCACTTTTACTGTTATGCAAAATGGGAAATCACATTGTGAACATTTTCAGAAATTAACTGGTTTTATTATGTTAAAAATTCAGTTAAAAAAAATTAGAAATTGCTGAAAATGTACCCTCAAACCATCCGAGATGTAGAAGAGTTTGTTTCTTCACTGGAACTGATTTGGAGAAATGTAGCATTGCATCACTTGCTCACCAATGTATCATCTGCAGCGAATGGGTGCCGTCAGAATGAGGGTCAAAACAGCTAATAACAACATCACAATAATCCACAATCAATTAACTTGTGAAGCAATAAGCTGTGTTTGGGTGAGAAACAAATCCAATTGAGACGTTAACTACCATTGCTTCTGGCAAAAATATAAGTCCATAATAAATATTAATGCTTCTTGTTGTCCTCTCACATCAGACTTCACTGTTTTGAACTGCTCTGGCTTGTTAACGATGCTTGATCTGTACTTATTTCTCGCCCGGTTCAGACAAAACAGCTCTTTCACTGGAGGAAGCACTATTATGGATTATGGACTTGTATTTTAGCTGGAAACGACGGTCTGAAATTCAATGATGGATTTAGTTGGGTAGTGAAAACAGACAGAAAATCTATCCATTAAATACAACCCTACTTTGTATTCTCAACCACAAAAAGCCGCCAAGTTCAAACACTTACTCCCATAATCTAAATAAAACTGAATGGTTAACATTTGCAACTGAGTCCAAGGACTTCCACCCGCTTCGGATGTTATCACTCGATTGAATGGGCGCGTGATCAGTCGTTATCATCCCATTCATATGGGTCAGTAGGGGCCTGCTGCACCTACTGGTATGCGTAGAAGGCTGTTATCATCAATCAATCGTTTTTTTGGTCACACTGTACGATAATAATACTGTTTTTGTACCATAGTAAAGGGTAGGTTTAGGGTTGGGGTAGGTATAAACAATCTAATCGGTAGAAAAATTAATAAAATTTTTAGTTTTACCAGTAGGTGCAGCAGGCTCCTTCTGACCCATATGAATGGGCTGATAACCACTGATAACGGCCCATTTAATCGACTGCTAACATCTGAAGTGGCTCGGACTTTAATCAGAAAGAGTGACCAGTGTGTGAAAGCATATCTAGGTGCTTTGGTTCAGAGGTGAAATGCTTCATGGTCAAACAAGCACTTAAAAGCTCAGAGAGTGCTGAACAAATAAATCAACAATGCCAGGATTATTGACCTGGAAATGTCACAGTTTGGAGAAATGCAGACCTGTGCAGTTTGGTTTAAAATACAACACTGCAAAATTATCTTACTCTCTCTTTGTATCTGACTTGTTTTACAGTACAAATTCTGAAACATTCTTAAATCATGCTACATTTTCTTGAGGACAAGAAAAATTGCAATTAAGTAAGGGGTTAAAAAAATAAACTTAATTCAACTGGATCCCAACAGGTCCCATTTGCATATCTTTCTTATATAATGCACAAGGCAGAAAGTCATAAAATATAAATTTTTAAAAAACACGATTTTATATATTACTGTATCATATATTGCTCCTTAAATCATTTTAAATAAAAGCTTAAATAAAAACCCACTGGCAGATTTTATTGTTGTTGCTTCACAAGTAAACATATCTTCATTTAAGAATGTTTAGATATTTTACTGTAAAACACAACATAACAATATTAAGTATATATATATATATATATATACTGGTGAAAATACTAGCCTACCTTAAATCCAACATCTGAAACCTGTTTGTTAAGTAAAATCCGCTATTATATGCTGCTTTTTGCAAAAGATACCGCTTCAAAGCAGCTTCACAGAAAATAGAGTCAACAAAGAGGCTATACTAGTCAGTAAAAATCATTGTTTTGAAGATATGAAACCTTGGAAAGCACCTTGGAAACACTAAATTAACAAAGCAAATGAGAAAAAGACAGAAAAACAACTGGATGCTGCTACTGTGATTAGAAAGGCAAACGTAAAAAATGAAATATTCTCAGCACAGCAGTGTTTGTGATGGTAAACAGGTGCACGTATATTTTTTGTGTATTTTGTCCAGGATATCTGATCACTCCAGGTCTCTTCCTGGGTCTTCTAGGAACATCCGCAGGGATTAATTGGACACAATCACACGCACTCACACAATCAGATGCACACAACACACAATCACACGCAAGCAGAAAGCTGCTCCTGACGCTGAGAGCGCAATCACTCGACTTCCTACTGAAATCAGGAGGCATAATGTTCCCTCTCCTCATACGTATTACTCAGAAAATCTATTCCACTCAATTTCTCACTGCAATCAATATTTCAGTCTCAGGGGAGGGTTTAGTGTCAGAGGTGGAGTCTGGATTACTACGGGAAACACCCCCTACTCATTTAAAATGTGTGGTTTATATTGATTGACAGCTGTGATGAGTTCCACATCTCTGCAAAGCAGAGAGTCCAACACAGTCTCACGAGCAATTCGTACGAGGTGCCAAATTTGTGCCAATTCGTACTAATTCGTATAACCTCACTCTTTGTCTAAAACCATGTGATGGGTAGGTTTAGGGGCGGGGTTATGTTTAGGTCATTCGTACAAATTCATATGAATTAGCCACCTCGTAAAATATGTACGAATTAACGTGAGATCAGGTTGGAGAGTCCACAGGTGTGTGTGTGTTAACTATTTCTTTAATCTACAAGCCATGCCACTTAGTGCGTGGACCATCTACATTAATTCAATCTTGAGACATCTTTTACCTCTCTCCCTCACTCACTCACAAACACACACACACACACACTATCTGATGGCATTTGAATCCCATGAAGAGGTTTGGAGCCATTAAATTGGAGTCAGTGTAACTGTGCAGGTGCACACACACATGCAGCATATCTAATGGACCCATTAATTTTCAGGTAAACAGATTCTCATATACACATGGACATTCCGACTGAGCCAGAAAATAATCATAACAATAATAATAAACAATCATAAAGTAAGAATCGATGAATTTGAAAATGTATTTATTTATTTGTTATGCCCTTGCTTGCATATTTATTTATAAAACACTGAATACAAAATATATATCAATGCTTAAAGCTCTGATATTATAATAAGATTAGTGTATTATAATCTTTTTATACACTATTATACATAATATCATTTTATGGATTAAAAATGGATATACTGTCACTTTATACCCTTTTATGAACTATATCTCACAGTCTCACAAACTGTGTACATGCACTATAATCTTACATATAAAGCATAAATGCAAGTCAGAATGATCTGCAGTTGGCACAATACATCCACCTCAGTCTGTTAACCCAGTGCTTATTTCAGCCATCATAACAGTGTAAAAATTATGGGCTCACGGGTTCAGCGCTGGACTCAAGCAGCCTGAGGAGAATTTCACAGCCATTCGTCCCCCAGCAGCAGTCATTCATCAATCAAATACAGCCTTTTACTGTTAAATGCCATAGAAAGAGAAAAGAAGAGTTTGATTCACTTCCTTTGCAGTGGAAAGAAGGCGTAAGAGCTTCACTGTTTCTCTGTCGTTATTCACACACTCAGGTGTGAATGAGCTCTTCTGAGGGGTCCGGCTCTGACATGCATTATGTATAATGGCTCTCTCTTTTGGACTCCTCTATTTGCCCAGAGGGTTCGACAAACCTCTCTTGCTGCATTTATATTTATTCACAAATTACCACACCTAAGAAACTCTACGAATAACCTTAAAGAGAAAGGTTTCAGTGGTTTCTGAAAGCAATAAAAACACTTAAGCTGCCTCAGGTGTGTATTTTTGATGCGCACTGGGGAAAATGGTTTTAAGGATTTACTTTAGTGAAACAATTTTCACTCACAAATTGCTAGTAATGTCTGAAGTGAAAATAAGTCCAACCAAAAATATACTCACGGCCAGGCCATCAAAGATGTAGATCTTGTAGTTTGTTTCTTCATGGAAAAAGATTTTAAGAAATTTAGCATTGCATCTTGATCAACAATGGATCCTCTGAAGTGAATGGGTGCCGTCAGAATAAGAGTCCAAACAGCTGATTAAAAACATTATAATAATCCATAAGTAATCAACACCACACCAGTCCATCAATTTAGGCCTATATATTTGTGAAGCCATCATTAAATGGTTTTATCTTCATTTAAGTTTTTTGGTGAACTTAAAGCTTGAAATTCTGACATAGAACAACATATTTACTGTAAAAAAAAACAACAAAAAACATTAGAACAAGAACATTACATTATTTTTATCTATGAGTAAACCAGTAAGAACAGTAGCATTCCGTTCAAAAATGACCAAAGAGTTTCGATATTTTTCTTATTCAAAACGTGACTCTTTTTTTGTGACATGGTACAGTACAGCAGCAAACTTCCTTGATTCCTAATAATTTTTTAACACAATGGTACTGGTCTAATTGGATTCAATGATCTATGCTAAGCTATGCTAAAAGTGCTTATCGCCAGACCTGTAGATCGGCCGAAAAGATTCCAAAACAGTAAAACTCAACTTATTAACTGTGTGAGTGTTCCTTTAGCGAGTTTCTGTAAAAAAATAAAAATGAAAAAATAAAATCTCTATTTGTCTTACTTAAAAACAAGCTGAAATTAAATGATCTGGAATGAAATTATCTTTAGGAGATAAACAAAAAATCTAAGTTTATAGATTGTGTCATTGGGTGCGTGCGCCTGGACCAAAGTTAACTTCCGGTCTTTATTTTATAGGTCTGGTTAGTGTCGCCGGCTACAAACGCAGCTAATGATTTGTACTGAAGTTGGTCTCAGGTTATTGTGCAGTGGGATGTGTTTCCCATACATTTATTTATTTGTGGCGACCTGCCACGTTATCAAAATTGACCGATTTTCCAAAAGGCTTTGTTGAATAAACAGGAGCATGCAATGCACATTTAAAAAAAAGAATTTATTATCGCACCTCCTGCTGGCAGTGAATGAATTTTCTTTTTGAGCCGAAACGTCCAATAAGAATAGGTTCGCGGAAATGAATCAGACTTTGCATCACTATTACATGCTCAAAAACCTTTTGTTTGGGGAACAAAAGCAAGCATGCAGAGTAATTTTTTATTTTTACAATAAATGGATCTGTAACGCTGATGACCTCGTTTCTCGGGGGGCAAGGAAGGCTGGGAGACGGGGGTTGAAGCAAACAGGTAACATTTATTATAAAACAGAATAATGATCACGAGACAGCAGGCAAATGAGCGTAACAATAAACATCGTCCGACACTGAATACAAACTAAATACCAAGCAAATCAAGACACAATACAGGACACCTGGAAGACACATGGCAGGGAATGAACACAGATGAAATGGGCAGGGTTGACAAACAAGGCATGACACATGTAGACAGAATCAAAACAAAAACACAGATAGCACATGGACCAACACATGACAGGATCATGTTGGATTCAACATTTTCGTTACTTTGTAATCAAAAATTATATTTTTAATTTATAAAAATCTAAAAGTGAAAAATTACACTTCTTACTAGCAGTTTCTGGGTGAAAAAACCTACGCAATTTGTTTTTCAGTCAATTAGTTCATACATAACAAGCCCCAGATTATCTTAAGGCCTTGTATAAGCTGGTTTCTAGTCTCATATGGGTTCAAGTAGCGTGAAAGTGGCCTGAAAGTACATGGCAAATCAGATGTCTAGACTGCATGAGCTGTCAATCAAAAGACAAGAGAATTCCAGCATGTCGCTCAGATCAATAAAGCCTCCTGTTCACCCTCAGCTGCGGTCTGACCCCGAGATCTGCCTGTCATCTCACATCGTGGACAGAATGGTTGAAATCACATAAATACCTCACTGTTAACAGCGTCTTTGAGCGAGGGTTAAAGATCTGTGACAGCCAACCACAGCCGAAACAGAAACTCTTGTAGCATTTCTTTTTCCCCCTGAAGTCTATTTATAATGCCAGTCAAGGTTTCAGAAATACACAAGCTGTATCTTTAAGACGTGAATCATAGGTTAATGAAGATATGGGTGTGATGTCATAATCATTTTTGCAGTTTAGTTCCTAACTCATTTACTCTGTTTGGAAATGTCTTGCTAAATATGTAAATTGATCACAATAATAGGACTACACAGAGTGTGAAACATGTTGATGTTTTGAATACACTGGCGTAGATTGATTAAGACAGTAGCAGGTAGAAAATTCACACACTAATAGAATAAATAGTACAGTTATGAGCTTTTCTGAACATAGCAAGTGTCTGTTTTCTCTGATAAGGAGGCCTGCAAGGACCAAACGATCCATGACTACATCCTGGCTTTTGTGTAATTTACTGAGTTGCTCTTATTGTTCCCGCAGACGCTGGGGCGCGTGCCGCTGGGAGATGAAATGCAAATGAATGTGACAGAGTGACTGTCCTCTGAGATAAGAGAGAGAATGTGGTTCTGACAGCACTTTAAAAGCATTACAGACACTTACAAAACAGTGTTACAAAACTCACATGTAACCTTCACATGTGAAGTATTTAGTAGAAGCAGCCTTTTGATCTAATACAGCCATGAGTCTTTTTGGGAAAGATGCAACAAGTTTTTCACACCTGGATTTGGGCATCTTCTGCCATTCCTCCTTGCAGATCCTCTCCAGTTCTGTCAGGTTGGATGGTGAACGTTGGGGGACAGCCATTTTAGGTCTCTCCAGAGATGCTCAATTGGGTTTAAGTCACGGCTCTGGCTGGGCCATTCAAGAACAGTCACGGAGTTGTTGTGAAGCCACTTAGGGTCATTGTCTTGTTGGAAGGTAAACCTTCTGCCCAGTCTGAGGTCCTAAACACTCTGGAGAAGGTTTTGGTTCAGGATATCCCTGTACTTGGCCGCATTCATCTTTCCCTCGATTGCAACCATTCGTCCTGTCCCTGCAGCTGAAAAACACCCCCACAGCATGATGCTGCTCCACCATGCTTCACTGTTTGGACTGTGTTGGACAGGTGATGAGCAGTCCCTGGTTTTCTCCACACATACCACTTAGAATTAAGGCCAAAAAGTTCTATTTTGGTCTCATCAGACCAGATAATTTTTTTCTCACCACTCTTGGAGTCCTTCAGGTGTTCTTTAGCCAACTCCATGCAGGCTTTCATGTGTATTGCTCTGAGAAGAGGCTTCCATCGGGCCACTCTGCCATAAAACCCTGACTGGTGGAGGGCTGCAGTGATGGTTGACAAAAGTCTTTCATTTAAGGATTATGGAGGCTACTGTGCTCTTAGAAACCTTAAGTGCAGTAGAACATTTTGGCCAGATCTGTGCCTTACCACAGTTCTGTCCTTGAGCTCTTCAGGCACTTTCTTTGACCTCATGATTCTCATTTGCTCTGTGAGCTTTAAGGTCTTATATAGCCAGGTGTGTGGCTTTCCTAATCAAGTCCAATCAGCATAATCAAACACAGCTGGACTCAAATGAAGGTGTAGAACCAT
>JAUMHI010000055.1:3755800-3770126 GCA_032359435.1 Enteromius unitaeniatus | reverse complement strand
AAAATCTTGTTAATTACTTATAAAGCCCTGAATGGCTTAGCTCCTCAGTACTTGAGTGAGCTCTTAATACATTATAGTCCCCCGCATCTGCTGCGTTCTCAAAACTCTGGTCATTTGATAATACCTAGAATATCAAAATCTAAATCAAAAGTGCCAGATCTTTTTCTTATTTAGCACCCAAACACAGGAACAATTTACCAAATACTGTTCGGGAGGCGAGCACACTCTGTCAATTTAAATCTAGATTAAAGGCACATCTCTTTACTCTGGCTTACACTTAACACACTAATTAACACATGTATTAATCAAATAAAGGATTGTTAGGCTGCATTAATAGATCAGTTGGAACTGGGAACACTCCCCTTAACACACAATGTACTCGTTACATTGTAACCGTTCCCATGACAGGGCAGGACAAGGACTCAGAAATGGCTTCCATAGCCGTTACCATAGACAGGGCAGGATGAGGATTCAGGGGCAGCTTTCTGAGTCATAGCAGAATAAGGCTAGGGCTCTATGGTGCAAACAGACAGCCCTGGAAGTTGTGCAGCCACTGGCGGAACCTCCCGCAGTGCTGAGATTGATTCAGGAACAGACAAAGACTTGGGGGCACTCAATACGCACTGAAGACTGACAAACATGAAAGCTTTTAAAAGGAGTCATCCGGTGCCACATGCACTTTTACAAGATGTTTGGACTGAAATGTGTGTTGGAAGTGTGTGTACACAACCACCCTACAATGATAAAGATCCACCACTAGTTTTCTTTTAATTTAATAAAAATAAGTTGCCCATTCTGCAATCAAGCCATTCTCAAATGCATGTTGGTGTGGCGTCAGACAGAGGTCACTCCCACTATAGTTGAATGACAGCAGCGTGTCACACAGAATGAACTGGTGTCTTACCTCAGACACGCCCTGAGTGAGCCGTCATCAGACCAAGAGCTCATGAAGATTTAAAGGGGAAGTACACAGAACAGAGTGATTTCTAAAGAGCTGTTTATGACAGGGTAAAATTAGCATTTTACACTATCTTTGAGAAATGTAAAAAAATATATATATTATATATAAATATATATATTTCCATTAAGACCCTAAAGAATTGGCTTTTGTATGACTTTAAAGGCAAGACAAGAGGGTTAATGAAGGGTCGGAGATGATCAATTACTATGGGAACTAACAAGAAGGCAGATACTGAACAGGGGAAACACTGAAACAGTGGTGAACACACTTCAGTCCTTAGAGTAAAGGGGTAACAGGGGTAACACGCATAACAGTCCAGGGTGGAGTGCCCTCTGGTGTAGCTCGAGGGCACTCTGGCTGGTGATCGTGACAAGCATAAACAGAACATGAGGATTCACATCACATAACCTGCAGAGCTTGTGCAAACAGAGAAAAACATAAGCTATAAAAGAAAAAAAAATGCCCAATACATATTTTGGTAAATAAATAATAAATTAACAAAACGAAAGAAAAGAAAACTAACAAGTAGCAGCCTATATGCAGAATTTTAGTTAATTCTTGTGATGCGCTCTTGAAGGCAGCATCCAATTATTTACAAAAGTATGACTGTTTTTATTGTGAATGTACACAAAATAAAATAAATATTTAGAATAATTTAGAATTATTTTTTATTCTTGAACGAGTATAGTAAGCTGTTTTCACTTTTAAAAGGGGAAAAAAAATCCACATTAAACTACTAACTCGACAACTATATTCTGAACAAAATTAAGCCTATTAAATTTTCACTTCCAAAAGTATTAAAAAGAAAAGCATTCATCAGCTATATCAGTAAAAAGCACTAAAGCACTAAATATTTTATCTGCAAAAACGCCTTGGATGAAAACCTGGCTATTGTTACTGTACTCAGCCTACTCTACAGTACCCGATTCATGCACAGACATTTCTCTCCCTCATACCCAGCAGACTGCTGTTAAAAACAGTTCTGTTTAGAGATCAGGAACTTTCTGAAAAGTGAATTCAAGGAATAAACATTAACTCAAGGGCCAAAATGTAAAAACCCTGGTTTAAAATTGCATCTGCCTTATTTTTTTTTTTCGGTTTCCTGTTAATTTTCCACAGGTTTGGTGCTGTTGGCATTTGATACAGTAGATCACTACAAAAACAAAGAAGCACATGGACAGACACATGACAGAGCCCCCTCCTCCTCCCACCGGCTTCCAGACGCTCCTTGCAATCTTAAGTAGGGTGGTGGAGAGGAGGCTGGAGGTTAGACGGGGAAGATTCTCTGGAGACCTCCAGGGTTAAACAGGACTTCCCAGGAGCCACGCCGGCTCTGAACCCTCAGGAGGCCACAAAATTCTTGGGGAGGCTTCCCTCCTGTACCGACCCGGGTCATCGGGGGTTGTTGAGGAGGAGTGGTCAAGGGATCTCTCTGACCAAAGTTTGGACACCAGACCTGACAATGGTTCCCCTGACAGTGATCTGGACACCAGAGCTGACAACGGTTCCACCCCAAATGTACCGACATTTGGTACTGCGACCTCAACCGACACCTCGGGGCTTTGTGTAGCCACCGACAGAACCACCAAAAAGGTTTGGGTTTTCCCCAAAACCCCTAGTGGTCGTGCAATCACCGGCAGAGCCTCCTGAGGGTCGACGACCATCTTGACTGCTGACTTAGACTTAAGCAGGGCAGCTCTCTTGTGCAGTGACTCAGATGTGACAGCCATCTTGTGCACTGACTGTGACTGGATCGGCACCTGGCCGAACTTCTGGAACCGGGGTCTTGACATCGCGGACTGGAATCCGTAGGACTGTAAACTGGCCCTCCCGGCCGAATGTTTGAAACGGAATCTGCAAAGATGTTTGTGTCTCATACACCAACAACGAGGCTCTCCGGCGGCGTGGAAATCAAGCGATGCTTGATTAGCCTGAGTCTCGGTCGAAACGCCATCACGATAGTTTTGGTCAGTTGTTCTGTTGCGTTTGAGCATGTAGCGGTCTTGCTTCTCAGCTGGCAAGGAGGCAAGGAGACAGGGACTCTATGTACTTGAAACATTTAATAAAGCAAAAACAAGATAAAAGGAAGCTGACGACGAGCAGAGACACATAACTCCACATAACATTAACAACTGACACTGAACAAGACACAGGGCATGGTTTAAATACACAGACTAATCAAGACATAGGGGCAGAGTTACAAACAGGGCAAAACACGAGTGAGAGAATGACAAAGAAGCACATGGGCAGACACATGACAACTACATTCTTTTAAACAGGTTAAAAAGTGTGTTTGGTGTCTTTGATTTGAGTCCTATTTTACTGTGAATAGTTTCTCTGTGGAGATAGGTTGGTCTGATGTATTGCCTGCCCTTTACTGATGAAGTGATGCAGGGCTCTGTCTTGGGCCCTATATTGTTTTCTTTATGTATACTCCCGCATTGTTTAATTTTTGAGTTTGGGTCCCATACCGCATTTATTCAGATGACATCCAGTTGTACAAGCCAATTAAACCTGGGTCAAAGTCCTTCTTTTGGTGATGTAGAGATATTGATGCCTTCATTTCTACAAGGCTTGATTATTGTAATGCTTTATATACATTCAGTTTTCCCTTTTATGTTTGCAGCTTGTTTAAAATGCTACAACCCACCTCTTAATGGGGAAAAAAGAGAGAGCATATCACAACTATTTTAGCACATTTACATTGCCTACCAGTATTTACAGCCTTGTATGGTTTGGTTCCAGTCTTCATCTCAGACCTTATTTGTCCATACTCCCCCCACAGAAAAGACAAAGACAACAAAGTGCGCGTGCAAAATGTGCAGACAAAAGTGACAGCATAACCGCGTAATATGTTACAGTGCTCTGCTGCATTTAATTGGAGGTAGTGCAATGGAAGAGATTAAACATTTACCTGTAGGTAGCAGCAGAAAAGAGTTATTTTTGTGCAAATAAACAAATATAGTGCAAAAGAGCAGAACCAGTTAGTATGTACAGTTTTTTGGTTGTTGATCAGTGTGTTTGTGCATGTGTGTGTGTTTTTATCAGTTCAGTCCCAACATCATTTTGGTGAGTGGTTGTGTGTGTGTGTTTGTGTGTATGTTTAATAGTCCAGTCTTTTTGTGTTGAGGAGACGGATGGCGTGTGGGTAAAAACTGTTGCACAGTCTGGATGTGAGTGCCCGAATGCTTCGGTACCTTTTTCCAGATGGCAGGAGGGTGAAGAGTGAGTGTGAGGGGTGTGTCCGGTCGGTCACAATGCTGGTGGCTTTGTGGATGCAGCGTGTGGTGAAGATGTCTTTGATAGAGGGGAGAGAGACACCGACAATCTTCTCAGCTGTCCTCACTATCTGATGCAGGGACTTGCGGTCTGATGTGGAAAAACCAGACAGTGATGCAGCTGCTCAGGATGCTCTAGATAGTTCCTCTATAGAAGGTGGTGAGAATTGATGGTGGGAGCTGGGCCTTCTTCAGCCTTCTCAGGAAGAAAAGGCCGTTGCTGGGCTTTCTTGTGCAGAGAGCTGGTGTTGCGGGACCAGGTGAGATTCTCCTCCAGGTGGACACCCAGGAATTTAGTGCTCTTGACGATCTCCACAGAAGAGCCGTCGATGTTGAGCAGGGAGTGATCGCTCTGTGTCCTCCTGAAGTCAACAACCATCTCTTTTGTCTTATCGACGTTCAGAGACAGGTTGTTTTCTTTACACCAGTCCGTTAGCCTCTGCTGTCGTTTTTGCTGATGAGACCCACCACAGTCATGTCATCAGCAAACTTGATGATGTGATTGGAGTTGTGTGTTACACAATCATGAGTCAGCAGCGTGAACAGCAGAGGACTGAGCACACAGCCCTGGGGGGTCCCGGTGCTCAGTGTGGTGGTGCTGGAGGTGCTGTTCCCAATCCGCACTGCCTGAGGTCTTTCGGTCAGAAAGTCCAGGATCCAGTTACAGAGGGAGGTGCTCAGCACCAATAGGCTCAGCTTCCCGATGAGGTGCTGGGGGATGATTGTGTTGAATGCTGAACTGAAATCTATGTACAGCATTCTGACGTAAGTGTCTTTCTTGTCGAGGTGTGTAAGTGACAGGTGGAGTGTGGTGGAGATGGCGTCGTCCGTCGAACGGTTCGAACGATACGCAAACTGCAGTGGGTCCAGTGAGGGGGGCAGCAGGGTCTTGATGTTTCTCATGACGAGCCGCTCGAGCATTTCAACAGGGCGGTAATCATTGAGACAGGACACAGAGGACTTCTTCGGCACGGGGATGATGGTGGTAGACTTGAAGCATGTAGGAATGACGGCGCTGCTCAGAGAGATATTGAAGATGTTGGTGAAACCATCTGCCAGCTGTTCTCATTCTCTGAGCACTCTGCCTGAGATGTTGTCTGGTTCAGCAGATTTACATGGGTTAACTCTATGTAGAGTTTTCCTCACATCAGCCGCTGTAAGGCACAGCACCTGGTCGTTCAGAGGAGGGGTGGTCTTCCTTGCCGTCACATAGTTCTGCTTGTCAAACCATGCGTAGAAGCTGTTCAGCGCATCTGGAAGGGAGCGATCACTGTCACAGGCAGGTGATGATGTCCTGTAGTTGGTGATGGCTTGTATGCCCTGCCACATGCACCGTGTGTCACCGCTGTGGTTGTGGATTTTCTGGCTGTGTGCGCGCTTCGCCTCTCTGATGTCCTGGGACAGTTTGGCTCTTGCTGTTCTTAGGGCCACCTTGTCCCCTGCTTTGAAGGCCGAGTCATGGGTCCTCAGAAGAGAATGCACCTCCACAGTAATCCACGGTTTCTGGTTGGGTCGTGAGATGATGCTCTTGGAGACAGTGACGTCATCTGTGCACTTGTTGATGTAGCTGGTCACTGATGACGTGTACTCCTCCAAGTCGGTGAAGTCGCAGCCTCCTTAAACATCTTCCAGTCAGTACTCTCAAAACAGTCCTGAAGTGCAGAGATGGCTCCTGCTGGCCAGATTTTCACCTGCTTCAGAACCGGTTTTGAACGCCTAAAGAGTAGTCTGTATGCTGGAATTAGCATAACAGAGATGTGGTCTGAGTAGCCGAGGTGGGGGCTGGGGATGTTTGTGTAAACAAGATCCAGCGTCTTTTCCCCTCTTGTTGCAAAGTCCACATACTGATGGAATTTGGCATCTGGAACTCTGTTGCTGAGCCATGTCGCCGTGAAAACAAAGACACAGCAGTCCCTAAACTCACGCTGTGTAGTCTGTTAAAGTCAGATGTAGTCCAGTTTATTTTCCAGTGTGCAGATGTTTGATAAGATGATGGACGGAAAAGAGCCGGCCGGCAAGGGTTTGTTTTTAGCCTAGCACAGACTCCCGCCCGCTTGCCGCGTTTCCGCTTCCTCGCGCACCGCTTACGATGTCCCCACCTCCAGCAAACGGCATCAGGCAACACCAAGGACTGAAGGCTTGGTTCCCTAAGCAGGCCGAGGTCGCGGAGCTTCTCACTCAGCTCATCTTGAATGGATTTTAACGGGGTATTGAGTTGTAAAAGTTTTCGGTGGTGGTAAATACGGACACCGTTTGTGCCAATGTTCATATACTGAAAAAAATAAACGCGCTGCAGCACGAAGTAAACAAAGTAGCACCATTTTGGTTCCGGAGTGGCCGCTGCGAGCTACTGCTACTACTGCTAACTTTGGCTGTACGGTCTGACCGCACTGAAAAGTGTGATGCTCTTTCTTTGTATTTCCGTCTTGTTTCCCATGTACAAATTCGGATGAACTCTCCACCTTGTAACGCCCCTGGACTGTTTGTTGTTGTTTTCATTCCCCATGTGCTCTGTCTCAGTTTGACCTAGTTTCTGTCTTCTGTTAATTGTGTAATTGTGTTCAGGTGTGTCATGTTAATTATCCATCGTTGTCCTCTCTATATAAGTTGTCCTGAGTTCAGTATGTGTTTTCTGGTATCAAGGTTACTTTATGTGTGTGTGTGTGTGTGTGTGAACTACCCTGCCTGCCTGTGGAACATTAAAGGATTGTTATTTTGTGAATTTGAATTAACCTTCATGCCTTTCTTCACAACACGTGACACACCTTGTGAGAGTTGTTTTCCTGTTATATTTGTTTGACTGAAATCACCTGCCAATGTTAAAGCCATTCAACAAAACACAGAAGTGTTTAATCCATGTCATCTCCAGATCAGATCAGATCTCTCACACACACCGCCGTTCACAAAATCTGAAGGGTTTCACCAGAGTTTGAACCTGGAAATATTAAACAAAAACCTGACAGTGTTGTGTCTTGACAACTCGACCTCCGTTGATAAATTGTGCTGTGTTTGATAAAGTGAGCGCGGCTCAAAAACGCCCCTCATTTCCTCTCCCTGCCAGGCACAATGAATAATGTTGCTGCTCATTGTGTCCACACAGATTCTTTCTTCTGCCCCGGGTGGGTGGAAATCAAGGCATTTGATCTGAATTCTGAAGAGTCTTGTTAGCCACAATAAAGAGCTGCATTGTGTATAAATGGGTTATATAAGTGCATATGACAGCCATGGTGCAGGGTTGTGGCTAGTAGTGCGTAAATCCATAGCATTTGCAAAGGGCACGCTGATCTTTAGCGAGGCCATTAGCTGTTTCTCGGAGATGCCTCTCTATTATCACATCTGAAGGTAAATCGCTCTCTTCATTCACCATGATCAAACCATGATAACGATCATGTGACTGCTCAATGTTTGTTCAGTTATTGCTGGTGCACATTGTTACATTGAAACTTCAGACTGGTTGTGCGGTTTATACAGATACAGAGCTCTGATCACAGTTATTATGCTGTATTAGCGTATATGTGGAGTTATTGTGTGGGCCAGCCGAGAGCCTGCCATTGGCCAGGTTGTCAGGTGACGACACATGGTGCTAGACCATCGCCCAAGCTCTTAGCCAGCTCAGATTAACCACAGCTCATTTTTATGTTACTCAAGCAAGTATCCAAATGTCAAGAACCCAGACTGATGCTCTTCATATTTGGAGCTGGAACAGCATAAGCTGCTTTCTCACAGCCTGAACCTGGTAAATTATTGTTCAGATTCAGAGTGTCAGAAAAGATGTGTGGTTTATCAATTTATAGTTTTGTTTGTTGGGATTACAGTGATGTTGTATATTGTGTAATTGGGTGTTTATTGTTTATAGGTGTTTATTCATGTTGTGTATGATCTATACATTACCAGTCATTTTAACCCATTATTGTGATTGCTGTTATTACTGTTACTTATTTTATATATAAGTATTTATACTTGTGTCATAGTATTTAAGTTTGGTAATTCCCCAAGGCAATAAAACATTAAGTTACTTTTTAAAAAGTAATTAATTACTAGCTACTAATTATATTTGTCTTGTGTCTTTAGGTTACTGTACTAATAAAAAGTACTCTTTGTAAAAAGTATTGCATTACTTATTACTAATAACTTCCTAAATGCCATACTTTAACAATACAGTGGTTTACATAAAAATGCTCTTTTAAATCTTTCAATGTATTGAAATGGTGAAGGTTACAATTGGAGACATATAGTTAAATTTTTACATTAGATGTTAAATCCACTAATTTTGTTTTATACATTTGTCCGGTCACACTTTATTTTTAAAGACTTATTTTTGCTATTAACAAACCATGAGTTTTGCTCAATAAACTAATTTATCTATTTATTAATAGTATTGGGTAGGATTAGGGATGCAGAATGTGGTCATACAGAATATGTATTTTATAAGTACTAATTAACAGACAATTTCTTAATAAAATATTTAGCATGTGAGGTGTATACTAAATACTGTATATACTCAAGTGTTATCCATTGTTCTATAGACCATAGAATATTTAATGAAATTCCATCAGAAGTAACTAATTATTAAGACAATTTTTAATACAATTGACAGTAAAACCTTCCTTTACTTTTACTTCTTCATGGAAAAAAAAGTAGCCAAGGAATTCATTACTAAGTAGTGCATATTATAAAGCAGCTTATTTTTTGAAATTGCATGGTAGGTTTCTCAAAAACAGGCTCAATGTGTATTTGTTCATTTTATGCTCATGTCAAAATTCTTTTTTAAATATTTGGTAACACTTTATTTTAAGGTGTCCTTGCTACACGTTACATGTACTCACTATTATAATAACAATTAATTACGTAACTACATGCAAGTAACCCTAAACCAAACAATATTCCTAACCCTGACTATTTCATTAATGTTACTCAGTACTTAAATGAATAATTACACTGTAACAAGGTCACCTAAAATAAAGTGTAACCGAAGACTTTAATGAGAAACAGTTCCCGTGTATACAATATACACAACCCTGACTGGAAAATTGGTTACACTTTATTTTAAGGTGTCCTTGTTACAGTGCTACATTCAAATACTGAGTAATATAAATCAACTACATACTTGTTATATGGTTAGGGTTGGGATTAGTGTTTGGTTTAGGATTGCTTGCATGTATTGTTATTATAATACTAATAGAAAGACTTGACTGAACTTGATCGTGTCTCCTCTGCAGTCCTCAAGTCCATCATGAACTGGGCGTCGTTTTACGCGGTCATCAGTGGCGTGAACAGACACTCGACAGGCATCGGCCGCATCTGGCTGTCGGTCATCTTCATCTTCCGGATTCTGGTGCTGGTGGTGGCGGCCGAGAGCGTGTGGGGTGACGAGAAGTCGGGCTTCACCTGCAACACCCAGCAGCCTGGCTGCAACAGCGTGTGCTATGACCAGTTCTTCCCCATCTCCCACATCCGCCTGTGGGCCCTGCAGCTCATCCTCGTGTCCACCCCGGCCCTGCTGGTGGCCATGCACATCGCTCACCGCCGCCACGTCCAGAAGAAGATCCTGCAGGTTTCTGGCCGTGCCAGTGCCAAGGACTTCGAGAACATCAAGAGCCAGAAGTTCAAGATCACCGGGGCTTTGTGGTGGACCTACATGATCAGCATCATCTTCCGCATTGTCTTCGAGGTGGTGTTCTTGTACATTTTTTACCTGATCTATCCGGGGATCAAGATGGTGCGTCTGGTGAAGTGTGACTCCTATCCCTGTCCCAACACAGTGGACTGCTTTGTGTCGCGTCCGACGGAGAAGACCGTCTTCACTATCTTCATGCTGTCCGTGTCTGGAGTCTGCGTCTTGCTGAACATGGCAGAGGTTCTATATTTAATAGGCCGGGCGTGTATGAGATACTTTAATGGAGCAGCGGGCGAACCCAAAGCACCTTGGCTTTCTCAGAAACTGGCAACTTACAAGCAGAATGAAATAAATCAGTTGATATCAGAGCATTCATTCAAGCCCAGATTCAACGTTGGCCGAAGGCCTCCCGGGGACAAGAGCGAACGCTGCTCTGCTTTTTAGACCAAGGTTTCTATCAACCAGTAGTTAATGGAGGTGGATGTCTGTAATCATATTAATCAGTGATCAGTGATTTACTTTTGCTTAAAGGCCCCTCTACATGTGAGGAGTAATCATGCACTCTGAAAAATAAAGGTGCTTCACCATGCCATGGAAGAACTTTCTTTTGTCACAGAACTTTTAAACATTTGAAGAACCTTTCTGGGTTCTTTATTCCAATAGAAGGTTCTTCAGATTCAAATAACCAAAAATAGTTCTTCTAAGGCATTTCCGTGAAGAACCTTTTAAGCACTTTTATTTTTAAGAGTATGAGGGGAAACATGCTGGAGAATATTACACACATCTGGTCCTAAAAAGCAGGTAGGATCAGAGGAATAATTGAGTTTGACATGAAACAAACACTGGAGAGGATTAACAGTTAGTCATTTGCATCTGTACTGAAGTTAATATTTGTGCAAAAACTATTCGACCAATAGAAGGTTTGATCTTTTGACCCAATACAAGGCTTGCTGTGTAGAAAGAGGAGGTGATTGTACATTTTAACCTTTTTACTGTGTTGTTTTATGTTATTTAAAGTTATTTATTGAAAACCGAAACCCTGGACCATAAGACAAGTTAGTTAGGAGAAATGGATGGATGAAAACAGAAGCCCTGAAGTATGGCATCATATCCTGTTCCCCATGCTTGTTGATTTAACTGATATTTTGATATTTTGATATACAGTATATATATATATATATATATATATACATATTATTTTGCAGAATAACCCCTGAATAATGTTATGTTGATAGAATACACATTTTTTATTAGGTTTGAACTAAAATTTGCAATGATTTTCTGGCTTTAAAGTTGATCAAAATGCCCCTTTACATTTACTAAAGCATCTTGTTCATTTTGCTTTGACTTGTAAGGGATTTTGTTTTTATTTTAGCTAGATATGTCACTTCTGACAGAAGGGCATTTTCTTCATCTTTGCAAGCACAAGTTTTAAAAAGACAAAACAAACCGACCTGAGGACACATATATTTACGCGACTGTAAATAAATGCTTGTTTGTTGTACTAGCAACCACAGCTTTCTCTAACACCTTTCAAAAGCCACACAATCACACAGAACTGACCGGCTCTTCTGCTCTAGTATGGTTGGGAGATAATATTTTCTTGGCAGGATTTTTGCTTGCAGTATCAATTTTGTTAATTTTAATTAATTTTGTTTAACAAATTAATTTTATTGCACATGCCTTAATCCAATTTTGAATCATTTTTATTTCTCAATATGTCCAGACATTTCAATCATAATATTTCCCCCTATTTAAGTTAAAGCACTGGTTGATGATATATATAAGGCCTCATATACTGAATAGAAATGTATGATATGCATGTTGTTTTATACTGCACAGTCCAAACAAAGAGAAAGTTTTAATTTTGACGTTACTTGTGCCACTAACACCTTTCAGTGTCTACGTCTAGTATCAGTGATGGCTTAAATGTGAGTTGACCTCTAAATCCTGAATCACATCTTTAAAGCACTGCTCTTGGACCCAGGTTCAGTTTCCGTCCCATCACTGGAGATGTGCTCAATGATTAGTTGGGGACCACTGAATACCCATGTAACCTGCTAAAGTACCAATGTTTAATAAAATGTTTTAAAACTGCTGGTTTTCTAACTCCTTCCACTTTCAGTATTCCTATAACACACTTAATAGCAAATTATTCTCTTTCTTTTTGACTTTCTGATAAAGGCAAAAAAGGTGAAGTGAGACGTCTGATCAAAGAAATGAAATATTATGAAATGGATGTTTAGAAAATGTGAATAATCGAATTAGCATTTTGAGTTTCTAAATAATATCATGGCATTGTCTTAAAAATATATAATTTCAGCTTTAGAGTTATCATCCTCTGACTTGAAATAAAACATGCCAAGATATGTGACTTTAACACTGTCCTGCAGAGTTCAGCTCCAACTTACCTCCAAACACAGTTAAAGCTAGCTGTCACGAGCTGCACTGGAGTTGCCTGCGGAAGCCTCCAGAGGGCACTCCAGCCCGGACTATGTTCATTGTTTGAACGTCTCTCTGTTCAGGGGTGCATTCCAGAAAGTAGGTTATGTGACATACCTGGGTAAGTTTAAGGGTAAGTTAGTGGATAACAGGTTATGTTCCGGGGGAAGTTTGTTTCAGAAGGTTACTGAGCATGGCGTGTCCTGGTTTTTACGCAGGTAGAGAGTTATAAGACCGCGTACTGATGTATTTTAATTTCCTAATGATTATTTGAAAGAGTGTTACCGGGTTTCAAAAGATTTGTTAATATTTAACACATCTCTTGAGACCGCATGCAAATGTCACAAACTGCGGGCCTGCGCTTAGCACAGAGAAAAAAAATGACATCATTTTTTTGTGTCAGGACATTATTTGTATAATGTGGGCATGTGCAGTGGCTTTACATGGAATAACTCCCTGGGAGACACCCTCTTGCCCCCCAAATTTATGTAGCGATTGATTGATGTTTGACACCGTGAAGCATAGTGTATGCCATTACGTTTTGTTTTTTAAAGATTACTTTAAACATGTGATGTGAAGAAGATATTTAAATAACAAATTTATAGTATTGAATTGTCTTGAATATTGATACCACGCATCTTCACTGTGTTTTCTTATATATTTGCTAGTGGGGTACTAGCACTGTAATGTCTCTTCATGTAATTAAACCAATGTTCTAGCTCATATGAGTTTTACATTACGTGACCGTAAGAGTACATATATGTATGAACACTGAATAAAACAACCAAGCAGAAAACTGAAATTCACTTCTGACATTTTTCAGTCAATCAATAACATATTTCCACTGGCACGGCAATATTAAGTCCCTCCCCTACACATCTTTCTCCATGACGGTAACCGTTTTGTTTTTATAACAGGGCTGCAAATGAACCAAACCCCCCCAAACTAACTTGAACATTAACACACATAACGTTATTTTCTTTATTTTTTAGATGTATTGCTTTTTATTCATTATTATTGGCTTCAATTCTCTCTATGAAATATGGCGCTCCGTCATTTTCCATTTTGACTGAAATCGGTGATCCATTAAAAATGTCTTTATGTAGGCGCATTAACTCTGGGTAACCAGTAGGAGGCTGATTAAACTAACTCTTATCGGGTGTTTTGGAACCGACATACTCATGGTATGCGGGTTTGGGGTCAATCAACCCAGAGGTTATGTTTTACCAAATGGTAAGTTAACCAAGCTTTCTGGAATACACCCCAGGACTTGTATTATGAAGTGTCTCCCCTGTTTCCATGTCAACCCTGTAATGTCTCCCCCCGCTTGTGTGTTAATGTGTAAAGATTGGTTAATTCCCCTTGTTACCTTGTTATGTATAGTACTTTGTGTTTCCCCCTCTGTAAGCCATCCGTGTTCCTGAGTTCCTTGTGTGTTCCCTGTTCTGGATTTATTATTGACCATGGCTGCCTCGGATATTTGCTCTTGTCTCTGCCCCTTTGAATACTGTTTGCTGTCCGCCAGACCTCGCTACGCTACTGAGAGAATAGATTATTCTCTCGCCTTTGATGTGTCTGTTCGCTGTTATCGACCTTACCTGACTCTACTCTGTGATAATAAAGTAGTTGCACATGAATCCGCATGTCTCCGCTGCTCGTCGTTACACTAGCAGGAATACAGCTGTGGTTTTAGGCATGTTTATGACAGCTGTCATTAAGTGTCATTCACTCAGTTATGCCATTTTAATGAAAAGATGACCTTGTTTGAAATGTCTTCGTTATTGACTTGACATAAACCAATACTTCATAACCTGTCAGTGTCTATGTAATGACAACTTGACATTACTTAGACAATGTAAAATAAAGAAATAAATAAAATAAATGTCCTGCCATAAAGTAATATAACACTTGACACTTAATGACATTTTAAGTCACTTTTATTTCTATAGCCCTTTTAACAATACAGATTGTAGCAAAGCACTGAACATTATCAAGTAGAAGAACAGAGTAATGGTAATGTATAATGAC
>JAUMHI010000055.1:3742881-3755700 GCA_032359435.1 Enteromius unitaeniatus | reverse complement strand
TCTAATGTTTATCAGTACATTACAGAAAATAATGAACTTTATCACAATATGCAAATGTTTTGAGAAGGACCTGTATATATATATATATATTATAATGTAATAAATAATACATATAAGCATTCAGACAAGTGTTAATCCTGAAGTGCACTTACTGGCCACGTCTAGCCTGGCGTTGCATGTAGACATGCCTGCTTCATTAATAGCAGACACCGTGTACCAGCCTGCGTCAGACTTTATCACTGGATCAATCACCAGACACTGCTTTCCTGAAGCGTCCTGAGACAGACTGACACCAAACACACTGACGTCACACACACTGCAGTGATCAAGCTTTCAGATGGACTGTAAATCATGCAGCTCAGGGGAGAATCTCATAACGAACACGGAAAGCTCTGCAGTTAAAATGAGCAAGAATGTGTTTTCTAAAGCTCAGTCCTTCAGAAATAGTTGTTCATGTTTGTAGACTCTAAACGCTGAAGACGTGTGACGATTTCTGTGGAATAACCACTGTGTTAAACTGAGACTTGTCATAGCACTTGCTCTTTTGTTGATTTTGATTGCATCCATTCAGCTCATTTGCATAATAAAAGCATCTGTTAAATGTGTAAATGTAATATCTTAATATATAGTGAGCTCTAGATGATCTAGTATCTGTGTTGGATGTCAGACCTCATCCTCCTGGGGTCGACGCGCAGCATCTCCTTGTCTTTCTTCCAGTAGATCTGAGGAGCTGGAGACGCGGTCACCTTACACTCGAGCCGGACGCCGTCTCCCTCCAGAACCCGTGAGTTCCTCATCTTCACCACGAACGAGGGAGGACAGAGCTGCTCCTGAGCTGAGAACACACGTAAAATCACATTCAGCTGATTCACTGACACACCTTTAAACCACTAAAACCAGTTATTGTCACGATGGCCAGCTGAAGTGCCCATGAACTCATGTTTGTGCTTCCTCATCTGTGTTTCTCTGTAAGGACTCTTATTGTGTAGTGTTCCATTGTGTCTGTGCTCACCTGTCCCTCAGCTCCTCTGTTAGATACCATCGCATTTAATTGGCTCCTCCCCCTTGTTAACTCGTGTCACCTTTAAAAACTGTGTGTGCTTGTAGCCTAGCCGTGGAGTATTGAGTACAAAGTGTTTCCCAGTTTCCTAGCCCTGTCCTGATTCTCTATGTACCGACCTCTGCTGTGTTTCTGGATGTTCTTGCTCCCACTGGATATAGTTTGACCCTCACTCTCTCTCAGGGCTATTCTTGTGTTTGCCTCCACCATTCCAGTTTGCTGATGTCCCGCCCTGCCTGTACGACCATGTTTTCCAATAAAGCTTTGTTATTGAATCCATGCGCCCCAGTCCCCTTCGTTACACTCATCATGCAGGATGGAAGGAAGGCCACAGATGGAATATACATAATATAATATGGAATATACAGAATAGATTTTCTAAATTCCTAGTTAAAAATCCATGATCCCATGTTCATTCTCCGCCTGTCCCTCCACTCTTGACCAGTAGTGCTGGGAAGGTTACTCTGGATATGTAATCGGTTTCAAGTTACCCTATTTAAAATGTTATAAGCAGTGTACATATTTCAATTACTTTATTAATTACATTTGATTACTTTTCTAAATTTCTAATGAATGGTTAGAACTGAATGTTTAAGCAACACTGATTACTGTCAGACTCTCAGAATCCTAAGTCACTTCAATTAAGATTATAATCACTTCATTTTAAAGCACAGCTGCCACCAAATCAGACTCTAGCACCTCTTCTTACTTTGAGACTGTTCTGGGGTTAAACGCGTTTGAAATCCTTAAATATTCAGATGTAACCCTCTTTGTCATCAGTAACTCTAATTTAATTACATTTTTTTGGTAACACTTTATTTTACGGTGTTATAATACAGAGTAATTACCTAATTAGTTACTTAGTAGACATTGTACTTAAAATGTACTTCTCATGTAACTGGAAGTTCTGGAACAGCCTGTAATTACAGTTTTTGTAACGATGTAGATGTAACAGACAGCTACTGTTACACGTATGTTACACACAGAGTCTGTTACACAGATACTTACACTTAAGTACAATCTTGATACACTTTATTTTAAGTAGCTTATGTGTGTGTGCTTGAATTTATTATTACAGTCTGCAACACATAGTCTTTTGGTTACATAAGTATCTGTGTAACAGACTCGGTGTGTAACAGTAGCTGTCTGTTACATCTACATCATTACAAACTGTTCCATGACTTAGTTACATGATAGGTACATATTGTTTTATGTAAGTACAACGGCTGCTACTATTAAGTACTTACTGGGTAATTATTCTGGATTATGCACACCTTAAAATAAAGTGTTACCTATTTTTTAATAAGGTGTGCTTGTTACACATTATATGTACTTACTATTATAATAACAAAAAGTAAAGTATATAAGTAGTAATGTAATATTAATATTAATTATAATAAATAGAGACAACTTCACAAAATGTTTTGATCTTGAGAGCTTCATGTTGCATTAGGCGGTTATTGTTTAGGACTATTGTCTAGTACGAAAAAAAAATCATAATCAAAATAATTAAAACATTACCTAACATCTAATATCATTTTTGAATGTTTGCCTTGCCAAAGTATGCATGTTTCATTTTTCCCCACGCATTTTGTCATTTGCTAAAATGTTTTAAATAATTTGAAATTTGAAAATGAATGAAAAGGCCAATGAAAAGGCTTTATTCCATTGCTTAGGTATTCAAATTTTTATCTGTGACACTGAACATTTAACCAAGCAGCTTTCCATTTTTTTTCTGGATCATCTTGGAGACGTTTGTCTGGACTTAGAAAGGCACAGACCTATTCATGTGCTGAAGATGAAGAGATATTCAGTCTTCACAGGTCTTACACTATTCTGATAATGTTCAAACTCCATTTAGGCTTCATTCACAGTAATTGCAAAGATATTGAATATCTCTTCATCTTCTTCAGAACTGTACAGCTGATATTCTGGATCGATGTGAATTTTAGCATAAACTGGCAACAGGACAAAAAAAACACGATACAAGAAAAACGAAAGCATTATTCTGCATGTTATCCAGGTAAGTTGAGGCTGCTCACCCATCACATCCAGACGCAGGGAGAAGTGGCTCTCTCCGGCTCGGTTCTTGGCCACACATTCATAAACACCTGCGTGATGAATGGTCACGATCTCAATGATGAAAGAGTGCACACTTTTCTCACACACCAGCATCTTATGATAATCATCGGGTCGGATAAGTTTCCCATCCAGATACCAAGAGATATCAGGTGTTGGCAAACCTACAACCTGCAGAACAGAGAGAAAGAAAATCAAACTTAAACAATCTAAAATGTCGATTTGTAAAGATATCACTACAACTGTATTTCTGTAAAAAAAATGTTGTTCATTAAGTCTAGACTGCTATTAGCTACCACTGTTCGCAGTATAATGCTATTTTATGCATCAGGTTATAAAATGAAGTGTTTGAGTAATGCAGGGTGTTTTATTATATCAATAAATGATAATTACCTTAAAATCAATCCTGCAGAATCGTCCCTCTTCAACAGAAAGATCTTGAGGCACTTGTATGAAACGAGGAGCAAAACACTTCTCTTGGATGGTGGAGGCCTCTGTACCGTCTCCTCCAGGACGATTCTTTCTGGACCTGTGCAAGAAAAAGTGGAAATGAGCTGAAAGAGCCAGAAACTCAATAATCAAAGTTTACACCAAGCAGCACAGACAAGGCTCTGCGTTAAACAATCGCACGCACCAAGCACATGTGTCAGTCTTAGATTGTTTCACTGATTGTGTTTGATACATGATGTTCATTCATCAGCTTTATAGTGTGTCAGAAGTGTTAGGAGTGCATGCACAACAAAGAGATGAAAGCTCTTTAGAGACAAACTCCAAACTGATGCTCCTAATGCAAAGAGACATTTACCATAATCCTCCAGGCTGGAGATCTTCTGGAGAACCTGGCTGTTAGAATAGTGCATAACATGTGCTGAATAACGTTACAAAAATCCGCTAGATAGACAGACAGACAAACTAAAGGAATACATCATGATGAATAGGATAGCTGTAGAACACATGGCTTTTGCTCATGCTATTTTAGGCCTTTGGACAGACTGTTATCTGTTTGGTCTGGCTTTGAAAATTCCTGGCAGCTAGAGTGATGTATCAAATGGTAATAAAGTATGAAGTGACACTCTTGTCTCTTGAGTACCGGGGGTTTTAACATTACTTGTGGTGCTACTAATATAATATAATTCTCTGCAGGCTTGTCTGCACACAGGGCAGATCATTAGCACCTGGCTATAAAGCCTTGATCACTGCTTAGTGTCTAACATTAGAAAGTATTCAGCTCAAAATGACAATACCTGGGCAGGCTGTGAGCTGAATGGATTCTCCAGATCAAATACTGAGGCGGCGTTATCTGCTCCCAACAACCTTCTGGCCATCCGCTCCTCGTAAGACATCTTCTGAAGGGTCCTATGTTGAGGAGCTTTGTTCCGTAGCTTCTTTTCAAGGTCTTGGATGAGAGCATCTTTCGAGCCCTGAATTTCTTCATCTGTGGTGCGAGACACTGGTCGGGAAACAGTCTTCTTCAAGATCGGCTTTGGCAAGCTACGAAAACAGCCCATGGGAAATTTTTGATTTATTAAGCGTTTTTTGTTTTGTTTTTTAAAGAAGGAACTAACTCAAAAATATACATTTACTGAAAATGTGCTTGCGCTAAGTTCTTCCAAGATTACGATCAGATCTGCATTACATCACTTGCTCAGCAATGGATGCTCTTCAGTGAATGGGTGCCGTCAGAATGAGAGTCCAAACAGCTGATAAAAACATCACAATAATCCACACACTCCAGTTAACAACATCCAAAAGCTGCATGTTTGTAAGAAATAAATCCATCAGTAAGATGTTTTCATCTTCAAAACTGTTGCGTTCAGCTAAAATTTGAGTCCATCATTCAACTCTTTCTCCAGTGAAAGTGTCCTGGTCTGAATCAGGAGAGAAATCTGCACAGATCAAGCAGCGTTTACGAGACAAAACAGTAGCTGGATCACAGCAGTGGTGAGGATTATTGTGATGTTTTATCAGCAGTTTGGACTCTCATTCTTTTCCCTTTTAAGCTCTGAAGACACTGGAGAATTTTTTTTTATCAAATCAAAAAAATCATTGTTTTTTAGAATAAACAACTTATTAAAAAGATCTAATTTTGAGTTTTCTTTCCTGTAGGGGGATATAACCATACATTCCAGTGTCTAAGATCAATGACACTCTTACGTGTTGGGTGTGAAGCTCATGTGAGACACAGGAGGAGGCTGTGGAGGCAGAGCGGCTGTTTTTGGAGGATCTTGAGAAATCAGTGGTGGGACAGCTGCAGGAGTGTGGGACAGCGGCTGCTCCTGGGCTCTCGGGCCTGGGCTGGGCGGTCTGGGGGAGCGCTGCGGAGAGGGAGACTGAGGTATGGACTTGCATTTGGCCTGAGGGCTCTGCAGCGAAGGCAAGACAGAGGACAGGAAAGCTGCTGATGATAGTTTCTCGTTGTTCGGAGAGCTCCGTGGTTTAGGAATTAAAGTCATGCTTGAGCTCATGGAGGTCCGAGCGGGTCCGGGCTGTGGAGGGCTCAGGAACGGAGCAGCCGTTGAAGCCGGGGGACTGAGGTCGTTGGGTTTGCTGATCTCACTGTCGGGCATCTGGAAACTGGGCAGGGACTGGATAAAATGGCGAGGGCGCTCATAGTTGAAGGCACTGGGGGGGTACAGCGATGGCAAGAAGGTGGGCAGGTCAGCCATGTTTATGGCGCTGCCTCTGGGCTCTGTCGGTTTACTCAGCTTGCTGGTGGAAAGGAATGGATGTGGGACACTGTTTTTAACCCCCTTTGCTGGAGGATCAGGTCGGCTCATGGAGTAGAGCCCTGAGGCTTCAGTTGTCTGGCTGACTGGAGCCTGTTTGCTCTCCGTGCCCACAGGAGACTCCGGCACCCTGATGGAGAAAATATATTAAACTTGGATTAGATTTTTTTGCAGTCACTTGAATGAATTTGAACAAAAGGAATGTCGGTTGCACAACCCAAATTTGAATAAAATGAAAACTGAAAGAATTTCAAAACATGAGCCAATATTTTATTCGCACAGAACATAACAAATGTCTAAACTGAGAAATTGAAAACTAAGAAGCTGCTGAAGGGTTTGTTGTGATATTTAACATATTTTTGGTTTAATGCTGCTCCAGATGTTCTCTATAGGTGGAAGATCAGGACTGCAGCAGGTCACTTCAGCTCCAGACTCTTCTACTAGAAGCCATGCTGTTGTCATCGCTGCACTATGTGGTTTAGTATTGTCCTAAAATACACTTCTCTGAAATACACCTCATCTGGAGGGGAGCATATGTTGCTCTAAAACCTTTATATACCTTTCAGCATTCATAGTGCCTTCCAGAACAAGCTGCTCATATACACCTCCATAACATCAGAGATGCTGCTTTTGAACTGAATGCTCATAACATGCTGAAGATCGTCTCCTCTTTAGCTCAGATGACATTTACAACAAGAATGTCAAATTTGAACTCGTCTGACCATAGATGTCTTGGAAATGAGTCTTGGCCCACAGGACACGACAAGCTTCTGGATCATCTTCACATATGGCTTCTTTTATCATGATAGAGCTTTAGTTAACATCAGCAGATGTCTCGGAGGATTGTGTTTACCGACAGTGGTTTCTGGAAGTATTCCTGGGCCCATTTAGTTATATCAATGACAGAATCATGTGACGAGTGATGAGTGTCGTCTGAGGACCTGAGGACCATGATGTTATGCCGTAGATGATGAGATTTGCAAAGCCTTTTGTACATAAGCTGATTTAATGGAAAAGAGTGTCAAATTTCTGTTTAAACATTTGTTATGTTATCTATGTTCTATTGCGAGAAAATTATTGGCTTATGTAATTATGTAAGAAGTGTTTTAGTTTTTCAATTTTTTTCACTGTAAAGAACTTTTTGTGCAATGAAAGGGTTCTGCTGATTGTTAAGGTTCTTTGTGGAAAATACCTTTATTTTTAAGAGTTTACTAGATTACTGCTCTACAGGAGCTTGCTTTAGGCAATATTAAAAGTTATGTATAGTTTAACCCTCTGATTTGAACTCTTTTTAACTCTCAGGTGTTTATCGATTACTAATAAGAATCAAGCCCAATAAGTAACATTTTGCATGTGTCAAGGGCCAGTTTTACTAAAATATCACGAAGCCAGAATGGTCAGAATGGGACTGGTAACTTGCAGCTGATTTAAAGAGCACAGACGCATTATTTTCCATAATGACCAACACAATTCATTTAAATACTGTCCTCACATAAATGCTGCTCCTGAGAAAGAAACTACTACAAATGCATATACAACAGGGTCAGCAGCAAACTGTTCACAGTGTATATTTAGTAAATCCTGACAGAATCCTGCATTACCAAATGGATGCAAAACTAACTGACTGATTTTGACAGGTCTCATGAGCCCACCCCCGGGCTCCGCCCAAAACTCACGCCATTGGTCGACTCTGTGTTGCTGTGTCAAGTTGGTTAGGCTTCTCAAACAAACAGCAATGTTATTGTAAGCTTGAATGATGGCTGTTCTCAACAGCTCTGTCCCTCAAGGAGAGGAAACAAGGCTAAATATCACATTAGTTAGAACACTAATACATATATATGTTTGCCTTTGTCTCTGTCTACATACAGCTCTTACCAATGACCAATGATCATATATGCATAGCAACAAACGCATACACACACACACACACACACACACACACACATTTCTGAAATCATTCCTTAACATACAAAAAACTACAAAGTAGATTTGGAAACACAATTTGCGAGTAAATAATCTTTTTTACCCTGTAATGAACATGGCAGGGGTTCATAACTGTATACTGCTGCTGCGTTTCTGTGAGAGACATGTGGCTAAAAAAAGTGTCATGACGCCTGACTGACAGACATGGCAGGTGCAGCTCATTTACAGCCACGCTGGCACTCACTTACCCTGTTTGGAGGTCATTGTGAATAAAGGCAGAGCTCAGTAAATGTCATTCACTTCAGAAACAGTTCAATAACGTATAATAATGTATATATCTGTGATGGTAAAAGCACTGCTCAAAATAAAGGCAGGTGTATACTGATATTTATATTAGTTTATAATTAAGTAGGATATCAATATATAATACAGTACGTGAGCAAAGATTTTGTGAAATAAAACAGCAATGGGCCAAAAAAAAACAACAGTTTGTGCAATTCAGATCAGAAGCTACGATCAGAAAGTGTTTGATTGTAGTAACCGTTTATAATGTTAGCACCATAACCTGGTGTCCAAAATTAATCCAAATAAATTAAAAAAGAAATAAATGAAATCATCAGCATAACAACCTTTTTAGAATATCCCTTAATGTCCCTTATACTTCAATGATCTGCATGAACACATCTGATCATGATCTGTAGCATACAGAAAACACATCTTCTCCTTCAACGGAAGCAGTCAAAATCCTAAAAGACTGATTATTTACATTCATTTTTCAGCCTTGTAATCACAACACCAGGACCAGATCATTAACACAACGCATGAAATAGCTTCAAAACCAGCGATGCATCCTAAACAAACACACGGTGGTGAGTGAAGGGTGAAAGGGCTTCAATGATGAACAGCGAGCCTCTGTACGACCTACAGGGGTCAAACTTACAGAATCTAGATTTTAAGATGTTTTAATTTACCTGCTGAACACAAAATGTGAAATGAATGAAAAGCATTGATAAGATGATCAAACAAATCAAAATTGCTAGAGTTGCTGGAGCAGATGTTTGAGTTGATTGCTGATTTCAATAAAGTGTAAAAGATTATAATTTAGATTACAAATCTTGCACTTACCTGCTCTTTTAATTAGTTTGCTTGCCCTTAAGATCAACTGCATGTAAAGTTAGTTTGAAGGGTTGAAGGTGTGGAGCGATTCTCTGGCATCTGTTGTCTCAATGAGATACTGTCGGGTGTTTATCTATAGAAAGCTATGTGAGTCACGAGCAGCACACGCACGCCCCCACCATTCTTCAGGAACCTCCCATTCAACACACGGACAATGTATGGACACAGAATAATCAGAACATCTGAGCAAAAGTGAACAAATCTATTAACTTGGATTTATTCTTGTCATCAAGACTAAAGGTGAATGTTGCATGCCTCAACTGTCAATCAGACACATGATAGTTTGGGTTGCTTCACGTTAAATGTGGAAATAGAGAGCACATGCATGTCATTTAAAAGGGTCACCATGTCAAAGTAATAGACTTCCTGCATGCGTCCATGTTGACTACAAAAAGAAAAGAGGAATCCTCACAAAGACTGAAATAGCTTATTTTATAACTTAAGTAAACATGTTTTACAGAACATTAAGACAAATTTGTATTACACTGACTGATTTGACCGTATGAAAATGTCATTTTAGAGCTGCTTTACAGTAAAATTGAATCCTCTTTGAATCATTGAATTGTTTTCTTGTTTAGAACTGTAAAGCTGAAACAATCAGAATTCTATTAAGAGTTTTATAAACAAAAAGTGACATTCTTTCATCTTTCATCAGCATCCAGTGGTTACCAGGTTTACCAGAGTTATCTGTATACTAGTTGAGTTTACCTGGTTGTGATCATTCTCCTCTGTTCCTACTCTGATTACCAATTTTTTATGACTTATTTACTCTGTATTTTGTGTAGTTTTTTTCCTGTGTTACAGACAGAACAGCACTGCTAGAATAGAGAACAGCTCCTGTTCATCTACAGCTATCTTCTGTGGGGAACCTCAAGGTCCTGTATTGGGCCCTATTCTCTTTTCTTTATATCTTGTTATCAGTTATTTGTTCTTAGTGTTATTATATAACACAATGTATCTGTGAGCAAGCACAATGTTTTCAAATCTGTTCCATGATTTAATTTGACTTTTTCAATCACTAACACTTTTGATTGACCTGTACCTGTTATCCCATGAACTAAAATTGTAGTTACAGTTTACAGTATTCATGAATACATGTAAATGTATTCAATACAAGAAAGTTCATTTACTAATAAAATGTTAATACAGCAAATATGATATCATCAAATGAATAGATTTAAAAAGTATTATTAGGTAATGTTATTAAATGATATTAATTTTAAATTATTTAAAGAAACATTTTATAGTCATAAACATCCATTTTCCCACACACACTAAACATTTGTCACTGTGCTGTAGTTATTCATCGATCACAAGAATGCAATCAAATGGCTTTCTCTACACATTTAGCTTCTGCTCTCTGCATCTGCCGGTGCCAAGGCACTGAACAAGATCATCATCTGCATCTGGATAGCTTCATATCTTTTTTGTTGATGTCTTTGTAACATTAATATACTGTATGTTTGTGAACCTTCTGTGAATTTCATCCTATAGATTTTAATTCTGATCTCTGGACTACATGTTGACTTGCATCTTAACATTTTTGGCAATGCCTGAAATGCTGAAAATTGTCCTACCGTGTGACAGGAGTGGGGGTCTCTTCCTCAGAACTGTCAGGCCACTCTGGAGGAGGAATTAGTGTGTCCTGTAGAGACAAGGGCTGGTCGTCCGGCTCTAGTCCAGCTGAGCTCAGAGAGGACGGCTCATCCTCCTCTCCCAACACCTCCTCGAGGTCTTCAAAGAACAAATTCACATTAATAAACATTGTATTGTATTTCTTTCCCTAGTATACGTTTGCAAAATGGTGACAGCAAAAATTCTAGATTAAAAAATAAATAAATAAATTAGTTCATTGCTTTCTGTTTCTGCGCTAAATATTATTGGAGATGGAAAGTGTTATCAAACTGGCTGAAATATTTAACGGCAGTGAATAGGCTATGCATTGTTTTATAATAAAACAGGTCTTTCGACACAAGTAAGGTAAACTTATTAATAACTTAAGACATGCATGCATTCATTTAGATCTATTATATTTGTGCCATGTAGCATGTATTAAATCAAACGAGAAAGTTACCTGTATATACTTCAAGCATGGCACTACATGTTACTGTTCCAAACTGATTAGATGCTGTGCATTTAAATATTCCTGAATCTTCTGGATACGCCTCTGTAATCACGAGGGTGCACAGTTCCTCTGTAATAAAACAAAGAAGAGTTACAAGTCTGGGAAGTCCATCCCTTCTTTACACACCATCTTTGACATCCATGTGTACTCACCAGGAACAGAAGCTGAACTTGCCTCTGAAAAAGGCAAAAGATAAAAAATACAGTAAGGAACCGTTTTAAGTACAAAAAGAGTGAGATTGTCCCACAAAAAATAACTATTTTATTGCTCTCCCGACTCGACGCATGATCTATCTTTCCTTGTGCAGCCACTTTCACATGCGTCAGTTACCTGATAGTGACAATTTATCACTGAACATCTACCTTCATTTCAAAAAGACCGAAGCCCTCTGGTGCCCAGGAAAGAAGAATAAGAAAAACGGGACAAAGACAGAGGTAAAACTATGTCATGAATGATGGTGACAGTATTAAACTAGATGAGGTAAAAATTTGGAAGAAACTTTATGTTGGCCTAGTCTAGTTCAAAATTATGTAACATAACACATTTAAATGATATTTTTACAAGTTGTGTATTTGGGGATTTGTGTCATTTTTAATTTGAACTGGCTAATTTTGTAGTGTTATATATATATATATATATATATATATATAATTGAGCTTATTAAGATTTTACGTAAAATCAACTTTAAAGAGACACATTTCTATGTTTATTTTGTGGTGATAACGTTAGAAAGGGCTATAGTTAAGTATAATGCCATCTAATGGAACTCGATCTCTTTTCATTAATAAGTTTAATTGTCGATAATTAACACAAAAATAACAAATACTGTCCTCCAGCTAATTGTATAGGTCATTTGTACAGATATGTTGACATAGTTTATGATTGATTTAGCTCAGTTTGTAGAGCGATGCGTTAAATAATCAGACAAATTGGCCAGGACCGGCCCTGTCTATTATTGGTTAAAATTGCATTTCTTGAATATCTGAAATACAGTATATGCTGGTAATTTTTGCATATATTGTATCCATTTTAAAAAATGTATAAATGTTATCAACACATTACTATTGGCTTTAGAAGACATGGAATATAGTCCATACTCTTTTTTTTTATTTCGGGGTGAGCTCTTCTTTAAAGCACTTGTACAGTACAGCAGTACAGGTTAGGCCAGCTCTCACTCACTCTTTCTAAGGATGCGGAAGTCTGCCGAGTCGATGATCTGCTCGTTCTCTCTGAACCAGGAGATCTGCAGCGGAGGTGTTCCTCTGATCCTGCACTCCAGGACCACCAGTTGACCCTTCACTGTACTCACGTCATGAAGACACTGAGAAAACACACACACTCATGACAACCTGACACTCATCCACTCCATTTAAAGTGCACGGCATGTTATTGTTGCTTCACCTTGACAAACGTTGGAGAAACTCCAGCATTCCCTGAACCCTGGTTTGTGTTCTGAACCTGAACAAAAATCACAAATTTGCACAGTGTGTTTCGGCTGGAAATAACATACACATAACACACAGCCCACAACTCACTGCACAGTGACTGACACAGATGCGCTGATTACACTCTTAGGTACAAAGCTACCACTGGGACAGTAAGGTACACACACAGTGGGTACGGAAAGTATTCAGAACCTCTTAAATTTATCACTTTTTTCCCTCATTAATGTACACACAGCACCCCATATTGACAGAAAAACACAGAATTGTTGACATTTTTGCAGATTT
>JAUMHI010000055.1:3696052-3722188 GCA_032359435.1 Enteromius unitaeniatus | reverse complement strand
ACTTGTAACTTGTAATGGAGTCATTTTGACAGTAAGTAATTTGTACTTTTACTCAAGTATGTTTTTCGGGTACTCTTCACACCTCTGCTCTCCAGACCAGACCTGCTGGGGACTCTTCAGCATTGAGCTGTGTTGTGCCCAAGTTAGTTGGTTTCAGTAAAGCGTGTTGATTGAGTTCCTCTGACACCACTCGCCCTTCTTTATGTTTATTTGGAGAAGCTTGGCTTGCCTGCGTCTCTATTTGAAGACTGAGTTACTTTAATTCGTCTGATCCTCTGTTTGTCTGCATGATTATCTCCTCCTCAGGGAAGAGTTACTTCATGCATATTTGTGCACCTGTGTTGTAAAGTGGTAAAACAAAATAACCTACAGATGCAAAGTCATATGCTGTTCGGAAGTGTGAAGCTGTGATGTGTGAGAGCCCTGTGAGCGCCCCCTGCTGTGTGTGAGGAGCCTCATCACCGAGCAAACACACTCCAGTCAGCGTCACCTGGAGCTGGAGCAATAATGCATTGATTCCTATATGTTGTACACTTTTATTTCGTAGGACCTGAATCACAATAAGCAAATACAAATAAACTGATAAGCCTGGCAAGCCGCAATAACACAAAACATTGCATGAGAGCGCCTTCTGACGTAATGACTACGAAAGATTTTGGTATGACCTTCAGGATTGCAGTCTTTGACGTCTACGAACATGCCTCATTTATTTTGCCATCAAAATGTTATTTAATCCGATGTTTCCCTCAGATTAATATCATTTAAGACAACAGCAGCACATAAAACACAGCGAACAATTGCATAAAACAACACTGCTATTTGAAACGCAAGCGCAAACGCGTGTTCTGCTCAGGCGCTGTGTGAGCCGCTATGAGGTCCTTCGGAACGCCATGTGGTGTTGGATAATTCTAGAAGAGCGTCAGTGAGAGCTCAGTTCTAGCGCTACCGACAGCTCAGGCCCTCAGTGCGACCCCCGGAGCTCCTTTAACGAGCTTTACCTACACCTCTTACTCAGAGTTCGTCTGAAGACAGCCATAAATAAGTGAAGGATGTTGTCCGCGGCGAGAACAGCAGCGAGGAGCGTGTCCAGCGCTCAGAAGAGCCGCAGCAGTGTGTCTGATCTCCTCAAGAAGGTGAGCGGCTCTCATACACTACCGCTGACCGCTGCTTCAGCTCCTTACAGCGCTCTCTGAGGAGTCTGCTGGCTTCTCGTAACATCTGTCAGACTCACAGAGAGCGTGTGGAGGGGCCTGACTGTTCCTGTGCTCATCCGATCTCTGATCTGCTGCTTTCTGATACAGTGTGTGTGAACAGCAGTGGAGTGTGTGAGTGAATGACCTTCATCAGGTGTCCTGAAGCATCTCTGTCCTCTACTGAGAAACGAGTGGTTCCTGAGTAATGCACTGCGGATATGAAGCGGTGTTGTGACCCACGTGTTTCTGTAGGAGCTAATGAGTCTGGAGCACAGCAGCACTCTAGATCTGGGGCACTTTTATACACATTTCCTTCATGCTGAAAACCATTAGGATATTAAGTAAAGAATAGATCATGTTTTGGAAGTGTATCATGACCTCGAGATTTTTCTCCATATTTGATTGTTTCTGCACTGGTTTTCTAATAGCTGTGTTTCACGCACACCTTGTGTCAGTGGAAAGAAAATTGAATGAAAATGTGGTTTTGTTATATTGTACCCTCTCCTCCTCTTGTGTTTTAGGCTTGTTGGGGTGGCCTGACCCCGCAGACTCTCCAGACGGTGTGCAGACGTCACTATGCGTGAGTATGAGCGGATGGTGTGAGGGGCTCTCGTGATGCCTGAAGGACGTGTTTCTGAGCTGCTGGTGGTGTTTCAGGTCGGAGGCGATCAGAGGCGCTGTCATTGGCATTGACCTGGGAACCACCAACTCCTGCGTGGCTGTGATGGAGGGAAAACAAGCAAAGGTGAGCTGCGACTCCCATTTAGAGGAGGAAACGCAGACCTGGCAACAAAGAGGTGCTGGAGTGAGCCGCTGAGTTCTTGATCGGATGCTGAAGGTTAATCTTAACACAAAATATGTTCGGGTCGCCTCTTTAGGAGTAGCTGAAGTATTCTCAGCCTTGGCTCTGACACGTCTGGATTCATGATAGTGGTTCTGCCAGGTTTAGTTTGAGCTGAATAAAGCTGGAAGCATAGACCGCCGGCTCTTCAATAGTAGTCTTTTGAGACATGAGATAAATGTAGTTTTCAAAATGGATGAATTTTCATATTTATAATTATCCCTGCACATCACTCATGAATGAGACAAGGCAGCAGTGTACTTGAGAAAATGTGCAAAGCCTTTCTCTGCATCTCGTACTGTGTGTGACTGCCAGCAAAGCATGCGGCCATCTTTTGATTAGATCGAGGAAATGTAGAAAGTGACAATTTAGTTGAATTGAACTTGTGATCGAGGGTTTACCCATCCTTCAGCAGCCCTAGAAACTCGTGTATCCTCTTCAGAGGTGTAGCTGTTGTGTTGTGTGATGCTGACAGGTGCTGGAGAACGCTGAGGGAGCGAGGACCACGCCGTCAGTCGTGGCCTTCACAGCTGATGGAGAGAGACTCGTGGGAATGCCGGCTAAACGCCAGGCCGTCACTAACCCCAACAACACGCTCTACGCCACCAAACGCCTGATCGGACGCCGCTACGACGACCCCGAAGTCCAGAAAGATCTGTGAGACATCTGTGTTTTTAATTCCTCTCCGGAATCGAATGCTGGCGAACACTAGTATGATCAGCAGCTGAAATAAAATGTGAAGATGGGCTGTATCTAGAAAAACTGATTTTCCCCGAGGCTTTAAGAGCTGCTTTTAATCCTCATTTTACAGCAAGTGTCTGAAACTGTGAACAACTCTGATCAGATAAGGTCTCAAAAACCTCTCTGGATTATTACAGTTAATGGCCAGATGGATGTTTGCAAATATGAACTGATATATCCTCTGAAAATACTAGTGTTCTCATGATTTGGTCCAGCGCTGTGTGTGTGTGTGAATCAGTGCTGAGCTTCTCTGTGATTGACAGGAAGAACGTGCCCTTTAAGATTGTGCGGGCGTCTAACGGAGACGCCTGGCTGGAGGCCCACGGTAAACTATACTCTCCCAGTCAGTCCGGGGCCTTCATCCTCATGAAGATGAAGGAGACCGCAGGTCAGTCCTCCGCCCAAGAAAAGACTGGTAGAAGAAGCGATCCGCAGCTCCTTCAAACCTCTGCTTGTCTGTTTCAGAGGGCTACCTGGGTCACTCGGTGAAGAACGCTGTTATTACCGTACCTGCTTACTTCAACGACTCCCAGAGACAGGTGCCACACTCTCGCTGCTCTCCACTAGATCTAGATCACTAGAACTGACCTTCTTGAGTAAGCTATGATTGGTGTAATATCTGCTGTGATCTGTTTCCAGGCGACGAAGGACGCCGGGCAGATCGCAGGTTTGAATGTGCTGCGTGTTATTAATGAGCCGACGGCTGCTGCTTTAGCCTACGGACTGGACAAGACTCAGGACAAGATGTAAGCATTACATAGTCATACTTGATTGTTTTATCATATTCTTATGATATGAATCAGGGTCGCTCAATCATGGAGTCTGTTTGTTATCAGACGTGGATCTGCTTCAATGAACACACTTCCTGTGTCTTCCTTCCAGAATTGCAGTGTATGATCTCGGCGGAGGGACGTTTGATATCTCCGTCCTGGAGATCCAGAAGGGCGTTTTCGAGGTGAAGTCCACCAACGGAGACACCTTCTTGGGCGGAGAAGATTTCGACCAGCATCTTCTCAGACATATCGTGAAGGAGTTCAAGAGAGAGGTTTGTGTCCGTCCTCCTGTGAAACAAACGTAGGTCTGTTTGCAGTGCGCTTCAGACCAAGAGGAAAGTCATTTAAATGGTCAAAGGATTGATGTTTCACTTTTATAGAACTGAACTGTGTTGTACATGGACTGCAGTGGGTTGTGGGTAATTGGAGAACTTGTACTGATGCTCAGTTGAGTGGTGTTTAACTTCTTAAATCAGGTTTCTGCTGGCTCGGGTATCTGGGTAACTTGGATAACTAGGAAGGCTGACTGATTAGTTGCTCTTCAAACACATTAGTGGAGGGCTGTCACCACACTGTGTGTGTGTGTGTGTGTGTGTGTGTGCTGACACTGTGCTGTCGTTTCAGTCTGGAGTGGATCTGACCAAAGACAACATGGCTCTGCAGCGGGTTCGAGAGGCTGCGGAGAAGGCCAAGTGTGAGCTGTCCTCCTCTCTGCAGGTGAGCAGCAGCTGCTGTTTGGATTCTTTTCTCTTATTAATGTGACTCTTTGCAACATTGCTGGAAAATGTATTATATTGCGTACGGATGTAACAATATCAAAATCTAAAGATATCTCCGCACACAGACGGACATCAACCTGCCGTACCTGACGATGGATGCCTCTGGCCCCAAACACCTGAACATGAAGCTGACCCGGGCTCAGTTCGAGGGCATCGTGGCAGACCTGATCCGCAGGACCGTGGCTCCCTGTCAGAAGGCCATGCAGGACGCGGAGGTGTCCAAGAGCGACATCGGAGAAGTGCTGCTGGTCGGAGGAATGAGCCGCATGCCTAAGGTTTGATCCAGGCCCCGTGCTTCACACGCATTCACTTAAATCCCAACCATAACCCAGTGAACGCTCATCACTGGTACATATCTGGAATTACTCGTGGAATTCTGTTGTTAGTTTTATTTATTTTTATTTTTACCCAAAATAAGCTGAGCATTGAGTACAGAAGAGTTTAATTCATCCTGGAAGCTGGAGGGCGCTGTAACCACACACAAGCATCACAGAGCACACAGAACTGAAGACGCTTCAGGAAATCAGCAGTATAGACTAAACTATCCAGTGCTGAACAAAGTGTACTACAGTAAACTGATGAAATTGAAAGTACACCAACAAAAACATACGATTGCGTCAAATATCTGGTTCTTTTGTGTTCAAGCAGTCTTGGATATAAGGAAAGAATATTTCTGATGCACTGCTAATCCACGTTAATATAAATAATCCTATCATTCTGTGACATGAAACCATTTCAAACACTCAACTGGGAGTTAATTTGGAGAAAAGCATGTCAGTAAATGAGATATTTGTTGGAGAGGCTCATAGAAAACTGTACCGCACACATGCTGCTGTAGTGTATTTATTAAGACTGATTGTTTCTGTTGGTGTACTGTACAGTCCTGACCGAACCAGTTAAAATAGTAGATGGGAGCTCCTCATTTAATAATCTATTCCTCCACTCGGTTGCACACAGAAACATCAACAACTAGACTTTATCTTTATTATCAAGGGAAGACTAATTCTTATCATTGGGAGAATTTATACATCGAGAAGGTTTAGAGATCACCCGTCCCTAATTGTATGACATTTTGAACACACAAAAACGTTACGGACTGCAGCTTTAAATCCCATAAAGTGTCTCTAGAGCTGAGCCTCTGTGTGTGTGTGTGTTCAGGTCCAGCAGACGGTCCAGGATCTGTTCGGCCGAGCTCCCAGTAGGTCTGTGAACCCTGATGAAGCGGTGGCCATCGGAGCGGCCATCCAGGGAGGTGTTCTGGCCGGAGACGTGACGGACGTGCTGCTGCTGGACGTCACACCGCTGTCGCTCGGCATCGAGACACTCGGAGGAGTCTTCACCAAACTCATCAACAGAAACACCACCATCCCCACCAAGAAGAGCCAGGTACGCTGCTGTCGCTCCTCGGATAGATGGGTTCATGTACCGAGTGCAGCTTCACCGTCAGAAGAGGCTCATTCATTCTCTAAACCAAGAGTTTCTTTTCCAAGACGTTTCTTTTAAGTCTTCTCCTATACCCAGGCTCATGTTTACACACTGACTCCTAAACTTTCTGTCCATCATATAAAAACAATATATGAAATTAATAAACCTATTCGGGTAAGAAAGTAAACACTGTTTAATGTAATAATTGGCTGAGCTCTGTACAGGTGATATTGACACGTTGGTGTTGATGTGCTCCTCAGGTGTTCTCCACCGCCGCTGATGGACAGACTCAGGTGGAGATCAAGGTTTGTCAGGGAGAGCGAGAGATGGCCACCGACAACAAGGTTCTGGGACAGTTCACCCTGGTGAGTGTTTGGGACAGAACAGGTTTACACGCTGCCAGCTTCAGAAGAATGACCCTGTGTACTGTGACTGTGCTCAACAGGTGGGCATCCCTCCGGCTCCTCGTGGCGTCCCACAGATCGAAGTCACCTTTGACATCGACGCTAACGGGATCGTTCACGTCTCCGCTAAAGACAAGGGCACCGGCCGAGAACAGCAGAGTATGTCCAGAGAGAAATCAGTCATCCGGAGCACAGATATATTTGTAGCAGTATGGATCAAAACAATACTTTTATGGAAATGAAGAGTATCCATAGAAATCAGAGAAGGGAGGGGTTTAGAGAGACTGAATCTCAGAACTGCTTCAAACGAATGGTTTGAGAATCACTGGGAAATGACACGTGAGCGAAAAACCTATCGTAGGAAAGTCTCAGAACGATATTAGGAGCCTTAAAAATGGCATAATAGGGGCACTTTAAGACTTATTTAATCTGCAAATAAAACATGAGAGATTTGTTTACATTTATATTTCATGATTTTTTTTTTATATTTGTCCTAACCGGCTCAATTTAAAGTGGTTAGAGTGATTTAAAACCTCTAGTCAATTATCAAAACTGAGTTTGAAACATTGGTTGATGCTGTTTTTTTTAGCTAATAATTTGTCTTTATGAAAAGCATGGATTATTTTGTGCTTCCAGTTGTCATCCAGTCATCTGGTGGCCTCAGCAAAGACGACATTGAGAACATGATCAAGAACGCTGAGAAGTACGCCGAGGAGGACCGGAGACGGAAGGTAGCGTCTCTGATCTAGTTCTGCACCGAACACACACTAAACCTGTCTTAACTCTTCTTAACGGATTGGTTTTTTGTGTTAAAGGATCGTGTGGAAGCGGTCAACATGGCCGAGGGCATCGTTCACGACACCGAGGCAAAGATGGAGGAGTTCAAGGATCAGCTGCCGGCCGATGAGGTCTGTCTCGCTGCTGTCGGACGGTCAGTCTGAGATCAACTCTTCTAGAGGAGGTTAACACTTGTGATCTCTCTCTGCAGTGTAACAAACTGAAGGAGGAGATCGTTAAAGTACAAGAGCTGCTCTCGCGGAAGGACTCGGAGACGGGGGAAAACATCAAGCAAGCGGCCACAAACCTGCAGCAGGCCTCGCTCAAGCTCTTCGAGATGGCTTACAAGAAGGTCTGCTCCTTACTCTCTCAATAACACTGCTCTCTGCTAAAAGCTGCCGAGGCACAGACATCAAAATCATATTCAATAAACACACAACGAAGAGCATTTAATGTTTCATAACGATGATGAGAATACATGTTATCCTCATTTTTCAATTGGTGTATTGTTTGGGAAGAGCATTGTTATTTTAAAATTTAATAAACGAATAAATATTAATAATAATTTCAATAACTGACTTAGAGCATTATTTAAAATTTTATAATAATAGTAATTTTTTTTCAGTTTTCAACATCAGTTTGTTGTTTCGGTAGAGACTGTAGTTTTTTTTTTTTTTTTTTTTTATTTAGATCATCAAATATATATTTTTGTGCAGCTCTGTAATGATGACGTGAACTAATATGTTCTGTGTGTGTGTGTGTGTCAGATGGCGTCGGAGCGTGAAGGCGGCTCTGGGTCAGGCTCGGGCTCTGGAGGAGAGACCGGAGAGAAGAAGGAGGGCCAGCAGTGAAGCACTGGAGTGTGTTTGGACTGAATGAACTCTGCTTACTCTCTCACACACACACACACACTGTTTCTGGCAGTACATTCTACAAAACTACATTGTCCTGGCTCCTCATCCTCCTGCTTTAATGTCTAGAAGTTCAAATTCAGTTATTGTGTTTGGTTTGCCAATCCGGGCTGTAAGCCGATCATAGACACGACTCCAGCCTTTCAGACGTGCATTCCTGCCCGATACCTTCGTTAAAGATGTGATTCATGTGGATGTTTTTCTTGTTTGTTGGGAATGATTGAGGCTGAATGTGTGGCTGAACGGCTTCAGGACGTCTAAGTATTTATAATATAAGAACTTCACTGTTTCAAGACAACAGTGTTTTATATTTAAAAATCCTCTATCTGTTCTGCTTCTATCGCTCGGTTCGTAAGCTTCTGCACATGTTTGAGCTGAGAGGATGAAAAACTCAATAATAGAAGAATATCTAATGTGGGATTAATAGTTGAGTCTAATTGTCATATTTTTCCTGTTATGATTTGCTGATCGTACCAGCATTGTGAATCAGGAGCGCACTTCTACAGCAGAGGACCGATCCTATTCAGCAGGTGGAGGACCAGAGACAGACTAGTGGAGGTGAACCGGTCCGGTCTGCCTTCGTTACTGACTTCTGCTTGTTTGATTTAGATCGGTGATGATGTGAAAGCCAATTACATTCTGTGTGTTTGTCTCGTAAAACCAAGCCTCTCTGCGTATGAAGATTATCCTCTCTCTACAGAAGATTGTCCACAGTGGCTCTGTACAAAGGCTGGTGTCTGTTGAAATTGTTTAAGGATCATTATGGAATTGAATGGTTTAAAAAAAGTAATATTCCAATGCAGTCTTTTATAATAAAATTGTGTTTGAACTCATGTTTTGTGTTCGGAGTGTGTCTGACTCGGACACGTGAGTAAACGTGTGCTTCAAAAAACATGCTTAGCTGAACCCATTTGACAAGATTAATTTGCGTTATGTGGTAGTACTAATAAGCCTAAAATTCTTCACTCGAGCTGATTCTTGTGGTGAAATGCATGTCCACAGAAGTGCTAAGAATGAACCTGGCATATATTTGTGTTTTTAAGGAACATTAAGTGCACAAAACTGGGACACTAAACCTACGGAAGCTTGTGTCTTCCAGAAATAGAGTGATTTTGACTTTTTGTCTCATAATGTGATACTTTCTCCTGATGTTTCAACTTGAGAATTGCTTTTATCTGTTTATGTAATTGATTTATTTACGCATGCAGAAGAACCTAAGAGTTTACATCTAGCAGTAATTTTTCTATTTGTGTATTTTACTCTCATCAATTTATTATTAATCTCAAGAGAGAAACAAAGTGTGTGCACTGAGTATTTATTTTACTTGAGATCATTAAAGAGCCAACACATGCAGATATGTATTCAAATGAACTAAAGAGAACAAATATCTATTTACACACACATCATTATTTACATTTTTATTGTAACGCGCCGGTCCTATGAGACGTAATATTGAGGTAAATGATTCCTCACAAGGTTTGAAGAGAAAAGATCAGGGACTTTTATTTTGAAGCAGCGTCGAGCGCGCCTTCCGCGAGATCCCGGTGTCTGCGTTGACGCGCGCACGGTTCGGAGCGCTAGTCGGAGAGGCGCGCGAGGATTTCGGAGGCGGTGAGAGCTTCTTTAAACTCATTTTATAAGTTTCATCCTCGTGTTGTGTCGTACACGCAGCCCTGCGTTTGTCCTGCGGCTCAGGCGCGCTGTAAACACATGTTACGGGCGAGAAGAAGATACAGGAAATACTGGTTGTCAATGGCGCCTGCATATCAGCTCTGAGAGAGAGACCGAGCACCGCTGTCTAACGATTATTACAAGTGCATTCGAGGCGAGATAGTCTTATATCATCAAAGCATCCTTGCACGTAACGTGACGGTCACGGTAGTGAAGCTAATATCAATCCTAGGACGGACAGTAATGATATTGAGTTCAGCAGTCCTCGCGTCGGCGGAGCGTCGGGAGAGCGTCGGGAGAGCGTCGAGCGGAGCCCCAGCAGCCTCTGCTGACAGAAGCGGAGCAGGGTCAGACTCTCAGCCGCTTCCACACAGAATAACGCTGCTGTACATTAACCTCTTCATTAATATCGTGTATATGAACTTCTGAGGGGTGTGAGCTAGTCTAGCGGCTAGCTTTAGCAGCTTCCGCAATAACAGTGTGTCACTTCCTCACCTGAGAGTCTGATCCAGACCGGCCCTGAGACCAACACCTAAATCAATCCATTGATCCTTTGGCTTTAGTTTCTAAGTGAGGAACAGTATCGGTGCAGATCCTGTAAACATTCACCCAGGCGCTGAAACTGTGAAGAAGTTAGTTCTGCTCATAGTAACACACACTGATACAGCTCTTATGACCGCTCGCCCTTGTTTCTGCCAGACCTATTCAGTTTATTATTCTTATTGTTTGTGAGAAATGGTTAGGCGGATGTTAAACAGGCGGTGTAGGAAGATTGCTGGTTGACAGGACTCTAAATGTTGACCTGACCCGTGACCCTTGTGCTGTTCCCAGTCAAACACCGCTCATCAATCTCGTGGTGGATTACTGGCTGCAATCTAGTTTTCTTGTAATTAGATTCATTCGGTATTGAACATGGTGACAGTTTCATAGAAAAATCGTGTTAATTATAAGGCTTGCGTTTACTCAGTTATTCAAAGTGAACTTTTCCGAGTAAATCTGCGCTTGCTTGTTAATGATGAGAAGAGGCTGGTCAGAATTCAGTCAGCAGCTAATAAATATTAGGGCTGGGCAATTTGATCGTGGATTAATTTATGTGCATTTCGTCAGTAAAGCCGGTTCTTTGAAGAGCGGTAAAGAGCTGTTTTTCACTGAGCAGCTACACGCTGTTGTCTTCAGAATCCAAAGCGATTCCTTTTTGATTACTTTCTCTTTAAAAACACTACCGTTACGCTATTCTGCCAACATGTTGAGCATGGAGAGCAAAAAGAGCAGCTTTCACCCAAGAAAAACGCAGTCTCCATCAATTGGACACATTTGGGCTTTAGTAAGGATGACATGGAACGTAATAAAGTCAGATAACACCACCAATGTGTTTCAGCACTTGGAGCACAATCACGTCACTGAATGTGAAGAGTGCACGGCTCAAAAACATACAAATAACTAAAGAGCAACAAGTGCTACCGCAAAGCAGATGCGGATAACACAAGCGTTCACAAACAGTATGAGGAGTTCAGGGAGATGGAAAGAAATAACCGACACTATTTGCACTCTCGACAGAAGAGACAGTGTGCCATCACCATCACTTTTTTCTAAAACTAAACATCATTATATAGGTTTATAAGAACACAGTGACTGTTAGTTTTAGGCCATGTGTGCTCTTATTTCAGATGATTAATAAATAATCACAGGTAGAAGAGCGTGTTTCCCTCAATTATTTTAAAATCAAGTGACGCACCCTTCATTCAAAAATCTCTCACTTGTATTATGTGAGCATATTTACTAGATTTGTCAGTGCGGGCAAAAAAATAAATTAATCGTAATCGAGTTAAAATGTTCAATTGATGGAGATTTAGATTTTAGGCCAAATCGCCCAGCCCTACCACTTTACAATATTTATAGTGATGTGAAAAGAAAACAATTACAATGAATGAAAAAAAAATATATATATTTTGTACTTTTAAAATTTATTTTAAATTATTTTATGTAATCCGCTTCAAAATTAAGAGCTTCGACCCATGTTCTTGACTGAGTGCTTTCTATCGATTGACTGCATCCAAAATAAAATGGTTTGTTTTCATTTTATATATATGTATATATATACATTTAAGAAAAATGTTGTTTATATATTAAATATATTTATATTTAATATAAATTATATGAATATATATATATATATATATATATATATATATACGCACACATTATGTATCAAAAACCTTTTTTTCGGATTCATATTTTTACAGGTATATTATTTTGGTTTTACACTACAGTAAGAAAATTACAATATTTCTTTCCTAATTTCTACACTTAAAAAAAAAAGAGTTATTTTGAGTTTGGACTACCTTTAAAACCCTAGCTGCCAGCAGTTCTTACCACACGTTCAGTCGAGTTGACAGCATTCATTCAGTGTGAACAGTTCAGAGACACGGAAAACATACAGCGATACAACGTCAAAGGCATTTTATGTTAGAATAAGAAGTTTAAATGTATTTTAAAACCTACACCTTTGTGTCTGGGGACACCTATTGCTTCACATCACCACGATAATATTGAGAACACATTATTAATCATTTATATGTTACATCTGACCTGCTTTTCTGGGAACTTAAGTTAGATAACTATAAAGGCGATTTTATCAGTATTCAGATTTTTTTTTTAACACGCTCAGAATCCAGATGTGTCTCAGCCAAATACTGTCCTGTTCTAACAAATCCGTCATTAATGGAAAGATTTATTCATGCAGCTGATGTATAACACTTGAAGGGTTACTCCACCCCAAAAGGAAATTTTGTCATTAATATCATTCCAAACCTGATTCCGTTGTCGAAACACAATTTAAGATATTTTTGATCCAAACCGGGAGACTTGTTACTGTCCCATTGACTGCCAAACAATTACGACTGTCACGGTGCACAAGAGCCTGGAAGATGTTGTCTGCCCTCAGTGGTTCAACCGTAATATTATCAAGCTACAAGAATACTTTTTGTACGGAAAGAAAACAAAAGTACCCACTTCATTCAAAGATTCAGCAGCGTAACATCACCGTAGCACCATCTTGTAGATCATCTACAATAGTTAGACGCACTGGAAGGATATGTCTTGTACATGTGTAACAGCGTATATTTGCTGTGTCTAACACAGAAGTCCGTACGTAATGTGTCTCCACCAGATGCTGTCCAAAATGGCGCTATGGAGATGTTAAGCTCCTTCTTAATTCATTATTTTTGTTTTCTTTCTGTACAAGAAGTGTTCTCGTAGCTTCGTAATATTAGGGTTGAAGCACCGATGGACGATGCGGCACTCAGACGACGTCTTTCTGCTTTTCTGCACTTTGACAGTGGTGAATATTTGGAACGACAACGTTTTAATTTTGGGGTGGAGTTTCCCTTTCATTTCCAGTAACTGACTCTTATGACTGGTTTTGTGAATCTGAGGGCATTTTTCTCCTGCTGTTGGCTGCAGGTGCCGCTGGCCGTTCGGACGCAGAATGCAGACTATTAAGTGTGTGGTGGTGGGCGACGGGGCGGTGGGCAAGACGTGCCTTCTCATCTCCTACACCACCAACGCCTTCCCCGAGGAGTACATCCCCACCGTGTTTGACAACTACAGCGCTCAGATGAGTGTAGACGGCCGGACGGTCAGCCTCAACCTGTGGGACACGGCGGGCCAGGAGGAGTACGACCGGCTGCGCACACTCTCCTACCCGCAGACCAACGTCTTCATCATCTGCTTCTCCATCGGCAGCCCCTCGTCCTTCGCCAACGTGCGGCACAAGTGGCACCCCGAGGTGTCGCACCACTGCCCCAGCGTGCCCATCCTGCTAGTGGGCACCAAGAGGGACCTGCGTTCGGACAGCGAGACGCAGAAGAAGCTGAAGGAGCAGGGCCTGGCACCCACCTCCCACCAGCAGGGCGGCGCTCTAGCCAAGCAGATCGGAGCCGTCAAGTATCTGGAGTGCTCTGCACTGCTGCAGGAGGGAGTGCGGGAGGTGTTCGTGGAGGCCGTGCGCGCCGTGCTTTACCCCGTTTCCAAAAAGAACGCCAAGAAGTGTGTGCTCTTATAGTCAGACGTGACGGAGATGAACTGGTGAACAAGCTGAGCAGGGCTCTCTCTCTCTGATTGGTTTCGTGTCTCATTACCTTGTAAATCAGTCTGTTGATGCCGCTTGCCTTTTATTTTTTGTTGTTGTTGATTAATACGTTTCTTGCCAGTAGGGGTGCGATGATAAACCAATTTGTGGATGAATTCTGTCTTTTTTTCTTTTTCTGGGTTTGATACTGATTCTTAGTTTTGAAAAGCATGTCATTTAGTACGGTTAAAAACCAGCCTAGAGCGCAAACTGAGCTTAAAATCGATTCCTGAAATTCATGGGTTGGTTTTTTTAATTTAATATCGTAATATCTTGAATCGATTCTGGCCCTTAGTGTTGAACAGCAGAGGGCGCTGAGTTCCTTAGAAATCTGCTTGTTTCCAAATGCTTACACACACAAACCTAAAATAATCATTCATAAAGTTCGTAAAGATTGAAGCGATTTCCAGGGGGCTGTTTACATTCATTTTGAAACAGTGAAGTACATTAAAATTTGAAAATAGATACCTGGAATTCTTGGGATGAATCTTTTGATATATATAAGTATAATTTTTCATGTCTTGTGAATTGAAGCGTGAGCATTTGAGTGTGTGATTTAAAAGCAACCGTAGAATCGCGATGCATTTGGAAATGCGCAGAATCAATTCATGAACTGATTTTTTTGTTGCACCCCTAGTTGCCAGGTCCTCTCGCTGAACGATACATTAGATCATTGATGTCCGTATCTGTCAGGAGTGTGTAGAGCTATCGCAGCGTCCTGGGCGTTTAGATAAATGTGCAATATAATCAAGACTAAATGCGTGTTTAGATATCCAAGCCAAATCTGTGAGGTGCCTTCAGAATGACTCTTAATTAGTGTTTGATCCACAGCTGTTCAGCAATATTCTGATTGTTTGGGTTGTGTTGTGAACTAATGTCCAAAACTGCAGGATACATTTCACTCCAATATCAAAAGAAAAAAATATACTTCCTTTTAAAGAAAAAAATATTTTAATGGCAAAAAAAATTTCCAAAGACAGTTACCTTTCCTGAAACAATGACTGATTTTTTTATTGTTTTATATATATATATATATATATATATATACATATACATATAGTACTACAAATACTGCAATGCTGTACATTTCCAGTTATATTTTTTCAAGTGCAAAATGTCTTAAAGGTCCCAAACTAAACGTATTTCCTTAGTTGGGATTTTGAGGTTTAATATGTTTGATAAACCCGTCATCCTGAGATTCGTGCCTTATGTGTGTTTTCTTTGATAAAGGGCTGCGTCCGCTGCTAAACAAGTGTTAGTACTGTTGTAGCGATGGCAGATGTGAGCATTAGCCTGTATGAAGCCTCCTCTTCAGGGACGGTCAGTCAGGTTGCTCTGCATGCCTTACCGGAGCTTACCGTAATCTCTCCTGTGCCGCCGCTCAGAGTGATTCTGCCTCGTTTAGTGATCGCCAGCAATCCCCCAAACACTGACGGGTCTGTCCAGCCCTCATCCACCAGCTACAACCCCTGTGAAGACTAAATGTGTCTCGTGTCTCATTCGAAGCCGGTTGTTTGGGTTTTTTTTTTTCTTTTTGGTTGTGCATGTTCAATAAGAGGCCTGCTGTTACCCAATAATGCTGGCCGCTGTATTTCAGTATCCTCATCTCATGTACATCAGCATTTAAAGATACCAGAGCATTTCCAGTGTTGCTGTTGTCATGAAAGTGTCTGTACATCTCAGCGCAGTGAATATAACGGTGTGATGTTTTTTCTTTCTGATATGTGACTAGCTTTCTCAACTGAAAGTCGTGGTTAAACATTTTGCTAAACTGACGTGCGTGGAAACCTGTGACTAGACAATGTTTTATAACTGATATATATATATATATATATATATATATATAAATCTATTTTTTGAATTGCCTAATGTTTTTAACTTCTTGCTTTTTCTGAGCTGTCAAACATGCCCAAAGAGTGCCTTTGGATACAAAGATGAGTTGTGGAGTGACCGGTGTTTGTGGTGTTAAACCGGGACAGTGTCTAATCATTCCTTACTTCTTAAATTCAATTGCCAAACTGGATGTAAGTGTTGTGCTGTGTGAGAGAAGAGAGTGGGCCGCTGGTGAATGACCAGTGACGGTTTCATCTTGTGTCACGCACCGTCTGTGGTACTACATATATACACTGGGAACTCGATTTTTGTCAAAATTGCCTTTTTGTAACCAAAAGAAATTGTATAAATGAACTAACGGTGAAATAATTTTAAATTATGCTAAATAAATTTTTACACTCTGTCAGATGTGTGTGTGTTGTGACTGAAGCTCTGTGTCTGGATTGGTCTGCTCCTGACCATGTTTGATCAGAGAAGTTGAAGTGCACTCACGCTCTTTCTTCAGACTGCTTCTGCTGCTGCCGTGCACAAGCCACAACAAAGAGCTCAGAGATATCAAGACGCTGCAAGCACACACGAGCATGTGGCGGCGCCCGAGTCGGACGCATTGCTTTGCTTTGCGGTGTAAACTAAAGGCTGCCTGTTGCAGATGTTTTCACACTTCAGCTGCAGAACTTGCTGCATGTGCTTTTTATTATTCTTGTGCATTTTGGGAAGTGATTTACATCTAGAATGATTACTTCTCTGGATGGATACAATGGTTGCAACAGTTCATCATAACTATATTATTATAGTATACACAGACAAAAAAAAAGAATAATATTACTATAATAACACGGTGGAAGGTCTTTCTAAATCACAATAACTTAAATATATCAAATAAATAGTCTTTTTTTGTTTGCATGCTCCTTAATGATACTTGTGTAAAGATCTACTTCATCAAGTGCTACAGAAAAATAGGTTTCTTATTGCTTATCTTAGTGCTTGCACCAAAGTAGCTACAACATCCTCGTTGATCCAGGAACAACACTCCAATCAACCAATCAGAATTGAGGAATAACTTTTCTGTTTTTTTCTGATTAGCCCTTGTTAATCAGCTATCATTTCCCAGGTTTGTTGGGTTTAGGGGTAAGGACTGGGATAAGTTTGTATTTTTGGACAGTAATGTTGATCCAGGAGCATGTCTGTCTTGGTAAAATCACGGTGACCAAATTTACAACAATTAAAAATTGCTAATATAAGCCTTGTTTTTAAACTTAAAAAAAACCCAAATATTACATGTTAGATATAGTAAAAGAAAATCACACAACACTGTCATTTATAAATCTAGAAACCTCCCTCCATCATCTCTTTGTGTATTGACAACGGCAAAAAATATGAGGTGCTGTTTCTGCATTTAACGAACAGTATCTTCAATAAATCTGGTCAAAAGATAAGAGATACCTCTACAGAAAGATACAGCACTAGAGGAGACCGCCCAAATCCAGAGGCATATTTAGCAGTGTCAGGGAAATCAAAATATGAAGTTCATTCATTCATTATTTAACAGATGCTTTTAATAACCCTGCAGTGTGTGACATCAGTAATCAACAGCCAATCACGTGCGGTGAAACAGCTGACTGGTGCTGTGTAACTAACACTGAACTAAAATATATAGTACCTGACCAGCCAGCTAAACCGCTTATACATTGGATACCCACTTGATTTTGTTGATGACGTTTTGAATGAAAGATCTAGTGGATAAACAATGCTTATTTAAATAGCCATCTCTGATGGGATTTACCAGGGCATACATAATATTGAGCACAAGTTAATATCTATATATAAAATAAAAAGGTAGGTTGGAAAGGTGAGGAAAGACTCAATTCAACATCCGGACACTTGCATCGATTGTAGTATTTCAGAAGCCTTTATTTGCAGAGCTATAGAGACAGCCCTTCTCATCAGGAACCAAACAGAGAACAGGAAGTGGTTAAACAACACGGAGACATGCAGCAGAGGTGCAGTGTGTGGGATAGATTCAGTCGTGACCCTACAAACTACAAGAGCTTCGGAGGATTGTTGACTGTGACGAAGGAGCCCAGCGAGTGAACTCATCACACCGCTTTTATTCTGTTCGTCGTGTATAAGGTCGTCTGCTTGTTTGCGTCTGTCACTGATGGAGCATGGCTTCTCTGAAGCAATATCACTGATGAGAAGAAAACCTGATCTGGAGGATGAAACTGCTTTATAGCCTAATCAAGCTCATGCATCACTCATGAATTTTGAACACTGACATAGAGTTCTTAAACGCAGCTGAATAATGACAGTGTCGTCTTATACGGCACAGTTGGATTCGCCTCATTTTAAAGTTGCTAATTGAAGTTACGAGCAAAATTGCGAATGCAACTGTTTCTGTTCAAGAGAGTAAAATCAGAAAGTGACAACTAACTAACGGAGGAAACCTGTGGCTCTTTTCTTCGTAACAAATGACTTGAGCCTGAGGAAACACAATAAGAAACACTGTGTTCAGACGCCTGATGTTTAGACAGATATGAGAAGTGAGTATCCCACAAACATCACAACTATTAAAATACGATTTGCGATGTGTGTGAAGAGCTCTGGCTCTATATCCCACAGAATTGATGGTTTTTATTCATTTCCATTGAGCATTTGTTTTGAAGTTATATTGCACAATTTGCATAAAAATAGGAGAAACATAGCTACGGGATTCTATTTAATGCTTTGAAGCTGCTTTGAAACTATCTCCAATGTATAAACCGCCGTAAAAACAAAGGCGACAGCCCTGAGACCTGAAGCCTGGGATTCCTCATTATTCCATCATCTCATTAAGATTTTGCAGTTGTTGTTGTCCCACAGCGGAACAGATGGAAGGCTTGAGAGTCTTCTGTGAATCGTTCGAGGCGGCGACTGACAGACAGACAGCTGCCTTGGAGATCTGACTCGATAAAGTCAATAATCATCTGCTGCAGATTACTACCACTGTTATTACTGTCATCATTAATGCTCCAGCCTCCACTTACAGTTGTCTACAGGGCTGGAATGTTTCCAGTGTATTCACAAGGCTCTCTTGCGGTGAGGTGATCCTCTGCAGTGCAGCTGTGTGAGAGCCCTGCATTCAGCTCAGCTTATCCATCAAACAGTCCTTTATTCCCTCTCTTATAGAATTCAGTTCAATTCAAGTTGATTTATAAAGCCATTTAACCATGCAAATTGTTGCAAAGCAGCATATAGAGCAATAGAGACCAAACGTCCACATAAGTATAGTAATATCATTCAGTTTTGGTCCCCATGAGGAAACAACCAAGCTTTACATTTATATATATTTTTTAAATACGGTATAAAATTCATTAGACCTATGGAATGAACCCATAAAATATAGAAAGGGACGTGTGTGTGTGTGTGTGTGTGTGCACCTGGTATTTATCACCTTATAGGGACCTATTGTCTCCAAAAAGATAGGAATAGCAGTAAATGTTGACCTTGTGGGACATTTGTTAGGTCTCCACGAGGAAACAAGCTTATGTATGTAAGAATGTAAAAGTGTGTAGTGTTTCCTGTAAGGGGTAGGTTTAGGTGTAGGACAATACCACACACAGTCTGTACAGTAGAAACACTATTACACCCATCACCCCAGAAAACATGGACACACTACAGGAGTGTGTGTGTGTGAGAATGATTCGGAAGCATCTGGTCAGAGCTCTTTGTAACCACTAGATGTCAGTGTTACATTCTGTTTTAATATTTTTGTTTCAAATCTGTTTCTATTATTGTGTGTGTTTTGTTGTTAGACTACTTTCTAAACATATAAATCTGAATATTGTTTATGAGTAATGCAAGCAATTAACTGAAAAACACTGTCAATAGTAGATAAATAATGGGATTAAGAATTTAAATGAAGTATTGTTTATCAATGTAATTTATCTAAACATTTTAATAATGATGTAAATATAAATAAAAAAATACATTAATTGAAATACATGAATTAAAGGAAATCACGGATAGTCTTCATAAGTGTTTAGCCTTCATTGTTCTTGAATCACAAAGTAAACAACGTTTTAAAAACGCCTCACTGCTGCACGGATTCGTTTGAGAGACAATAAAGTATAATAAATGACAAGCTTCATGGTGAAGCGGGGGCGGGGATAGCGGCGCTGACGTCACCGCGCAGGGGCGTGGCCGGCTCGAGAGGTTATTATGGTCCGGTTGCGGCGCGCGCAGTGAGAGAGAGCGCGAGAGCAGACCCATCATGACGCTTCTTCATTCACATCTATTCCTCCAATGGACAATTTCCAAAACACCTGACGTTTGCTCGCAGACGGCTCTTTAGATGGCATTATTCCAGTGCTGGACTTACGGTAGGTTCACGTGAATCGGACGCTGACCTTCCATTATGGACAAACGAAAGGGACATCAGCTCTTGCCTGGCAGCGTTTAACCTCTTTCCGAGCCACGTGTGCTAATGTACATTGTTTAAAACTCATTACTGACGGATTACTATGCTTAAACTGTTTTTGCTGGTGAACTGGAGAGTGTTGTGAGTTCACCGGGATATTTCTAACATTACATTATACTGAGATTTTAAGCTCCAGTGTACCTTTCAGTTTCAAAGTTGACTTTTATATCTTTCACCAAGTATTCTGAAACATGGCTTTACCTGACAATGCTATTAGCCTTCCTGTCGATGAACTGACCTTTCCGGAAATCGTTGAGCTAAACGTGGGGGGTCAGGTGTATATCACCCGCTACTCGACTTTAACAAGTGTGCCGGACTCCCTGCTGTGGGAGATGTTCAGCCAGAAGAGCACCAAGAGCCTGCCACGCGACACCAAGGGTCGTTTTTTTGTGGACCGAGATGGATTCCTGTTCCGTTATATTCTGGATTACATGCGCGACCAGCAGCTCGTCCTTCCCGACCACTTCCCGGAGCGAGGACGGCTGCAGCGAGAGGCTGAGTTCTTCAACCTCCCTGAGCTTGTGAAGCTCCTGGCGCCGAAGCTCAGTAAGCAGAACTCTCTGGGTGACGAGGGCTGCCAGAGCGACCCTGAGGATCCCTCGCCCGGGGCCGACCTCGCCCGGAGCCTCGGGGCCATTGCCTGCTCCAGCTTGGTGCCAGGCGACGGAAAGTGCTCCGGGTTCATCACCATCGGCTACCGGGGCTCCTATACTCTCGGCCGCGACAGCCAATCAGACGCCAAGTTCCGGCGAGTGGCTCGGATTATGGTGTGTGGGAAGACTTCTCTCGCGAAGGAGGTTTTCGGGGAAACACTGAACGAGAGCCGTGACCCCGATCGCCCACCTGAGCGCTACACGGCGCGCTATTACCTAAAGTTTACTTTCTTGGAGCAGGCTTTTGACCGGCTGGCCGATGCCGGCTTCCACATGGTGGCTTGCAACTCCACCGGGACTTGCGCCTTCGCCCACGAGCAGACTGACGACAAAATCTGGGCCAGCTACACCGAATACGTATTCTACCGTGAGTGATCTTAAACCCTGCCTCCCGAGCCACAGGTCACCTAGAAGCTTGTAGATCACCGTCCATCAGACTTCCCCTCATCAGAGCCCCTGAACCTCTTCCCCGCTGCGCTCCAGTAACCTTCCCTCCTCCAAACAAGCCCTTCCATCTTCCCCTCACCGAGAGACTGCCTTCCCTTTCTCAGCGCTGTGCTGTTGTGGATGTGTCAAAGCTGGAGATGAACTGCTAAACTAGGCTCGAGCCTTTCGAAAAGGGCTTCTCTTACGTCACTCAGACAATTAGAAAGCTTTTGAGTTGTTTGTGATGCGAAATAGAGATGTGGTAGATTAAAAAAGGTCATTTGGGTCACAATTGCCATTGTATCTAACCCATTAATGGGGCCAAAGGAGAGGGAATCCACTAAGTTCTAAAACCATCTTTATGGATTGATGTGGTCACCGTGAGACCAAAAGATGAAACCGTGCAGACAGCGGACAAGCTGTTTATATTAATTAACACTGATTATGTTAACTATTTGTATCTAGCACAGAATGGTGTAACGCCACCTGAAAGTGCAGTGAGCTCTGTTGGCTGTGTTATTAAGCTTTCTGGAAGGCTAGGTATGGTATGAGTCGAAACATTGCGCTCAGAACACTCAAGTTTTATTTTTAGGTCCACCCAAGTTGCCAGTTCAGCCGAATGATAGCTATAGCTTGTTGTTTATTAGAAATCCAATATTTCAGAGGCCTGCCATTTGAGTATATTCTTTTAAATGATCTCATCTGCTAATATTATTACTATGCATTCAGTAATAAATATAATAATTTTTTAAACCATGCAGATGATATTAGTTAAGTACACATTTTCTTCTTCATTAAATGCGGTGCCATTGTTTGACAGGGAGTTAGTCGATGACTTTTAGAGCTTTGAATTTCAGGTATTTCCAGTGTAACCTCAGGCCAGAATTGCCATTAACTGAAACACAGGCACGAAGTCTCACAGCGGGCTTTAGTTATGAGATGTCATTTGGGATAATACATTTCAACCATTAATTTATTTTATGCCAATCAGAAATGAACCTAATCCCTTAATCGTAATGTCCTGATAGTGTTTTAAAGGTTTTGTTTAAAGTGAAGTGCAAGCCATGAAAGCATGAATAAAAACATCATTATTTATTGTGTATAAATATAAAACCAAATGTATGTATTCAGTGTATTTGCAGATTACCAAAAACAGGCCAAAAATGATATACAAATACATTTCCGGTCATATCAATGAAATGAAATCAAACTACAATTAAAGCAACAGTTATTTAGACAAGCATGTCTTAGTTCCAGTGCTTTATTCACCAGAGAAAATTTCTTTATCGAAGACCATTGCATTGATTAAGCTTTGTAATAAAGGTAAGAAACAGCATGAGATTCTTTTGCGTTCTGGTAGTATCTTTTGCAGGGTGAATATTATTACTGGCTGGATCTGCATCGCTCAGTGAACGCTAAAGAGAAAATGGAAGCATTACATCAGATTATTAAATCTTTCTCCCCCAAAGTGTCTTCTCCACTGAATCCTCTGTTATCACGCTGCTTCCCAGTTTCTCTCTTTCATTTTGCTCTGGCGTTCCCTCCGTGGAGACTTCAAAGCATGAGCACAGGCACAGCCAGAATGAAAACCAGGACAAACCTATAACCAGCTCAGTCAAAGCAGATTACCCAACCAGCCTTTGTGTCGCTGTGTCTAATCTATCTAATTAAGATTGCTCTGGCACACTGAGCAGCTCGCATTGTACTCCAGCGAGGAACTAGAAAAAATCATATTTAAATATCTACATAAAGATGATTCAAAATGAGATCGCTGATACAAGCGCTGAAATGATTCAGCTGTCTGAAATATTAACATCTCTTGTTAGTTGATATACGACGGGAAAAATGAAACGGACATCTGGATGCAGTTAGATGCATCACCTAAACAAAGTCAATCGTCTAAAACACTACTGCATGGATTTACAGATTATAGCACCAACTTTTCACAATCAATCATTTCCTGTTTTACCTGTAAATATGTTACACTAAAGGAAAAAATGGGGTAGGAATGCCAGCTTATTTGAGTGTTCGTAGATACACAGCAGGTGGGCTTTATAAAACATCTAAGCTCTGTGCACTAGCTAAATGGCAGTGATTTGTGATCCTTCAGTCTGGCCAGCGGTATAATTGTTGCGTTGCGTGCTGATGTTATTTATAGGGTCCATGTACAGCTATTAAACAGCACTGCAGCCATTCTGCCTCCTTATAACTCCTGAGGCACTAAGGGGGATATATCCCCCCCAGTCATAATAGGATTTTTCAGTGAACGATTCATGGATTTTTCCATGAAATCATTAATATCTCCGGTCCAAGGCACACAGCTCTCGATGAGTGGAGGTGGTGATGATGCCTCCATTGATCAGCTTTACTAGTTAAAAGAGGCAGTGAGGGAGAGGGACTTGAAACTTATCCACTGACTCTTTAGCCTCTGAACTGATACCCAGTGCAGCGATGTTCTGTGGTTGTATCATTTCTGCTTTACATGGGATCATTTCCTACTTTTCTGGGATTTCTCCAGAGTAAAAGATCTGAACATTTTAGAATCTCAAACAATTATCGAATGATTCATTTTGGAATAATTCATTATGGACACTCAAATTTAAAATGAGCTGAGCTACTAGTCTGGTAAAGATTGCTATTACAATATCTGTCATACATTGGAAATGGCAATCCACTGGGATCCTAATGGTGTCAAATAAGAATCCAATAATATCCTACTCAAACTGAAATGCTTGAAATGTTTTTCAGTGCAACAGAATCTTTATTTGTTTGTAGCTGATGACTGGAGGACTCTGTGCTATTGCAAACCTTTGGCTCCATATTATGATAGGAGTTGCATTAACTTTCTTGTACATTCCCATCTCTGTTACTGCGTGTCAAATTTGTCTCTTTTGTTTTCAGTTTATGGCACTGTCTCACTGGATGAGCAGTCCTTTGAGCAGAGTTTAGCTAGTAGGGCTGGTGTTCAAGAGCTTTTTCACTAGGAGCGAGGAAATTTTGGGGTATGGTTCATAGTTGAAATCAATGCTAACTTGATGTACTTTGCATTTTACAATCTTTGCATGTTCCCAGTTACTAGTTATATGAAACTGTATAACGTAAGCATAACACGATGCGTTCTTCCTGTTGCTTGTCTATAAATAAATTGCTTTCAGAGTACCTCACATTCTTTGGATCTCTTGCATCCATTGATCTGTGTAAAGAATTCAACAAATATTTTGTCTTTGCCTCCTAAGATGCAGTCGTAAATAGTTGCAGCTAAATACTCATAATGTTGATGCAAAAATACCGCAGATAACAACCAAATAACATACACTGAAAGAAGACCTGTGGGGGCAGAAGGATGTAGGTGGATTTGAACTCGGGTTCAGACTGAGCAACTGAACCATTAAAAAAAACACACTAGACTGTGAAATGCCTCAGTTACATACAGTACGTAACCCAAATTCACTGAGTAGAGAATGAGACATGATAGTATGGCAGAGCTAGAAAGTGTCTTGTTCCATCCTATGGGAACCGGGGTTACATACATAACCGTCCCCTTTCATAGGTTCACTTAACAATACATCATTAGCTGATCCCATGGGAACAACATACCACAGTGCCACACTACAAAAGAAATTGGCAGTTTATCAGACTGTGAACACACAAGACAGGTTTATAAAGGAATATGAACTGACACTTGTTCAGTCAGATGAACCCGTGCCCAGATTACGAGATCATTTAGATGAATCCTTAGATAATGCTTCTAGAAGTGTGACCCTACAGTAAAAACCAAGAGGCAAAATTAACATGCACTCATTATAAACAAGAGAAATCACATCCTTCACCAAATGCAGTATCTTTTGTTTCCTAGCAGCAACACCCCTGTGGCAGCCATCAAAGCGAGCAAACATATTTATGCCACTGGCTTGTACAGTCCATGTCAATTTTTACGTCTTCACAGGAAAAAGCCAATGCAGTCTCCTGCGACTCAAAGGGTGAATGAGAAACACTGAGAGTCAAATGAAAATAATAAAGTGAATAAAAAGAATAAAGTAAACATGACCTTAGCTAAGTAACCTAGGTTGGTTGCAACAAAAACCTTCACCAGACCAGGAGCAAAATCCATACAAGACAAGGTAATCAGGTCAAGGTAACCAATCAGGTCTCTAAATCATCCACTCTCTTAAGGGATGTCAAGGCCAACAACAAGACCATCTAATAAATCAACATTATAGCTGAGTCTGACTCAAGTGTTTCTATAGGAGTTCCTGTAAATCTTACTAAGATTCTTGGATTTATTCCACATTAAAATGTTCCTGAAGATAACACCAGCACTAAACCAACAGGAAGGTGACAGAAGACCAGGGCTGCATTCCACTACACTTTCAGACACACACCTGTGAACTTCCCTAAGCACTTTTCCTCACGGGAATACATTTGGAAAATAAAACCTCAGATGAACAACAACACATGACATATTGCGTATTGTGCACATTTTGTGTCATTGTTTATTTACCAAAAATAAAGCTAAGCCATGTGTGACAAAATGAGGACACCCTTACTGTTAACCCACATGGAAAGAATCTATATGAGGATAAATGCGCATATATGAAACCTATATGCAGTATATATGTACATATATGATAATATATAAGAGCATATATAAAACCTATATGCAGTATATATGCACATATGTGACCCTGGACAACAAAACCAGTCATAAGTGTTAATTTTCCGAAATTAAGATTTATACATGAATAAATAAGTTTCCCATTGATGTATGATTTGGATGGATAGGGCAATATTTGACCGAGATACAACTGTATGCAAATCTGGAATCTGAGGGTACAGAAAAATCAAAATGCTGAGAAAATCACTGTGCAAATGAAGATCTTATCAATGCATATTACTAATCAACAATGTATTTTTAATATGTTTACAGTAAGAAATTGACTAAATATCTTCATGGAACATGATCTTTACTTACAATCCTAAGGATTTTTGCCCCCCCCCCCCAAAAAAAAAATCAATAATTTTGACCCATACAATGTATTTTTGGCTGTTACTACAAATATACCCCAGCGACTTAAGACTGGTTTTGTGGTCCAGGGTCACATATATGATAATATATATGCTGCA
>JAUMHI010000055.1:3663924-3674972 GCA_032359435.1 Enteromius unitaeniatus | reverse complement strand
TGTCAATACTCTTTAACCTTTATATAATAGACCAAAAAAACACACAAGCACCTCCACGAGGTACCACCCATGATGACAATGCCCGGTTGCCGACTTGCCATTTGGCGGCGGCGGATGAATCCTGCGCCGCAAAAGCGCAGTTTTTAAAGTTCTGTCAGGCTCCTCCTTCCCTCCGGCTTTACCATTGGCCTCGGCCACTCCGGCTCTGCAGCGGTCCTCCGAATCCCCGCCTCAGCCTCAGTCACCTGAGTCCGCAGCTACGCCGCAGCCCTCCAGCCCATCGGTGTCACCCCAGCGTCCCGTCTGCTCGGCTTCACCCTGGGCTCTCTACACTTTGGGGTTGTCACCGTCTGTCGCCCCCCTGGAGTCATCGGCCTCTCCTCCTCCATGGTTCCTCCCGCCGTCAACTCCACCCTGGGGCCTCAGCCTTACTGGTCGTTGGGCCATCATCTGTCTCACTCCATGGCTCCTCCCGCCATCAACTCCACCCTGGGGCCTTAGCCTTACTGACTGATTCGTTCAGTCACGCATGCGCATTTTTGCAACATGGACTGAACATCCTATAGTTTCTGAATTGGAATCATTGATTCACCTGTTCCGGGTACTGAGCCATTAAGTGCCAAGTGGTCATGTGACAAAAGAATGAACGGCTCAAAGAGACAACAAGAGATGAACAATTCTGTTTCCAGCTCAGGCTGCATAGGTTAACATTACAGGGCTGTCACGTGATGAACGAACGACTCAAACCCAAAAACATGTCAGATAAGAGGCAAGGTGAGCGAATCAAGATTAAGATTAAAGATCCCGGTAAACAATGAATTAATCTTTTCTGTTTCTTATAGCATTATAATTTTGTCTTCTTTGTAGTGAGATCAGTAGTGAGTGTAAGCAGTAGATGTGTTAGGGAGGTAACAGGTAACATTTTAATTATATTTTGCTAAAATGAATGAAATTAACAAGGGTCAGGTTTTTTAACAAGGTTTTCACTAGTTAAAATGTTTATTCTTGATATCAAGAATCTAATTGTTGATATCAAAAATTCAGTTGTTGATATCTGTAATTGTATTTTCACTAGTGAAATGCTATTCAAAAGCAATTGTTGTTATCAAGAATTCAGTTCTTACTGTGATGAATCACTGGAGTCGCTAGGATTGGTTCGCTGCGTTGGAGCCAGTTGTCTACTGAGGGTAAGTCCGTGGGTTCACCTGACCAGGGGAAGAGTGGAGGCTGGAATCCTAGTATGTACTGGAATGGAGTCATGTTAATGGTGGGTTTTCTCAATGAATTCTGTGCATATTTGGCCCAGATGAGGAATTGGCTCCAGTCGTGCTGGTTGTTGTGGCAGTAGGTCCGGAGGAAGCAAATGAGTTCCTTGGTGATACGTTCAGCTTGTCCATTAGATTCTGGATGATATCCTGAAGTAAGGCTTATGTTGACGTTCATTTGCAGAAGGCTCTCCAAACTCTTGAGGTAAGCTAAGGGCCTCTGTCAGATACGATATCGTTGGGTAGTCCATAATATCTGAAGACTTGTTCCATCATAAGCTGCGCGATTTCCCAGGCGGTAGGCAGTTAGTGGAATTAGTCTGCAGGCTTTGGAGAACCTGTCCACAACGGTGAGTATGGTGGTGAAATGGTTAGATGATGGCAGGTCAGTGACGAAATCGACTGCAATGTGAGACCAAGGTCGGTGAGGAATGGGTAAAGGTTGTAACAATCCTGCTGGGCCATTGCCTTGAGGACTTAGACACTTGACAAACTGCACATGCCTTGACAAATTCTGGACGGTAGGTTATCTGGAAGTGAAAGCGAGAGAAGAATAAGGACCATCAAGCCTGTCTAGTGTTGAGCCTTTTTGCGGTGTGAAGATATTCCAAATTTCTGTGATCAGTTAACACAAGAAATGGTTCTTTGGCCCCCTCTAGCCAGTGTCGCCACTCCTCTAGAGCTGCTTTGAGTGGCAGTAACTCACAATCTCCTACGTCATAGTTCTGCTCTGCTAGTGTTAGTTTGCGGGAGAAGAAGGCGCAGGGCAAGAGTTTGGCTGGGTCACCTTGCTTTTGAGAGAATGGCCCCTAAGCCTGTGTTGGAAGCGTCTACTTTGACTATGAATTGTCTTTCAGGGTCAGGATGTCGTAGAATGGGGGCTGTAGTGAATCAGTCTTTAAGTTCTTGAAAAGCGGCCTCGCTCTCTGCAGTCCAAGGTAAGCGTTTCACTCCTTTGCAAATCATAGAGGTTAATGGTGCTGCCAACTTGCTAAATTTCCTGATAAACCTCCGGTAAAAGTTGGTGAATCCCAAGAACCGTTGGAGTTCCTTCAGGCATTGGGGCTTAGGCCAGTTCACAACAGCGGTTACCTTTTCCTCATCCATAGCAACTCCATCGGCACTGATTATATATCCAAGAAATTAAACTTTGGCTTGATGGAATTCGCACTTGGCGAGTTTAGCATACAGTCTGTGTCAGTCAATGAGTTTGTTCAGAACTGCCCTGACATGTTGAACGGGGCTCTTGAGATCCTCTGAATGGATTAAGATGTTGTCTATGTAGACTATGAGAAAGCGATTGAGCATGTCTCTGAAGATGTCGTTGACTAGTGCCTGGAAAACAGAGGGACTATTAGAAAGCCCAAAGGGCATAACAAGGTACTCATAGTGCCCACTAGTGTTAGAAAAGGCTGTCTTCCATTCGTCTCCCTCCCGAATGTGGATCAGGTTATAAGCACTACGCAAATCCAATTTGGTGAAGTAGTGGGCAGAGCGTAGCTGTTCAAGGGCAGAAGGGATGAGAGGAAGAGGGTACCTGTACTTCACGGTTATCTCATTCAGGGCTCGGTAGTCAATGCAAGGTCGAAGTCCTCCGTACTTTTTGTTCACAAAGAAGAATCCGGCAGAAGCCGGAGAGGTGGATTGGCGTATGAAGCCCTTGGATAGTTCCTCTTTGATGTATTGGTCCATGCTTTCAGTCTCTGGCTGTGATAGGGGGAATATCTGACCCTTGGGTGGTAGAGTTCCAGGTAGGAGATCGATGGCACAGTCAGTAGACCGTTGAGTTGGTAATTGTGTGGCCTCAACCTTGATATTGGGCTGGTAGTTCCATGGTGTCAGTGTGCTCGTTGGTGACGATGTGTACATTGCTGATGGATCTCTTCATTTGAAGAAGGCAGTGCGAGTGGCAATAGGAGGACCATTGAGTGATTTGGTGTGTGGTCCAGGAAATTGTGGGATCGTGCTACTCCAACCAGGGTAGGCCAAGGATGAGCGGGTGATCAGGTGAGTATATAACGTGTAGATAAATCCTCTCAGAGTGCAGAGAACTGGTGATTAGAGTGAGCTCTTGGGTCCGTGTGGTAATCTTTCCAGATCCTAGTGGTTGACCGTCGAGGGCTGCCACGGCTATGGTAGTAGAACATGAAATGAGAGGAATAGAATGCTTAGATGCAAATTCTTCATCAGTTTCCGGCTGCCCTTAAAACTATGAAGGCTCTGACTCTGATCTCTTGATTGTTAATGATCATGCACACATCAATTTTCATGGCAGTGGATAATGAAACAGCACTCACCCAGTAAACTGCGGAGCGTAGAGGTTGAACTGGGCAGTTTGCCCAGATATGCCCAGCCGCACCTCAGTACATGCACAGATTAAGTCTTTCTCCTCTTGTGTTCCTCCGGAGGAATGTGTGTGACTCCGATCTGCATGGGCTCCTCAGTTGACGGAAGGGCTCGAAGGGTTGATTGAGTAGGAGTGCGACGAGGTCAGCGAGAGTGCAGCATATGATCTGTGCGGAGAGCAAGATCCATAAACTGAGCGAGTGTCTTGTCCTCGTCTCGGCTACCGAGCTTCAGTTGCACCGCAATACAAAGTCTTTAATGGATCATCCTCCCAGCCTGTCTGAGCTGTGAGGGTGCGAAATGTCATGGTAGACTGATTTCCCTGTCTGAGAGCGACCAGTTCACCTTTAGAATTTTTCCCATCCGCAGAATGATCAAACACTTCTCTTAACAGCTCCTCTGAAACCTTGGTGAGTTTCTCCAGTTGTTGTTGATGTGTTGAGAGAACTGACGCTTGACGACTCATCTCACCCATAACTTGATATAAAGCTGCTGGATCCTGAGATGGCGAAGTTATCTGTGATGAATTACTGGAGTCACTAGGATCCATTTGCAAGCTTTTAATAAGGATGGTCAAACAGGCAGAGGTCGGTACACAGGCAAACAGTAGTAACAAAGACAAACAGCAGATCGTGGTCAGTAAACAGGCAGAAAGGGTCATGGTAGGCAGCAATAATAAATAATCCAAAAACAGACAAATGGTCAGGGCAGGCGGCGAGAATCAAAGTCCAATAAACAATCCAAAAATCAACCAGATAATCCAACAGAATAAACGCTCAGAAATAATACTGGGGTAATTATGACTTCGTGCCAATCTAGCCTGAGATCGCTGTTTAAATAGAGCAGTAAATGCGAAACACCTGTAGAGGAAGTTAATCCAGGTACATGGGTAAAAAGAGTCCGGGTGGAAACATTAAAACTAAGGCGAAAGTTCCCGCTGCCATGTGGTTACTAGAAAAAATTAATGTTCTTCATATCAAGAACATTATTTCTGATATCAACAATTAGATTCTTGATATCAAGAATAAATATTTTAACTAGTGAAAATATAATTGCTGATATCAAGAAGTCATATCCCTAGAAGGAATAAAAGTCACAACGGCTTGCTATAGTCACTCAATCTTGCTGCTGTCATGTTCCGTGTCTGTCTCTGTCTGTGTGTGAGTTCTATTTTGGTATGTTCCGTTGTTCCCCCCTGTCATTGTGTATCGTTTGGTCTTGTCCATGCCCATGTTTGGTCTTCCGGTCCTTATTGTTTATCCCCTGCACCTGTGTTTTCCCGATTGTTCCTTCCCACCTTGTTTAGTCTAGTGTATTTAAGGTCCTTGTCTTCCTGTGCCATTTGTTCTATGTTGAAGTTGTATGTATTGTGTTTTGCCAATGTCTGTCGTGCGTTTGCTGCCTCGTCAGCCTTTGTTTTTCCCCGTGTGCGTTAATAAATGTGTTAAAGTGCACTCTCCGAGTCCTCCGCTTCTTTGCTCCGCTGAGAGCGCGAACGCACGCACACTACAGCAGACCGCCTTACGTGACAGCTGCACACTTACCATAAAACCAAGCACAATGAAAGCTATAGTCCCCGAGGCATGGATTAGTTTTGCATTTAAAATCTTAAATTGTGTGTTACTCATGAAAATGAGATTGAATCCAGGGTCAGACCAGGAATCCACAATCACAAAATTGTGCTGTTATCATTTTGGAATAATTTGGCACAGCTGTGAGATACACACACTTACTAAGCAGGTAATTGTGGGTTGTTTGACTCTGGTTTTTGCTGACGCTAGAAGAGACCTGCACTTTAATCAAAAAACTGTTTTTTTTCCCAGTGCTCACATTTATTAATGTCCAACTGTCTGCCAGCATACCTTTTTTTTTTGGCAGCGTGTTCCTAGACTGCCTTTCAGAGAGAGCACAGGTAAATCTTCTTGGCATTTATTAAAAGTGTCTCATAAGTTGATGAGAGCTTCTTAGATTTCCCTGTCACTGATCTAACCAGATGTATAACGGGTTCTCAAGGTTCTGTAGAGTTCAGCTCCAACCCTAATCATACACCTGAACAAGCTAATCAAGGTCTTCACTAGAAAGTGACTGGCAGGTGAGTTTGATCAAGGTTAGAACTAAACTCTGCAGGAAAGGGTTGAGAACCTCTGCTGTACACTGTCAGAAATAATTGTCCAAAGGCTGTCACTGGGGTGGTACCTTTTCAAAGGGTACACTTTTGTACCTATTAGGTTCTAATATGCACACTTTAAGTAAAAAAATATATCTTTAAGGTACCAAAATTGACTTTTTGGTACAAACATATTCCTTTTGAAAAGGTAATGCCCCAGCTTTTGTATCTTTTTTCTGAAAAGTGTTTAATGCCAGTTTGGAAGCAAATTATAATAAGAACTTTTGTTCTTTGCTCTTTTTTTGTCTGAAATTTATGACTGGCTTTTTCTCATTTTGAAAGTGATGAAAACCGATCATTTGCTCAGACAGTTCTGTTAGTATAAGCTACTCTAAACACAATCTCCTCTTTAGCCATGGAGCCTCTTCTACAGTCAGTTTTTGTTTGTTTTACTAATTCTTGTTATAAGATGTAAATGTCATGTTACTGGTTAATCTAGGAGTGCAGAGAAATGACATCATCGTGACATGACTGACTGACTGATGTGCACAGACCAAAGCCTTATCGTGATTATCCTAAGCTGTGATAAAATCATTACTAATAGGGTGATTTACACGTAGCCTGTATCTCTTTCCCCTCTGCTTACTACCAAGAGCACAGCATTCCTAAAAAAAACACTTTACAGCATTTATTATTGTTTAATTAGAAATATAAAACTATGTTAAAATGTTGATTTTATGCAATTTTGAATGTTAAATATATATTGGTATATATAGAAACTCAGATAATTTCTAATACAAATAATACATTATGTAAATTAAAGGGTTAAACTTTACAAATTAAGGATTTTAAAAGAGAGAGAGAGAAAAAAGAAATTTTGGTCCTGTTTAAAAAAAGAAAACCCGAAACATTGTTATATAAATATAGCCTACATTTACTTCAGAAACAAAATGAAGATATTTAGGCTTATGAAGCAGAACAAAATGAAATAATTTAAACAAAATTAAATATCTTATAACAGAAAAATAATTTTGATTTAAAAATAATATTGTTTTCCCTTTGAATTAAGTTGACATTTTTGAATAAACTTCATGAACTCAATTCATTTGAATACATTTCTTATAAAGCAAGACTTATCTCTTCTCATCTTTTGCCATTGTCTCACAAAAAATTCTTCAATCAAGATACATTTACTAGAGATGCAAAGGAAGAACAGTCTTTTTCAGTGTCACAAAAGTTATTGTAAAATCTTAGTCAGAACATATATTCCAGCCTGTTTTCTTTTCGTGATCATAAAAAAAGTCTAATTTCCTTCATAAAGCTTGCGGAAATCCTGAGCATTTTTCAGGGTTCTTTTATATTAACACAGTAGCGTATTGCTATTTATCAGTGTGTATCTGTAAGAAATGAGTCACACCACATATTTTAATGTTTATTTCATGCTGACCCAATCAATAATGAAACAAAGGTGTAAAGCAAAAAAACAACAACACACCCTGCTGTGTTTCACTTTTATCACATCTTATTGGAATAAAAAAGTCTCCGATTTTCTTTTACAGTTACTTCCACGCTGCCCTGCACATCATTTGTTTACAATACAGACTGAACAGAAAATGCCATGATTGTGGCTGGATTCATCTGTAGCTCAACTCCAGGATTATAAATCCGTACATGTGTTGAAACTGAGGAGAGATTAAACGTGACCAGTTACAAACACTCCAGCAGCATGAAATTGAAATGTTTTAACACACTAAGTACAGAAGCATGCACTAAATGAACATTCATGCTAAAATCGGCTCCACAGATTGAAGACCTCAGAGAAGAGTAGAAACCATCCATGAAAGTATGTCAGTGAGTGGAGAGATCAAAAGCATTAACATTTCCATTTGCATCATTAAAACCCAAGAACTAATCCAGTCCTGCTCCTTTAATCTCCTAATTCTCCTCGTTCTCACTCTCTGTCACTTCCATCATCTGACTCCAGTCTCTCTCTTTTCCTCTCAGTCAGTATCAGTCACACACTCTCTCAGGTGCTACTGCTAATGCTCACGCAGAGCACGCATAGCCCAAAGTGTGTAACTTGTTCTTGACACAGCTCTGCAGATGGTAAGTGAAACGGCACCATGTCTGTGTTTTTTGGTGATTGCGCTCCAGTGCTCATCACTCTTTAGCTCTGCCTCCATGGGAAATAAAAAATATGTTAACAACATTTTAACTTAAATTTACTTTGAAATACTGTAATTATATTAACTGATATAATGTTTATCTGCCAACCATTTTGGAGTACAGAAATATGTTTAATACCTTAGTAATATACTGTATTTGGAGAATAACTGATAAGCACTAAATGCAGGTGATGATGAGAATGTCACATGACAAACCAAAACCCATCACAAGCAGCTTTTAAATACGAACATATATAGAAGAAGCTCAGAGTCATTCAAACAAACACTGAACAGCATCATAGACTAATTCAGCTGAAATATGCAATAAACATTCATTTAACAACATTACATGTAATAAACAGCCCTAATAAACATCACTGATAAGGGAAAAAATGGTAACAAGGTTCATTCATTAATAACATTAATAAACATGAACTTAGATTTAACAATACTTACACAATTTATTAATCTTAGTTAATGCTACTTTCAGCATTTACTAATGCATTATTAAAATCACAAGTAGTGTTCAGTGTTGAGGGTAACGCATTACAAGTAATTAGATTACTTTCTCCAAGTAACTAGTAAAGTAATGCATTACTTTTTAATTTACAAGAAAATATCAGAGTTACTTTTTTTTTTTAAAAGGAGGAGAAATCCAGGTACAACACCTGTGCATAGTGGAGCTCCGCCCACTGCAACATGGCTGAGGGTGAGCAGACAGTGCATCTGGGGCTGCAAGGTGCGGAAATAGACTTAATTGACTGGGAAACTGTATTGGAGTTCAATCCTGTCCCTACCCCTTCATCGGGTACCGTCCAGCCCTCCTTCCTCTCCTCTTGATACTCCAGTGCTCGCTCCTCAAGAGTACCCTCCTGAGTTCTGCCCAGAGGAGGCTCACAAAAGATGCCCTCCCAACCGTTCTTGCTCCTGCTCGGGATTCGCTAAGGGTCTGTCAGTCTCCATTGGCTCTGTCTCTGTGTGACCTAGTTTCTGTTGATTGTCATTATGTTCAGGTGTGTCTTTAATTACATAATTTTCCCTTTATAAGTTGACTTCAGTTTAGTGTTTGGTAGTCCGGTATTAAAGTTGTTTTGCATTGTGTGTTACTCTTCTCGGATCTACTCTCTCTGTGGATTATTAAATGCTTCAATTATGATTCTTCCTTTTCGTGCCTTCATAACAGTATTGTTAATTGTATCTTTATGTTAGTTAATACATTAACTAATGTTAACACATGATACTTTAATGTAAAGTGTTACCCAAAAACAAAATGTTAAATGGGGAATGTTAAATTATGGCTATTTACTGTGGGTTATACAATCTTTTCCACTTTCAAAACAGTACACTACTGTAAAATTACATGTAATGTCCAATACAGTTTTTCACCGTATGTAGTAGGGCAGTGGTTGTCAACCTCTTTACTCCGGGCCCCCCATCGCCCCCGTAACCATCCCAAAAACTTTTATCATTCTTGTGTTATTACTTTTTAATTCCATTTAATTATTTTAAACAAAAATTCAAGATAAATATAAATATTTGATGTTCTTTTTTTTACATAATTTGCAGAAATGTCACTGCAGGCATTCATTACAACTGAGGCTGTAATCGAAAGAGAGAGAGCGAGATCGGCAACAATAAATCCAGGAAACACACGATTGACAAGAGTAACTGACTAGACACGTATATCAAAACTAGCGTAATAATTCGTAACTAGACCAACACATCCAGGGTATAAATACACCAGCTAATGAAAGACTGGACGGGGAAAAGAATGAGCAGTCATAGTAACAAACTAGGTAGGCAGAGAAAGAGTCCGGGCATAACAACCATGAAACACACACACACACACACACAGAGTTCCCTGGAATCTGGAGTACCCTCCAGTGGTCTGAGCGAGCACCTCCAGCTGATCATCATATAGCCCCATCCTTAAGAAGTGGCTTCCAGACGCTTCCCACTTTGGAGCTGAAGGAGACACCCTCCTGGGTGGAGCAGGTGGCGGAGAAGTCCTCCTGGGCAGAGCAGGCAGCGGAGAAGCCCACCGGGGCCGAGCAGACCGTACAGAGGCCCCCCAGGGCGAAGCCGGCGGCAGCGAAGTCCACCTGGGCCGAACCGGCAGCCGAAACGCCCTCCAGAGTTGAAGGCGGAGCAGACAGCTAACGCGCCCTTAGGGGCTGAACAGACATCAAATTAGCCTGCCCGGATGAAGCCGGGAGTCGGGGACTGCGACTGGTTCGGAGGAGAATGACTGTTACAAGGCCTGGTGCAGTGCAAAGTGAGCCCTCCATGACTTCAAGGCTTGATTCAGGATAAAGCCATATTCCCTCGGCCTGCATGACAGGTTCTAGACAGGATGAAAGTGCAACAGTGCCCATAGTGATCTCAGAACAAGGCTGAATGTCCAAGCTGGTCTCCATGTCCAGTGCAGGGTCAGACACAAGGTCCTGAGCGAGGTACTTATGTTGTATGGCTACTCATGGTGGTGGCCATTTTCTGAAGGAACGGCGATGAACGGATGGCCATGCGGGAACCGAGCCCTGGGTTCGGTCTGACACCTGCAGCACGGCGATTCCTCCATCCATAACCGCTAACATGAATGTCCTCCTGTACCTCCTCAACAGTAAAACTAGAGCCACACCAATATAACACAAAGTCAATAAGTTCAGACAGTTTCCAATCTGGATCCTCATTAGGGAGATCACAGGGTAAAATTAAATCCAAACCAGACAGAAAATATCGTTTAATCTCCTCTTCGCTGACTTTAACCCGAAAATAAAGTCAAAATAAAGTCTCTGACATAATCATCAATGTGACGACCGTGCTGGAAGAGCATACGTACATATGACTCGGGTATCGGGCTTAAATCCTACCTGCGAGGCATTACAAAGTCTCTGTACTCACATGAGGAGAAACAATCGCTGGATCCTGGTGGACGAATCATTCTGTTACACTTTAGGAACGAGGAGACATGCAGGCAGGTTCAATCATCAACAAACGGGTGTGACGTAGAAAGAGACATTAGAATCTTCAGAATACCAGGCATGGGTCATCATCACATGGGCAAATACATTAGAATCCAAAGGGCAAGACTGAGGCTGTAATCGAAAGAGAGAGAGCGAGATCGGCAACAATAAATCCAGGAAACACACGATTGACAAGAGTAAC
>JAUMHI010000055.1:3641730-3662395 GCA_032359435.1 Enteromius unitaeniatus | reverse complement strand
CAAATGAGACAAGCATGTCATGCCTTTACTAACCAGAGAATTAAAAAGAATATTCAAACGCCATCGCATTTAACATTTTAAAAAACCTGCACAACTGTAACACTCTCCATCAGTATGTACTCTACAAACGATGGCCTGTACACACAATAAATATTATATATAAATATAAATACAATAAACATACACAAACAAAACACACTTAATAAAACACTAGCAGATCTTAAAGTCAGCTATTCATTTGATTTTAAAATACCTAATAATACATAGTTTCTCTACAAAATGATACATCTAACAGTGATTAAAATTTTTATCACAGATGGGTACTGAACATTATGTAATTAAAGTTTCACTCCAAACCATACTTGTCCCTTAATGTTTTGACATCTTTCAGTTTTTAAGTGTTTTTATACCACAGTGTCTGCGTGAGAGACTGACCCTTCACCGAGTGGTTCTGTGACATCCTGAGCGCCTGTACTCTGTGTCTTGTGTTTCTGTAATGGCTATATAGGAGACAAAATGATTAAACTTGATCGAAGAATAAACCCCCTATACGGTTACATCTTTGATTGTTAAAACAAGAGTTATTAGTCCCTTAAACATTCATATATGTGAAACAAACAAACCCATTGTAAGAATTAGATGTCTTTGTTTTTACAGCTAAGTCGCAGAGAAACATGTATATGTCTTTATTACAAACAGGGACGGATTTTGTTTTAAAGTATTTTTACTAGTTTACAAATCAGTCAAACGCCTAGCATCAATACACTTTACAGATATGGTAGCTGAATGTAGACCTAACAGATCACTTGAATCAGTTTTTAAAAAACCAGGGAAAGCACAAAGCAAGGTAAATTGTGTTTTAGTTATTGGGACGCCAGCAGTCGGTACAGATTACAGAAGAGATCAAATGTTCTAAACATTAGTTACATTCTAATCTATACTCAAAACTCCTTAGTCGTGCATTTACTGAATGAGTAACGTGTTTAGTCTGAACTGATTGCTTTCTGTTTTAAACTTATTTTAAATCAATTTTTAGAGCATTATAATCAAACAGTATATTTAAAAATAAGTGTTTACCCCCTCACAGTGTCTGTGTATGTTTGCGCTTACCTGTGCGTGAACAGAGAGGTTGATGAGGGGACAGGCCTTCCCCCCGGAGAGAGCTCGTAAGGTCTGTAAAGGAGAAGGGGTGACAGAATTAAAAACAATAAGTGTCAAATCAATAACTAAACAGGCATACGTCTGTCTCAAAAACATTGTAAGAATTAGATTTTTTTTTTAGATATAAACCTAACTTTCATCACTTGTAATGAGTTAACCTCAATTGTGACAATACTGCATAAATAATTTCATTACAGGTTTTCAGCGACCTAAATGATAAAACGAACGTATAAATGTTGTCGGCTCTTTATGGGGCTGAGAAAGTTCAGTCAGTCATTAAAATTCTTAAAGAGAAAGAGAGAGAGAGAAAAAGTCTTTCACACATTGAAAGTTAAACTGTTGACATGCAAAAACAAAAAAGTATTTGCTAGTATTTTATCACAAATTCTTACAACTAACGAAAATAGTTGAAACATACTTAGCCTGTACATTTCTTTCCTGTTGAAAACACATAACCTCTTGTCTTTAATCTCTTACTTTTCAACTCATGCAGGGAAAACATTACAACAACAACATTTACAATACACATGAAATAAAAACATCACCAAAACGTGATCCACATCGTCAAATGTTTTTTCCTGATCTAACGATAACACGCCCAAATCATTCTTATTATTTTGATTAAAATCAATTATCTCTCTTAATAAAAATAAATGATCTATAACAGACCTCTTACGAATGCAGTATGTTTGGTCATTTTGGATCAGCAAACGTAAACAATGCTTTAGTCTATTTGCCAAACATTTAGAAAAAATCTTATAGTCCAAGCACAACAGAGCTGGTCTCAAATTTTTTAACAGTCCAAGGTCTCTTTATTTTTTTTTTTGGAAGCAGTGACAAAACTGCTGGACGAAAACTTATTGGACGTAGATTACATTTGATGCATTCTGATAGGACATCATATAAATCAGGTCCTATCAATCCCCAGAATTGTTGATGAAATTCCAGTTGCAAAAAAACTCCAGGTGATTTGACTTTAAATAGTTGTCTCATGGCTTCTGTGAGCTCTTCAAGGGCAGTTAAATCTTTCAAAACCTGCTTCTGTTTTTCTTTAAGCTGAGGTAACTCTTGAAGTAAATCTTCGATACATTCAGTGTCACAACTCTCAGCTCTATATAGTTCTTTATAAGAGTCTCCTGACATTCTCCATATTTCTATACGATCTGGTGTCACTGATCCATCTGCACGACCAAGATGGCACATCATCTTTTGATGGACATGATTCATTTCAAGATTAAAAAAGAAGCTCCATGGAGCATCCATATCCCTAATGGAACAGTATCTTGATCTTATCAATGCTCCTTTAGCTTGTTCATGTAGAAAAACACTCAATTCTTGTCTTTTCTTGTTTAGCCCACCGCATTGTACTGCCTCGTTATTATTCACAATTTGTTTTTCCAGACTCAATGTCCATTAGCAAAGTTGTCATTGTTGCTTTTAACATAACCGAAGAATGAAAAGCATAGTTTTGGCAAAACATTTTTATATTGACTTCACCCACATCCCACCATTGGATTAGGTTTTCATGTTCTTTTTCTTCAATTTCCATATATTCCAGAACAATTTACATTTTTCACAAAAGGAGACATCCTATAACAGCTTAACAATAAAAATCCAGTAATAGTTAGATTTTTTTTTTTTTAAATCTTCAGATTTGTCTAATGCAACCATATGATGATCTGAAAATCCATTTGTTCTAGCCATGTATACTGCTTTTTTCCTTTTTTTCATTTCTCGTTCTCCACACATCAGTTAACTCAAATTCATGAATAACTTGGTGTAATACAGCATTAGACTTATTATGAGGCTCTTCACCATTTCTGTCAAAATAAAGTCTGTTGTACAATTCCAGTCACCTCCAAGTATTAAACAAACATCGTCATCATATTTTTCAACGTCCTTTCTTAATTTCATAAACAAGACAGCCGTTCTGGACCATTATTAGGAGCATATACATTAACAAATACAAATTCAATTCCTTTATACTCAATTTGAGCTAATAATAATCTTCATTTAACAATTTCCTCTATCTTTACAATCTTCACATCTTCAGAAAATAAAATAGCAACCCCGCACTATTTCTTGTCCCATGGCTCAAGGCAAAATTTCTTTTCCACCACAAAACCCATTTAACTTCATTATCGTTGAATGTATGCGTTTCTTGTAAAAACAAAAAAACAAAACAAACATTAACCTTTTCAAATCTCAAACATTTTGAAATCTGCACTAATCTATTCTTATCTTTACCCCTATTAATATTTAATGATCCCACTATCCACACATACAGAGAAATAAAAAGCACATAGAAACAAAAAGAAAAAAGCACTGTGTAAAGAATGCCGCTTGTGATTTATTCATATAACTATTTTTTAGAAACCTTCGCTTTACTTCTTCTTAATTTCATTATCATCTTTTTCAACCGAAATCTTTTCTTTTCATCCAAGGTTTCATAACTCATGGTTTCTGTAACAACAACACTGAGCCTATACATTTTTCCACATCTGGGAAAAGCTCTTTAACATCAAAAGTATTATCAAACGTTGTGTCAAGGAAATCATTAATTTCCTCTAAGGAATATGTGTCCTCCATCACTCGCGACCCAATGTCCGAGATCTCAAAAAGTGCATCCTCATCCCTCATTTCTGACTCACAGTTATCCTCAATTTTTTTTCACTTGTTGTAGGCCTAACATTTTTTCCTCATCTCCACTATTGTTTATGACTGTTTCTAGTGTTTCATCATTCAGAATCACACTATCAATTCGACTGCCATTTTATTCCATTAATTCTACAACTTCTTCAGCTCCTTTGGCCTCATTTTCTTCTAACACTTCCTGAGCCTCAGCATCTTCCACATCTACCTACTGCACATTTTCAGCATCATTCACAACAATCTCCTCTAACATTTTCCTCAACAGCTTGATCTTTGTGTGGACATGATAATCGCTTATGCCCAATATCCCCAGCATTCAAAGCATTTAATGTTTCCAGTATTTGCGTACAACATGAACGCTCTTCATGTCTCATGGTTTAAATACAGCTGTCTACATTCATTATCGCTATTTGCCCCAACTCTTAAAAAAAATTATTCTGCTTAAGCTTTCACTAATTCTGTTTTCTCTCTGCTAATTTAGGTAGAACCTACACAGCTGGAGCACGCACTACTGGATTGGGGGAGAGTGGTGGAGGAGGAGGAGGGGGTGCAAAACAATAAAAGGGTCGTAAATCAGGTCATAAATACCTCTTTTGTCATACCTTGACTCTAATTACTACTATTAAGTGAAAGAAACTGGTCAATTCATAAAACTGAATTATTAATTCACAAATGAATAGCATTACAGGATTGTTTGCCATAAAAACAAGGCACACATACAGCACTAACTTCTGAAATGATCTGTAGATTTTTATTTGGCACAGGAGTTACACTCAACTCACACTCAGCATTACCTAGAGCTCTGGATGCAGTGGATACTGCAGAAAGCATCATCTGCTGTCTGTGAGACAGGCTGTGAGGAGGCTTTGTGCCACGTCAGGCGGGTATTGTGAAGGGACTCTGAGGGATTCTGTGCATTGCTCATACATCATTTTCACAACACCTGAGCCTGCAGGGACACTCCTGGACAGCAGACGCACTGCAGCGACAGGTATACACACAAACACAGTGCCTCAATATCCAACAGAGTCTTACTTATAAAATAACATTATATTTTAAGAGGATATTTCATAATATTAGGTAAATATTTAAGACTTTTCAATTTTTTGAAAACATTTTTCCTCTCTTTCACTTTGTCATATTCCACAGTCATACATCCCAAGGAATTTGTCATTGAACCTGACATGCCTGAATACAGCAATTGTGAACTGAACACACATACAAATTAGTTGTTTTTCCTACTTTTATAGTGTTCCCACCCAGGCATCAAGATCCTTCATCACCAATGGTTTCTGTCCAGCCGCAAAGTTCATTCTACTTACCTTCTGCTGGTTCCATCCAGCCTCCTGCATCAGCCTAGGGTTGCCCAGTCAAGTCAAGTCAAGTCACTTTTATTTCTATAGCGCTTTTAACAAAACAGATTGTAGCAAAGCACTGAAAATTATCAAGTAGAACAGAGAAATGGTAATGTATAATGACGAGTATTAAACATTAAAGAGAGTGAAACACAAGGTTTTAATTACTAAAAATGTCCCTCTGTTCACGCGCTGTCATCTCATTCAGCAAACATACTCGCGTCCGGTAGCATGGCACAACCGATCACGAGATACACAAGAACCAATAATATTTCACAACAGCATGACACAATCGATCATGAGACACGCAAGAGCCAGTGACATTTCACAACCAACATTGACGTAAGGATTCTTGAAGCGCATTTTTTGAAATTGCGCACAAACTGCAGAGAGCACAGGAAGTACATGGAAGACAGAGACAGCGACCGCGTCTATTCCTCTCACAAATCAATCATTTTGCATCAGAAGACTTGGAATATTAATATCTTTCAAATAAATGATGACGATGGTTGTATCTGCCTGCTATATCTTGTTTTATTGGCAGATGGTAGGTTTAGGGGCAGGGTGAGTAACGTGCTCATAAATGTGTAAATAATATAATTTAAATAAAACTGTTTTGACCCCTACATATATGCAATAATGCCAATGTTTTTACCCAATATATCTTTTAATTATGACAGTAAAATAATAAAAAAAATATTGCGCAGGCATATTGACGCTAAGGGTTTCCTATTTAAAACAACAGAGGATCCCTTACATCGAAATGTGTATGAAAAGGTGTACCTTGATCATTGAAAAATGACCTAAAACTGTTTTGACCAAACATCAAAATGTGACGAGTTAGAGTGAGACTGTGTTGGTTTTGATGTGAGAGTCAGCAATCTCACAGGTGAAACTGGTAGAAATGTTGCTGGTGAGTGCTGGGGTTCCAATAAAAATTATCTCAGATTTGTCCACATCGAGTTTCAGAAAACTTAAGTTAAGCTATTTTTTAATGTCCTTCACACAAGCAGAGATTTTGTCAATTTGGGTGGATGGAGTAGGTTTACAGATAGAATAGAGTTGAATGTCATCGACATAAAACTGATAGCTAAGACCATGATGTTGTAAGATCAGACTAAGTGGGATTATGTAAATTGTAAATAATAGTGAGCCAAGAACAGATCCCTGGGGAACACCTCGCTTCAGGGGGACAGTGGGTGATCGAAAATTTGGAATTGTCATTGTCTCTGAGAGATAGGAAGAAAACCAGGAGAGAGCAGTACCAGAGATACCCAGACCAGAGAGACGAGAAATAAGTAAATCATGGGAAACAGTATCGAAGGCAGAGCTGAGATCAAGCAGCAGTAGTATAGACAAGGAGCCAGAATCACTAGAAAGCAGTAGATCATTCACTACCTTTAAAAGTGCAGTTTCATTACTGTGAAGGGGGCGAATACCAGATTCAAAAGGGTCAAAGAGATTTTTATCAACTAGAAAAGACTGGAGTTGGGCAGCAACAGAACTTTCCAGTAATTTAGATATGAAGGGTAAATTAGAAATAGCAAGATAATTGGATAGAACTGAGGGGTTTCTTGAGCACAGGTGTAACTGCAGCAGGTTTAAGTGGCAGATGAAATAAAGCAGATGCATTGATGAAATGAGAGACAGGTGCAGATATGGCAGAGTGCCACTTTCTCATTAAACTCATTTATTACATGATAGCCTGTTATTGTTAATCAAAGAATCTGATGAGATCTCAGAGACAATCCTTAACGAGACAACATACACTGTATTTTGACTTTTTCTGAAGAAAATAGTAATAGTGCCTGCTTGTGCAACACCACCAATATTTCAGTATGTATGCTGATAAGCTGTTGCCAGTTTGTTGCGGGTAGTTAATAGGGTTTTGTTCACTGGGTAGAGCAATAATAAGAGATAGTGTTTACTTTAGCGAGTACCACAGATTAATATACACCACACTTAATGTATGTGCTATCAATAATTCACACAAACCTATCTTTACCTGGCATCCAAATGCGACATGCATAATGTTTATCAATCGAGTTGCTGGAGGGCTGCAGTATTTTGCAGACACTGGTGAACTCCTATAGATTTCTGCAGTCAGTCAGGACTGCACAAGATAAACCAATCCCCATTTCAAACACACCTTATCTGCAGTCATGTTGTTGAACAATGTTAGTGTGCAGCAATAGAAAAATATGATAAAGAGCTGCAAACTGCATATTTTATTGATACTGAAGAAACAAAGAACCTGGGAAACAAAAGGCTGAGACATCATACTCACGAACATGCTCTAGATGAGTACACTTAATAGCAATGATTAAAAATAAGATCCTTACTCTTGTGCAGTGGAAAACTGCTTCAGATAGACACTGCACTGAGCTTGAAACGTAGACACTCAGAAAAAAAGTTACAAAGCTGTCACTGGAGCAGATACGAAGATACAAAAGCAAAAAAAGGTATGTATTTGTAAATTATTTAAACATAAATGGTTCATATTTGTAAAAATTCATATTAGTACTTATAGTGTACATAGTACCCTTTGAAAGGTTTCTGAAAGTGTTTGTCTTATTCCTCATTCAGTAACAAGAGATCAAGCTATTATTATAGACTGAAACACATTCAATGCAATTTATTCTTTCTACAACAGAAAATGTGATTACCAAACCTGTGTCTTTTCTCTTTTACCCTGTGTTAATTGTCATGATCAGCTGGATGTGCTAGCCTGCTGATGGCCATCGAGCACCCAGCAAACTGTGTGTGTATGTTTTGTTTCTGTTTTCATTCATGGACTCCTTTCAATGTACTCTTGTCACCGCCCCTCTTGTTGCTTGTCTTGGTGTTTGATTGTTGGCTCCACCCTCTGACCTAGTTTCATGTGTGTAAATCCCGGAAGTGTTTGTATGTTTTCACGGTTCATTAGCACTGTCAGCCTGTCGTTTTGCCACTCCGTGTCTCTTTCTGTGTTCTGATCTGTCGTTACCGACCTCGCCTGTTTTTGACCACCGCCTCTGTTTTTGCCCTTTTCATTGTATTTTTCTGTGTACCAAACCATGCCTGACCACTCTCTTGCTGTATCTACGCTATTCCTGTCTGCTGCCGATTGACCCTGCTTGTGACCCTGCTTGATCTGCACTTGAATCCGAACGCTGTCTTGCCTTTCCCTTGCGACATTAATATGTCGCAAGGGAAACATATTTTCCCTTGCGAAAATAACCGCTTTTCCATATGTTTCTTTAATGTTTGTTAATGTTTAAAACTAGATTTTCTGTTTATCACGGAAACTTGGCTTACCCCAGGGGACCTGAGCCCGTTCACTGGTACCATTTGATTGCAAATTTTTAAAGTGCCTCTTCCAATATGATCTTTCATGCAGTATGTGATGTAGCTGTATGTGAACATAAACTATCTGCAAAGTTGTGAAGCCGATATAAAGTTATTGTCTATCAAAAAAAGAGTTGGCTCACATTCACCTAAATGAGTCGTCAGCAATTTGAATCTTTTTCTGTTACGGGTCCATGTCACTAAGTAACATATTTGCATAATGTCCACCCAGGATAAGCTGTAAGTTTTGTATGAAATATTAAACCACACGGCAATAACCTCATATGTATGTACATATATGCACAATTATGCGTACATATGCATGTATATACGTGTGCATATATGTCCCTATATGTTCACCTATATGTTTACCTATATATTAGTAAAATTATTAAAATATATAAAAAATATATTTAACCCATCCAAGTGCACACACACAGCAGTGAGAAGTGTACTAGGGTCTCACCTCAGTCATGGTATTAAAGTTGGAGAGTTGGAGTTATTTATTCCCACCACCTACAATCCCTGCTGGACCTGGGACTTGAACCCCCAACCTTTGGGTTACAAGTCCAACTCCTTATCCATTAGGCCTCGTCAAAAATCCAAAAAGAACACAGTTTGAGTTTTGCAAAAAGTCAAATACAATAAATACACAAAATATAAAAAGTCAGACACAAAAATATTGGGATACACTGTATCCCACATTGGGATAATGTGTGAGTGTGCGTTTACGTAAACCTAGGTTTGGTGTTTGTACAGTAGATTAGTTCCAACAATAAAAGTGTTTTCTCATTATTAAGAATTCCCTGCCTTGTGTATTGTGTTCTGGAAAAGTCAAATATTGCCCAGACCCTGCTCTTAGACAGAAAGAAACATTAAACCTTTGTGTAATTCGCTGATCACGAGTTAAGCAAACTGTTCAAAATATGTTTATTGTGCTAAACGCGGGTCATATTGGTCAATAGAGTATGTCAAGTTTCCAATTTAGGATAATCATATTTAAATGAATCTTTGATTTCATTTACACAGACTAACCAAAGAGCTAAGTAAACAAAGAAATTAAACATAAGGTGATTCCCCAAAGTTAATTAATAAATTCCCTAATAATTCCTTATACCACTTACATATCACTTGTGAAAAACAACACTGACACAACGATGATCTCCTATTTCACACCTCACATTCACTGTAAGAGAGCTGTCTCGTCAGTATGTTAAAGAGAGAATCTTTAACATACTGCTGTACACTGTACAGATATTCAGGCAAACTATCAATCAAATGAAAACACATGAACGATTTGCAAAATACTAAAGTGAAACACTTATATTACTTATAAACTTATGACACTTATAAACCCAAAATTGAACAGGCCTACACCATATGGTGTGACGTCATATGATCGTACCTTGTACACGATATAACTTTATTTAAAATAGATTTTTATAGAACGTTCAACAAAATTTATATCTAGGAATTATATTTAACAAGACTATTAACAGAAAATTATAAATATATTTATCCATCCGATATACCATCGGAAATACCATTTCCATATGAAATTTACACAGTGCCACCGACTGGCGACTTAAGTTAAACACATGTATTCACAGTTTTTTTTTAACCTGGTAATTTACAGAGACTAGCAAATAAGAATAATAAAGAAACAAGTTTACCCATGCAAAGGAGAAACTTACTTCACCCGGTCACATGAGATATAGTTTTTGAATCATCAGATTCTGCTAGTCCCCTTGTCTTAAATCTTGGCCCTTTGTCTTCCTGTCTAAAACAATTAGTGAATAATTTGGGGGTCTATTTCGATACTGCTCTTAAATTTGACAAACAAATTAGTCCAGTAGTCAGTTCCTCTTCAGGAACTTAAGCCACGTTGATGAGACCCTATGGGAACCCCCCAGCGTGAGGCCTCAGAATTGTGTGTAAAATCAGACAATTAATAGTTGGGGCGTCATAGGCGGGTGACATCACTGGCCAGGAAGCATAAAAGCACGTGGAATGCTGCCAGCAGTTAGCTGTCTGTCATACAGTGAAAGTGCTCTGTGTTGTGTGTTTGTCAGTAAAGTGTCTCTGTCAAAAAAAAAAAGACAAAAAGAAAAGTGTCGAAATCGTGGTAATTCACAGCCCGCTTTTCGTTCCCATAAGCAATGTAATTTCAATTCAATTTCAATGTAATTTATTTATAAAGCACCGAATAAAACAACAATGTTGACCATAGTGCTGTACAAGCAGTAATTAAATTCAAACCGTAAAAGACAAATAAAAACACAGTATACCCATATATCTAATAAAAAATAAAAACAAAGATATACTGTACATGACACTAATACCCTTCACACTTGTCTTTGATCGAACGCTATCATAAAGAAATATGTCTTTAAATGGCTTTTAAACTGGCCAAGCGTAGGAAGATCCCATATATATGGAGGCAAACTGTTCCATAGTTTAGCTGCGGCGACCGCGAAGGCGCGGTCCCCTCTAGACTTCATCTTGGACTTAGGAACAACAAGAAGTCTCTGTGATTGAGATCGTAATACTCTCGTTGCATATTGTTCTTGGATTAGGTCAGCAATATAAGATGGTGCTAAACCATGTAAAGATTTGAATACAAATACTAACATTTTAAAATTGATCCTAAAGGTAATAGGCAACCAATGCAATGATTTTAACACCGGAGTAATATGATCCAATTTGCAAGTGCTTGTAAGCAATCTTGCAGCTGCATTCTGGACCATCTGCAGTCTATCTAAAATTTAATTTTGAGCACCATAGTATAACGAATTACAGTAATCTAATCTAGAAATGATAAACACATGAATTACTTTTTCCAGGTCTTTCTTGGATAAAAAAAAATTTATGTAATGGGGATGAAGGAGAGCGGTTATAAGATGATGAAATGAGTTAAGTAGATGCTTGCGAGCTATCTCTCTCCCGATGCTGCATCGTCTTTAAAGGCTCAGGACTTCGGAGGGCAGGCCCCTCTGGGGAAGAGTAGCGTGCCCTCAGTGCCCTCAGGAGATCGATCTGCTAACCCTGCCAGTGTTCCAGTGCACAGCAGGCTCCAGTGAGTGCTGCTTTCAGTTCTTCTCGCCCAGAAACGTAGCAAAGCTGAGAGGCTTGCCACCCCCTTAGGAGGTTTTCTAGAGACGCTAGTATGTGGATGCTGCACTGGCTCTGTTTCGAGCACATAAACACTTCTTCACAGACGTAAGAGATCAACACGTGTTGGTACACACCAGCAACATGTCAGTAGTGTCTTACATCAACGACCAAGGAGGTCTGCGTTCGCGCCTCTTATACAAGCTGGCGCACCAGATGCTTGTGTGGGCCCGGGAGAGATCCCTCTCGCTGAGAGACATCTACATTCACGGGCATGGTGGAGCAGATCTGGAGAGTATTCTACAAGGCAGAGGTAGATATGTTTCCTCCGCGGTGCGCTGAGGTTGAGGCCACCAGTACGTTCCCGGGTGCCGACCTGGGACCTGGCTGTTGTGTTAGAGGCCCTCTGTGGCCATTTAAGCCCATAGAGGAGATCTCTGATCGTCTATTGACAATCAAGACCACACTTTTGCTAGCATTGTGTTCTCTGAGGAGAGTAGGTGACCTTCAGGCCCTCTCAGTGGCCCCTTCTCATCTTGACTTTCATCTTGCCAAAGCCTTCCTGTATCCACGAGCGGGTTAAAGTCCTAAGGTACCTATCAGAATCAGAATCAGAATCAAATTTATTGTCACATACACAATCATACAGAGTACAATATGAAGTGAAATGTCGCGACAGCAGCCATTTGTCGGCATTAGGAAAACGAGGGTAAAGAAATCCCTCCCAGACTGTTCAGTGTACACTGGGCAATGTGCGATCAGGGGTAAAAAATATCTTAGCAAAAGCACATGAAACATCATAATCACAAGACATAGCATTGCGACAGTCGAGGGTACAGGGAATGTGGAAATGACCAATGTAGGCAAACAACTTCTGATTCCTGCAGCTAGAGAGCGCTGGTCACAGAACCGCCTACCCACACTGAAGGAAATAAGCATACAAAGGCGTTGGATCAGGGGAGGGTAAGAGTCTATCTGTAGCTGTTATGTGTGTGCGTGTTGGTGTGTGAGCCTGTGAACAGTCCGTACCAGTCTGCCCCAGGTGTCCTTGAATGTATGGGAGTAGAATTCCAGAGCGTCCCGTTATCTTGGTCTCCGGGAGTTAGTTATGACTCCCAGCAATGGCTTTGAAGTGCAGTAGCTTGAAGGAAGAGAGAGCCAAAATAGAAAATGGTATTTTTCCAGGTTTGGATCAATATCTGCCAATTTCACAGATATTTAATGTCCATCACTGGTCTCAAGGTCTGTCCAAATCCCGTTGCATAGCTGCTAGTTTCACCAAGATGTTATCCAATTTTCAGTCAAGAACCATAGTCTGTGTACTAACAGCTCTCGTCACCGCTATTTCCCAGCCAGCCATTCTCTTTGGGTTGAGACTGACTGCTTTTAAAATTTGTCGATATCCAAGGGCTCCACCTAATCCAATCAGCAGAATCCCTGTTATCAGAGTTCTGAATAGGTAGATATCTTCAACATCCTCCATACACTGTGCGGCCAGGCACACACTGCGCCATTTCTCCCAACCGTCCATCATGTAGCCAGCAGCAAACGTCCCAGCAGGTTTTTAACCCCCCTCCCTTCAGGGAGCCTGGTCAGCTGTGGAGAAAGTCAGAGCAGTTGCTCGTTGGCCGATATTTGCAACGCTGCAAGGTAGTCCATCCCCCACACATTTGTCTGGTTTTATGGATTGGATCTCTAGGTTACGTATGTGACCCTAATTCCTTGAAGAAACGAGACACTGTGTCTCGATACCACATTTCCGGCATCACCTGCTCCGCTTCATGACAGGAGCTAACTGACGGCAGCATTTCACGTGCTTGTTTTAATGCTTCCTGACCAGTGATGTCACCCGCCTATGAAGTCCCAACTATTCATTGGCTGATTTTACACACAATTCAGAGCCGTCATACTGGAGTCGTTCCCGTGTCTCGTTGACGCGGCGTCTCATTCCTTTGAGGATCTAGGGTTACATACGTAACCTAATGATGGACATAACCTAGAGACGTTCCTCTAGTCTTAGCTAAAGTGAAACCATTTCTGTCTTTTAAGGACTTTGAAAGGGTCATTCATGCTTTTATATCAACAAGGCTTGACTACAGTAAACAAGAGCACATTACCCCAGTTTTAATATCTTTACATTGGCTCCCAATTCGCTATAGAATTGATTTTAGAGTTCTGCTGCTGGTTTTTAAAACACTGAATGCTCCTTTATATCTGAATTAATATCTGTTCACAATCCTGGACAGTCTATTAGGTCTTCCAGCCAGAGACTATTAAATCTTCCTCTGTCTAAATTAAAATCGAGAGGTGACCGAGCTGACCGAGCTTTCACAGTTGCTGCTCCAAAACTCTGTTTACCAGTTTCTATTAAATCTGTCTTCACACTGCGTGAGTTTACAGCAAAACTCAAAACCCATCTCTTTTCTTTTGCTTTTAACTGTAGCTAATTGGAATTTGACTAATTGGAATTTCTGCTGGTCTGTGCTGTAATTCATTATGTTTTAATGTGTAAATGTTGTTGACATTTGATTAACTGTACAGCACCTTGGTCAACTATTGTTGTTTTTAATGGTGCTATATAAATAAAGATGAGTTGTTCAGTTTTAAGTGGTTAGGTTTGTATTTCGCTGGTGAAGGTGGAGGGTGACAGTTAATATGTTTGTTGCAATGCTCCCTAAAGAAATCCCTTACCTCAGGGATTCCCATAAGCCAAATTACTTAAGGACTTATTGGATGCAACCTGGCCCAGGCCCTTTCTTTTAGTACATGCTTCACAACTCCTTCTGCAATAAAATTCAGCTATTTTCACTTGGTACTAAGAAAATATGCCATTTTCTTTTAATGTAAATAGCATCTAATTTCTATTTACTTAGTGTTAATAGCATATCATTAAAAAATATTTGATATATCTGATATTTTCACTTGATGTAAATAGCATTCATGCTACAAAAATATTCTATTCACTTTGTGTAGCATCTAACTTCAAATAATTTAAAAATCTTGCTATTTAAACTTATAATAGCCACTTTGTATGTATAATAATTTTTATTTGTAACTGTTTAACTTTAAATACATTTTTAAATAATTGTAAAAAATTAAATTCCTTGTTTTATTCTTGTGATTAGTATTTTATGATTATTTTATTTCCTTTTATTCAAAGCACTTTGAATTACTATTGTGAGAGAAATGTGCTATATAAATAAACTTGCTTTGATATTTACTAAACAACAATACAAAAACATTGTTGCATTTGTAGTCAATTTGCAGGGAAAACTGAGTGTGCACCATGTACTTCCAGTTGTAAACACAGATAAATGTCCTGTCCACAGAACATCTCTGCTATGGGTACCTCATAACACCAATAACAGACAACACATGACTGAACAGGCGCATAAATGTGATTGAGTGCTGAGGTGATGCTGCTATCTGGCTGAAAGCATCTCTCTCGGTCAGGGATTATGCCTTTATTTGAGTAAATCTACAGGCCATGTTCAAAATAACATATTACCATACTACTTTTACTATTTCTGAAGTATGCTTGCAAGTGTAATATGTATATTATGCATATTTTCTGTAAGAAATATCCAGATGGCCTACTATAGTCTGCAGTGACAATGAATATAAGTGAGCAGAACAACAAGTGAACCTTAACAAATGAGTGGATAAAGCTTTCAAGTGCCCCATAAGTCCTGAGAGATCACAAACACAGCAGACAAAAATGAGCTGTATTTTGAGAGGACTTTATTTGTATGAAGCAGGACTCTGGAGATCAAGAAAGAGTTGTGTTTGTTAATTTTTTTGGTTTATATTATTCATATTTTTTTAATAATAAGTGTTATTTTAGTATCTGGAATACTATTTAGCAAGCCCATTATATAGTAGCATTATATGTACAAATAGCGTTTATGTAGTATTGTTTAGATTTTTTATGAATATTTCTAAACAGTTACATACTGTATTTTTTAATTGTAGTTAAAGGTTTAGTCTTTTTGTCATGCCACTTTTCAGAGCAATACACCTTTTTATTTTATTTTAATGGATTTTATCTGAGAGCTGAGATATTTGAATATACTACATTTGAATGTGAACCTTCTTCACAATCACTAAAATAGTCCTTTATAGAATGAATATGAGCAATATGAGTGGAATTGGTATAGATTCATAAATCCCCATGGGATAGTAAAGTGTCCACTGACTGTGCTTTACTTCAGTCAAATCAAGTTATCTTTCTTTATATAAAACTTTTAACAATACAGATGATTTCAAAGCTCTTAGTGTAGAATATGAGAATAGAGTGTCAGTAATGTATAATGACAAGATTAAACACCCAGTTACTACTTTAACTTTTCAGTTAAAGGCATTTCATTATTGAATTCAGAGATATTGTTTTCCAGCTCAGTTCAGTTTAAGTAATATTTGTGCAATCAAATCAATAATAATTGCTATAAATTAAGTGTCCAAGCAAGCGAGAGGTGACAGCGACAAGGAACCAAAACCCCATTGGTGACAGAATGGGAAAAAAATACCTTGGGAGAAACAAGGCTCAGTCGGGTGCCAGTTCTCCTCTGCATTTAGCAACACTCACTGGATATTTGAATTCTGAACGACCACAAAATGTACCTTAAGCAGCATTATAAAAACACTGCAATATCAACCTGTACCAACCTAAAACAATCATGCCACAGTTACGTATTACACATGTGGTTTAGCGCCACTCTCTGGACATTTCATTTTGAAACTGGAGTGAAACATGCAGTAAAGTACATAATACAGTGTTGCAGAAATGTGTGTAGTGGCACATATTTGATTGGTTTTGGCACACTGATTTTTTTTTTGCATAGTATATAGTAGGGAAATATTGTTGGGTGAAAATTACCAGGGCCCCAAGTGGGGGAGGGCCCCTGAGGAGTGAAATTTTATTTTCCATTAAATATAATTTTAAGATAAAAATAAATGTTGTAAACGAATGTAAATGCTAATATTTTGGGTAAATGAATCATTTGATTGATGTATTAAATGGTGTGCAAATGTACATGTAGTGTCTGAGGACAGGCACCCTCTCCATTGCACGAAATGGTTTAGTCCACCTCTACTGGGCTTTTTGACTAGGCGCATCTGTGGTTACAAAACACTTCAATACCACCACGATTATCAGTGCTAATAACACAATGGCATAACACAAAATTAGAAATTGCATGGTGCCTTATTTGCATAGCCTACACCATTTCAATAGTATACTTATTCAAAAAATAAATTAATTTTGTTATTGGACTATAGTTGTCCAACTTTGTAGGCTCAATGACATTTAGGTTAATGAGGATAGGCTGTCATATTAGTAGCAAAGCTAACTTGTGAAACACATGGCACTCAGTTTCAGAAACCGGTCGGTACGCCTCGGCTATGCAATTCAGTTTGCAAGGCGCCCGCCCAGGTACAGAGGCATCCTCTACACCACTGTCTGTTCGAACACAGATGCTGCTGTCCTGCGTGTTCTTCTGCCCGTGGTAAGACCTTGCCTTCCTATGGGTCAGAGTGCCCCTGGGTCAAGTGTCCAGGCATGCTGTGGTCCACACGGATGCCTCCTCCACGGGTTGGGGTGCCGTATGCAATGGGCAAGCAGCCTTGGGTCCCTGGACAAGCGCTTGACTGCTTTGGCATATCAATTGCCTGGAGTTGTTAGCGGTGCTTCTGGCCCTGCGTTGCTTTCGACTGATGCTGTGCCACAAATACGCGCTGGTCCGCATGGACAGTACTGCAGCCATTGCGTACATCAACCGACAAGGTGGTCTACACTCCTTCCGCATGACACAACTCGCTCCTGTGGAGTCAGACACGGCTGAAATTGCTGCACGCTGTTCACATTCCAGGGACACTCAACTGGGCAGCCGACCAGCTGTCATGGCAGTCCACCCACCCTGGAGAATGGCGACTCCAACCCCAGGTAGTCCAGCTGATTTGGAGCATCTTCGGCGAGGCAGAGATAGACATCAGTTGTTTGCCAGTTGTTTTACTCCCTTGACGAGATGCCCCTCGGCAGGGATGCACTGGCACACAGCTGGCCTCCAGGGCCCAAGTACGCCTTTCCCCCAGTGAGCCTCCTTGCAAGATCAGGGAGGAGGAGGAGGAGCAGGTTCTGCTGGTAGCGCCATACTGGCCCTCCCAAACCTGGTTTGCCGATCTAGTGCTCCTCGTGGCAGCCCCTCCTTGTAAAATCCCCTTGAGGAGAGACACATCTGGCTGACCTCTCCGGCCTTTCAGCAGCCGTGATTAGCACCATCTCTCAGTTTTGGGCCCCCTCAACAAGGCAGGTCTATGCTCTGAGATGGGGTCTGTTCGTCGATTGGTGCTCCTCTCCCAACAAGGACCGACAGACATGCCCAATTGCAATTGTGCTTTCCTTCCTGCAAGAAAAGATGGAGTGCAGGCTGTCCCCTTCAACTCTTAATGTATGTTGCCGCCATAGCAGCATATCACGAAACAGTGGAGGGTGAATCCCTAGGTAAGCACAACTCATCATGAGGTTCCTCAGAGGTGCACTTCGGGTTAATCCCCCGAGACCGCCCTCGGTGCCCTCTTGGGACCTTGCCGTCGCCCTAACCAGCCTGCGGCAAACTCCTTTCGAGACTCTAGCATCGGTCGAGATAAAATACCTGTCACTGAAGACAGCACTCCTGAAGAGGCAGAATCATTTAAGGACTTAAAAACAAACAAAAGAATTTTCAAATTAATTCTATATTGCACAGAGCCAATTAAGTGAGTATAAAATGGGAGTAATATGCTCAAACTTGCGACTCCCTGTTAGAAGACGTGCTGTAGCATTTTGCACCAGCTGCAGACGGGCCAGAGAGGACCCACTTATCCCAAAGTATAGTGAGTTACAGTAGTCCAAACGAGTTGTGACAAAGGCATGGATTACAGTTTCAAATAGTTTTCTTGAGAGAAATGGCTTTATTTTCCTCAGCTGTCTCAGTTGAAAAAAGCTTGACTTGACTACTTTTCCCCTTATTTGATTGCATCCCCTTGCCACGACCCTGGGTCGCGCTGATTCCAACTTGGCTCCTCAGCGAAAACCTGCAAGTGCATTACATCCGTGCCTTCTTATACTTACGCTGTGATAAGGTGCACCTGGCTGTAATTACATGCATGCCAATATTCATTGGCCTTTTCTCAAAGACTCGCAGGGTATTGGTCTTTCATGCGAGTTCCCAATTGTAACATTTGTTCCCTCCTTCAGGGAACGTGGGTTACCTTCGTAACCTGAGACGTTTTCTTTACAGTTTGGTGATGCATAAACCTGGACATATACGGAATTGTGTGTCGAAAACATTATACCAGCCCTTCCCTTTGGTTTTAGGCAAAAAGTCTGCTGGACAATTATCAGGTTGGTCAAGTCAGCTGCTCAGATGGGAAGTTCATCTGAACAGCAGCTTGTTAAGCTTCCATTACTTTCATGATATGACCAGGATATTCCCTACACTTTTTGGAAAATGTAAGCATGGCACATGCAAAGTTGTGCAATCTAAATTCTGATTTTTCTGTAGTCTTAAACAAAATACCAGTCTCTGAGTACAAGTGATGTTCCTCTGCTCATTTGAGTGTTGTGTGGCATATGGAGCTCATGAGTTACCAGTGTTTCTGAAAAGAGGATAGACATGTATGTGCTGGAGAGTAAATCCCTGGCAGGCCTGAAACCATCAGAGATGCTGGATTATCTCTGCAATCTTCTGAGTGAATGCGTGACTGCACACACACACACACACACACACACACACACACACACAAATGACTGCACCCAGACTCTAATCCTTTGCTGCATATAAACATACTTCAAACCCACACACTACAGTGCTTATATTTAAAATATTTAAATCTTAGAAAAAGTAGGACTATCAAATTGGGAGGACTGCATCATAAGGTTTTCCTCAAACCTTCCTGGCATCTGGTTCACTCTCTCGGCATCTGTGGGTCCAGAGCTGACTGACCACAAACAGACATTGATCTACGTTCAGTGGAAAGAGCTGCTGGTTGAAGCAGTATTGCTCAGTCATCATTGTAACTTGTTAAAACCAAATGGTTTAATTTGCTTTCTAGACAACCAATTTATCCTCTTTAGTATCTCTCTACACAGTACACATGTTAAATAGTGACCATATCAGTGGAGTCTACAATGAAGAGATAAATATAACAGAAAAAAATATAGCAAAATATTCAGCAAGACAGAATCGTAATCCAGTAAAATGCGATGGTCAGGGCAGGCAGCAAAACGTTCATGTAAACACAGGTCCAGGATCAAAATTCAAGACGGCAATCCAAAGTAACAAATGAAACAAGACAATGAAGGCAAGGCTATGGCAATGGTAAGAAAATAGGATAAATACAGAAAAAGCTTGGTAGAGGCCACTTACAGCAAAACAATACTTCACAACTTTCTGTTTGGCAGGCTCCCGCTTAAATGACCGCCAAACAGGAAGTCACCAGAGAGGAAGCAGAGGGAGCTGAGGCAGTCAGTGCAGAGGTGAAAGCTCCCTCTGCTGGCTTGGCGATACAGAAATGATCTTAAATATACAGGCTTTATATTCTTTATTTACAAATAATTCCTAATAATTAATATATTTTGTCTTTAAATTATCTAGTGAAATGAAGCTTTAAAGTATTGTGGGTGAGATTCAACAAAACACAAAAAAAATCCTAAAATGTAACTAAAGCTGCTAAACGCAAATCATGATTTTCAAATGATTTTGAAGAATCGTGTGACACTGAAGACTGGATAAATGATGCCGAAAATTCAGCTTTAATAACAGAAATAAATTAAATTTCACAATATATTCAAATTAAAAGTTATTTTAAATATATCACAATATTACTGCACTTGCTGTATTTTGGATCAAATAAATGTAGGATTGGGGAGCAAAAGAGAGTTGTAAAAAATCATTACAAATCATTACTGTAATGTATGGATTACAGTAAATGAAATTCCTCAAGGTTAATATTACCATTTCATATTTTAATTATCATTAAACCATATTACATTACCATGATTTGAACCCTTTTCTTTATTT
>JAUMHI010000055.1:3612489-3622904 GCA_032359435.1 Enteromius unitaeniatus | reverse complement strand
TGAGGTGCCGGAGCACTATGTCCCTGTGCATGCACAACTGATCCTTCGAGTGAGCTATTATTAGCCAGTCATCGAGATTTGTGAAGACTCGGGGAGACAGGGACAGGCCAAAGGGTAAGACGCGATACTGATATGCTCGACCCTCGAACGCAAACCGCAGAAGGGGTCTGTGGCGAGGCAGAATCGAGACATGAAAGTATGCGTCCTTCAGGTCGATGGCTGCGATGGTCAGCATTTGTGAAGACAAAAATTGTGTTAGATGGGGACCTCTGGACACTGGGCCCGGAGGTGTGAGAAATTGCTCTTTCTGTGAAATTGTGGGTACCGCTGACCCGTAGGCCGACGGCAGCTAAATCTAAGTCTCCTGGGCCTCCTCCAGGAGTGGGGGCGGAGATGGTCTCAACGTCCACAGAAGAGCAGATCTCATCACCTCCAGGCTGCCTGTCTCAGGAGTATTTCCCGCCCCTCCAGGGTGTTTTTGGCTGGCCCCTGAGCAGGCGGGGTCCCACACCCGCGGCCAGCTCGACGACATTGCCTCTCAGCAGCCAACCTGGCATTGTATGCTTCGGCTGGGGTCGGAGCAGATGGTTCTTTGGATGCTGCAGGAGGACGCCCTCAGTGACGAGCAGGCAGAGGAGCACTCGGGAACGGGAGGCTGCTCGCCGAGGCAGGATGTGCGACATCACCTCCGTCTGCCTCTGAACTGCTGCGAACTCCTGGTCCAAGTCCCCGGCAACACTACCTATTCGAGAGGGGGTGTCGAGAAAGCGCACCTTCTCTGCATCTGGCACCTGCGCCAGGTTTAGCCAGAGATGGCGTTTCTGGACCACCGCAGTGGACATCACCTGACCAAGGGCGTGCGCTGTGACTTTCGTTGCCCGTAGTGTGAGGTCTGTAGCAGCGCGGAGTTCCCACATCACCACCCTGATCAGGTCCGTGCTCGTGCAGCTCTTTGAGAGCTTTCGCTTGGTACACTTGCAGTGTAGCCATAGCGTGCAGGGCGGTAGCAGCCCTGGATGGGAGACGAGGTTAACCCCTCCATGAAGCCGCACCGCGCGGACACAGATGGACCGCCACGGCGCGCTCCACTTGGGGAATCCCCTCGTAACCCTTGGCTGCAGCGCCATCGAGCGCGGAGAGGGTCGAAGGGCTTGGGCGTGACGAGTAAGGGGCTCGCCACAACTTGGTCAGCTCTCCATGCACTTCCGGGAAGAAAGGCACTGGGGGAAAGCGCGGTGGTGCCGCATCTCTGGCCCCCAGGAACCAATCATCCAGCTGCGAAGGGTCGGCAGCAGGCACACGAGACACCTGCAAACCGTTTCCTGCCGCGGCATGGAGGAGCATGTCTGACAGCTCGGTGCGGACGGAGCAGACGCCGCAGGGCGACGGTTGTCTGGCACAGCGGCCACCTTACCATCAGACTCACCCTCTGATGTTGCAGAAGATATCTCAACCTCACGGGGCGCCCCGAAGGACACACTCGGGCCTGCCGTAGCAGGGGGAGCGGTCTCCTCCGAGAACACCACGGGACTGCGCGGTGTGTCAGAAGTTCTCACAGCTGTTGCACTGGACGAAGCCTTCTCGACAGTCACCTGGAGGTCCCCCAGGCATCTTGCCATGGCGACCATGAAATTTCTACGGTCCAACAACCTACCACGGGAAGAGCGCGAGGGGAGCCTGCTCACGAGTGAGAGGCGGGTCCTCAACATAGCCAAGGTCATCCGCTCACAATGAGCGCAGTGACCTTCCACGAATGTCGCCTGAGCGTGTTCTCGGCCCAGACATGACAGACAGTGCTCGTGGCCATCCAACGAGGTGAGGAAACTTCCACACCCAGAAACGCACAGCCGGATCGACATCCCGCTACAGAATGTCTCACCTACTGGAAAATTGCTAGGAAAATTGCTCTTTTTTCCTGGCCGCCCAAGTAAGACCCAACGCGGCAACTCCGTGCACTCAGGGGTCTAGGATATATGCTCACTGGATATATCGAAGACTGGCACAACCGGCCTTGAAAAAGGCCACCAGCTCACAGGATCCGCTGACAGCCGCCCAGAAACGTTGTCAGGCGAGAGAGCAGGTTTTGCAGGTTTAGTTAAAGAGTTCCGGTCAGTAAAAAATTATACATGTTCTGACAACATGAATAGCTGGTTAAATAAATTGATGGCTAAATAAATCAATGAATCAAAAAAGGGGTGAATGGGTGCGTCGAATACGTTACGTGACTGTGGGGAAGTGAAGGGAAATGCCGTGCTGGCATTGTGAATACGCGACTTGCGTATGACGCTGCTTTGTTGCTTGCGATTGGGAAGTTACAACGCTGGGCTTTGATTCTGTGTCTGGGTGGAGGAGGAGGCCGGCATGTGGTGAGTAGCGTGGATTCTTTTCTGTGGGTTTGCTTTGGCAGATGGAGAGTGAAAGGAGATCTGAGGGCGTGCGAGCCGCGGACTCCCGTGGGAATTCAGGCAGACTGGCTGAAGGCTGCCTGGGGCTGGGAGAGTGGCTAAATCCTCTTTGATCGAGCTTGGACGAGCAATCTGCGTTTAAGGCAGCTTGTCTGATTGAGAGATTTGATTGTGCGCGAATAAACAAGGGATGATTAGGTAAACGGGCTGTCAGCCGTGTGTGATTACTCATTCGCGATCCTCTCGAAACCATGTTATTTGCAAAACATTTACTTTAGAATCAATACTGTTTTGTAATCTTTTATCTGTGTCACAGTTCGTTTTTTGTGTAGCTCAGCTGGTAGCGTGTTGCGTTATACGATGATATATAATCATGTGATTATGTGATCATGGGTTTCTGAAGAAAACATCCATGTAAATGATAATTTTGCACTATTTCTGTAAGGGGTTTAGGAGTGGGTAAGGTGTGGTCATTCCTATGCATTATCTAGTAAAATATGTACCAATTACCATGAGATCGTTGTAAAAAGGCCACACATTGCATTTCAAGAGTTCACGCATTCCTTGTAATAAATAATAAAGCAAATTTGGTGTGCTGTCTGGTCAGCGAGCCGGGAGAACGGCGAACCCCAAACCCTATTGGATAGAACCCTAACGTGGGCGAGAGTTCGGCGTTCGGCTTGTTCACCGTCTGCCCCCCTGGAAAGGCGTGAATTTAAAAGTGGAGAAGGGGAGGAGGGGGGATGCACGAAAAGCGAGATGCAGGGAAATGAAACCTGGGAGAATTTATAGTGAGGGGAGAATATTGGATTGGGTGCGAATAAAGAAGGGATGATTACGTAAACGGGCTGCCAGCCATGTGTGATTACTCGTTCAGCGATCCTCTTGAAACAAAGTTATTTGCAAAACATTTACTTTAAATAAACATACATTTTGATTGATAATGACAGTCATTTCATGTCACACATTTCATGCAACACGTCACTGTCATTATTTTACTATTATTTGAAGCATTGCATAAATAAAAAAAAAGTGATGGAAAAAATAAATAAATAATAATAAAAACATTATAATAATAATAAAAATATTATGCTTGCTTGAGGTGTTTTTTTACTATACACTCTTAAGAATAAAGGTGCTTCAAATGGTTCTTCAGAGGGATGCCATAGAAGAACCATTCAGTCAAGGGTTATTTAAAGAGCCATGTCTTTTGTACCTTTTTATAATCCACAAAACCTTCTTTTGCCACGAAGAACCTTAAGTGAAATAGAAAGGTTCTTCTATGGCATCATGAAGCACCTTTTTTTTAAAGATGGAAATGCATTTTGCGAATAAATTCCTACATGTTCAATTCCTACAAAAAAAATAAATAAATAAAATTAAAATAATAATGTGACTTTGCACTTTGTTTAGTCTAAAACCATACTAGCGGCGACAATGGGTGATTCTATAATTGCAGGTACATTTGGTGTCCCCACAAAAACCAAATCATAATTTTTTCTACTTTTTTTATTGTTATTTTAATTAATTTATTATTGTTCTTTGGGAATTACAAGATGTGCAGTCTATGACAATATAATAATTTATTTTAAAAGTGTCTTAAATAGTTAAAAAGCATAATTTCTTTTTGCCCACATGTATTTTTTTTTTTGACCGTGTATCAATGTTCAATCTAAATATTTTATAGTACTTTTCTTTTGGCAACAGTTCTTTCATTTTATTTATTAAAGCCCCAAATAGTTACTTATTCTTCTTTATTCTACAATATTGAATTATTTAAAAATTATTCTTTTTAAAATTATATATAAAAAGTGTGTCCCCAAATCTGGTGTCAACTCTGTTATCACACTATATTTTTCCTTTCAACTGGTGGAATTATCTCTCAGAATTGTGGAAGTTACAGGACATTATTTCGGTTTTTAACTCAACGATTAGATCGTAAGCTCTGAAAAGTATCTGTGCTCTCTCTGAGAAAATATTTGAATCTAAAAATTTTTATACCAATAGTAATTTTTAAAACATCAACTGTTCAAGTATCATGTTTTCCTAGCATTTATGCCAGCTAATTGAGTTTATGGAAAAAATTTAATAAAAATGTCAATTCTGTTACAGTATTGTCTCCATTGTAAGTCTACCTAGGTAACAGAGTTGACAGTGACAGATGAGGACACCAAATGTATCTGCAATTATAGAATTAGTCATATAGCAAGACCAGTGCTGTTCCAAACGGAGAACTTTTATTTTTTTGTTAGGCGTGCAATATTGTCATATGTTATAGTTTATAAGTACTATAAGACTAATATAAACATATAGACAATTCCAAAATAAATGCCACTTACCACTGTCACTTTGACTAGCATTCTTTACAGTGAGAGTTCTGTTGTCACTTGAAATTACATATCTTGTGTTGTCTTCTGCTGGATCTTTGTTACCCACCATCCATTTTATTGGTCCCTTTGCAAAGCCTGGCTGTATACATTTCAGGTCCACTTTTTGCAGAGGATATAACTGATCTGTGTTGAAGTCTTTTTGAGCTGTAAATAATTACCATAAAACTCAAATGACCCAACAACAAATAAAACCCAAACAGTAAAATAATCAATCTTATGAGACTAAGAAATGTAAAGAGTTTTAGATTAGGCTCTAACTACACTTACCGCTTTGAACAATAGAATCTAAAATGATTTCTTGCGCTCTTAGAGAAGCAGAAAGCTGCATGTTTGCTGCTCCAAAATCAAGGCTGTTGGATGTTCCACTTACTGTGTAGTCTGCTATAACACTACCAGGCCTTTGGAGCGAAACACACTACATCAGTGTGAAGGCTCCGTATTGACATTATATTTGTATGAAAAAGTATGAATGTAACAGTTTAGCAAAACAGTTTCAACTGTAAACCATACCTGAAGCCAGTGACTTTTGCAGAACCAACCTCGTAGCCAGTTAGTTTGTTAGTATAAATAGTGTTAACCTGTAACAAGTGAAAGCAAAAGGCATGCTTGAAAATGTATAAAATAAGCATTTTGATTGTACTTATAGTATTCAAACAATATAATAAAAAAATCAATAAATAATACATTTATTTAAAATATGAAACAGAATACTCACTGCTGACTCAATTTTTCTAGATAAATCTGTGTAGGTCTTGCTATATTGATCAGTGAGATTGATGTGAAAAGTCTGATCTATTGTCATTGACATGTTAATAACTGTAAAAGAAGTGTACTTTAAGTGCATTGTAACAACAGATTTAAGAAGCAATCCTCAAGTAGATGAAACAAACCCAGCCCAAACCTCCCAAAATATTAGCTCAGTCATTAACATGACATATCTAATTGTGCCTGTGCTACTAAATGTAATGCTAAGATTATTTAGTTTGTAGTAATGTCATTTTGTGTACAATATTTTTTTCATTTAGCTTTCCGATATTTACCTGTCTTTGCAGATTTTGTTGCTGAAGCTGTTGAATATTTTAATACAAAAAAAGTAAAATCAAAATATGATATATTTATTTATATTTATTGTTTTATTCATTTAGTTTTAATTGAATGAATCCAAAAAATCAGCAAGTGTTCTCCACCTAAACTAATTTTCACCATCATCACACAATAATTATCAGACTATCATGATTAATACGTTTTGTGTTTGTGTGTTTCGGTATACCCGTTTTCATAATTGTTATTGATGATGGTTGTGTTGATGGTGATGGCATTGTTGATGATGGCAGTTCTGTTGATGGTGTAGTAATCGATTTTGTTAATAATGTTGATTTTGATGGTGTTGATAGTGATTCTGTTGATATTGATTGTGGTGGTACTGTTGGAAAAAAATTGACAAGACTGGATCACATGGATTTTTTTTATTTAAAACATGCTTAAAAGAATGTACAAGGATGTTAAATATACAATATTATCACTCTAAATAGGCAAACGCATACTTTTTCAAAGCACTTTAAGCTAAATAAATTATTGTAAATGAGCATAAGCCCCATACAGTCCACAACACTGGTTTGTTAATATCTAGCTGCCACAATTCCTAGGCAGTTTTGCGTAATTTGGCTGGATCATACACTGGTGGAGAGAACGTCTAGGTTACCTATTGTAAGCCCCGTTCCCTGATGGAGGGAACGGAGATGTTATGTTGTGATGACAGACTGGGGTCATTGCTTGGGAGCCCTGATTCGCTCTGATAGAGAGAAAACGCCAATCAGAATGCTTTCTGAATGGCTAGTGGAATTTGCATGCTAAGCCACTCCCCGCAGAGCGGGTATAAATAGGCATCCCTTCATCAGGGAACGGGGGTTACAATAGGTAACCTAGACGTTCCCTGTCTGTCAGTCACTATGACGTTATGTTGTGACGACAGACTGGGGTCCATATGGAAAGCGCCATCACCAAGGACCCCGTCACAACCAACAGTACTGCAATCATACTAGACAGGCTCCTGCGTGTCGACGATTGCTGCACAAGGTCCTACCCTTCCCAACGCTCCAGTGCAAATTCGCATTCGCAGACCATGGTGCCCGCAGGGACCAAATGGTAGTACTTTGCCCCTGGAGGGAGCCAAACTACGCGTTCCTGAACTAGAGAGTATTTAGACTCTAGAGAAGGGATTTTGACCTTCACGAGGACTGATTCAGATCCTCCTTTTTGTTGTTACAGTTTGGCGGAATGAGGGGGAAGCGCTCCTTCTGTAGAAGGGCGCTACGGAGAACCGCACCCTGCCCGCAGGGAGGTAATGTGCGGTAAGCAGTATGGACTGACCCTACTGGGCAATGTCACATCTGCAAATGCCTACGGGACTAGTTCCGCCCGCAAGGGGAAAGGCTAGTCACACATAGACGGGCTGAGGGAAGACACAAGTTTACCATCTGGGAAACTTTCTTCGTGGAGTCACCTTCGCAAGAGATTACCCTTGGGGAATCAGGTATGCGGCCATCTATCCCAGTACAGGGGCTGACCTACTGGGCAAAGCAAACACCTGGATACTGGGCCTAGCGTCAGACTGCTCCGCCCCAGTCTGAACGCCGATGGTGCTTGAAGGATGCTCGACCATGGTCCGCAATTAGGAGACACGACTGGGAGAGTAGGGCGCTCGCATCCCTTTTTAGGGGAATAGCGCAGCAAGCAGGACACCAAGCGGTCTGATCTTATCTGTTTTGCAACAGAGAAGAAGAGACTGGTACAACCCGGAGGTTGTAATACCGTGTAAAAGTATTTGGTGTCGCCCAGCCCGCAGCTCGACAAATATCTGCCAGCGAGGCCCCGTGTGCCAATGCATGGGAGGAGGCTACCACGTTTCCAAGGCTGCTATCAGTAATACACTAAGACGTCATAGTTTAAAATCTTGCATCGCATGGAAGGTTCCCCTGCTTAATGTCCATGCCCGTCTGAAGTTTGCCAGGGACCATCTGGATGATCCAGAGGAGTTATGGGAGAAAGTCCTGTGGTCAGATGAGACCAAAGTAGAACTTTTTGGTCTTAACTCCATTCGCCATGTTTGGAGGAAGAAGAATAATGAGTATCATACCAATAATACCATACCTACAGTAAAGCATGGGTCTGGAAGCATCATACTCTGGGGGTGTTTTTCTGCACAGGGGACAGGACGACTGCTCTGTATTAAGGAGAGGATTAAAGGGGCCTTGTATTGTGACAGAGCATTAAAGATCACAGCCAGGTAAACCAAGGAGTAGCTCCGTAAGAAGCATATCAGGTTTCTGGAGTAGCCAGTCTCCAGACCTAAATCCAACTGAAAATCTTTGGAGGGAGCTGAAACTCTGTGTTGCTCAGCGACAGCCCCAAAACCTGACAGATCTAGAGAAGATCTATATGGAGGAGTGTGTGCAGTGTGTGCAATCCTGGTGAAGAACTACAGAAACCGTTTGACCATTTGACCTCTGTAATTGTTAACAAAGGCTTCTGTACCAACTAATTAAACAAAAAATTAAACATTTTTGACTCAATAGTTTTTTAAAATAATCATACAATGTGATTTCTGGATTACTCTTTTCAGATTCTGTCTCTCACAGTGGAAATGCACCTATGCTAAAAATTGTAGACCCCTCCATGATTTCTAAGTAAGAGAAAATTACAGGGTGATCAGATACTTATTGACCTTAATGTAAATGCTGTTATGATTTTTTTTATTCATCAAAGAAACCTGGAAAATTCTGAAAAAAAGTACAATTACTAAATATTTTGTTGTTGTTTTAGCGGCAAATCAAAATATTAAAATGATTTCTGAAGCATTTCTGAAAAACAGCTTTAAAATGACAGGAATAAATGCATTTTTTTAATATATTCAAATTGAAAAGCAGTTATTTTAAATAGTAAAATATATTTCACACTTTTACTGTATATGCTATATTTTCCATAATAAACGTAGGTTTTTCAAAAACCGTTTGACTGGTTATACCTTTTTGTTTTATTTATTTCTGAGAGTGTGCAATGTAAGCCATAGTGACTTTCTTGAACTAGTTGAAATGAAAAGGGTGAAAGAATAAATCTAAGTAGTATTGGAGGATCACTCTGTGTGCTCCGGTGGATGAGAGGTGGACCGCTCCGAGACGGCCCCTTAGCAGGCTCCGCTCTCATGCTGGAGACACACAGGGGACTACACACTTGTGCAGATCGGCTAATTACTCTCTCTCAGACCCCGACTGAGCTCAGCAAGGAGAGAGAAACAGCAGTGCTTATCGCCATAATGAAGAACAGCTGCTCTCTGTCAGAGCTCAACAAAAGCCTTGCAAATGATACAGAGGATGCATGCTAATACACTTACTCCCTATTTTAGTGAAAACAGCACATGAAAAGAGCAGCACGTTTGAATTCACAGTATTCATTAAACAGGTAAAAAACCCACACTGATATGATTTCCAGTGAGATTCTGAAGTGCACTTTAAAGTGCCACTATTATGCTATTTTCAAGGTTGCTAATATTGTTTTATGAGTCTCTTAAAACAGGTTTACATGTATGCAAGGTAAAAAAACACTGTAGTTTTCTCTAAAAATAGATTTAATTTTACCCCATTTCTAAATGATTCATAAACGGAGTAGTTCAAAGAATCAGTCTGTCTAAACCCCTCCTTCCCATGAGCCCTCACTGCTGTGATTGGCCAGATGGCGCAGTCCTTTATGATTGGTCTCCCGCTACAGCTGTCCACAGAGCTTGTACCAAAACTATACTTTCTGACATTACTAGAGGTGCTTTTGAGAGAATACATCAACTAGTTAGCAAGGACTACCGTGGAAACTGCTCGCAATTTGCTTTTGTAAGCGAATCAGGCACACCTTTGCTTTGTGAACTTCAGCATTGTATAATGCATAACACTGTGTTAAACATTGTTTATCATTACTTAAACTAATGAGACAGACAGACAGTCATCTGCAATAACCACAGTATTAGACTATATTAGGTCCACAGCTGAACAATAGAACTACAGAAACATAAGTTAGCCGGTTACCAGGACATGTGCAGGGTTGTTACACAACATAACTGTAAGGGATCAGAGTGAATAAGACACATAAGATTCGATCAGGACATTGAAACATGAGTAGCCGAATTCTACAAAGAGCCCTCAACAGCACAGGATGTCGCAAATACCCTTTTCGCACACCCTGTCGTAAGCAGATCCAACAGACATTGTCACAATCTCAAAATTGCTCAAAAGCAACGCAAGTACAAACCTCCAGATTCAAGCTGAACTGGTGAACTTGATATAAATGTTAACCTCACTGACGAACTCAATGCGAGAGTCAATCTTTTGATTGATGGTTGTTCAAGTCGATGCAATAGCACCTATTGTTGTAGAATTGGGATTTCACATTTTCATTCTCTTAAACTCTCCTTTTCTTTTAATTTCTCTCTTCCTGCAACTCGAATGATATGTGTGTGTTAGTTTAGTTTATGTGTCTTAGGTTTAAAGCCATATTATTAATTGAAAAGAGAAGTATCTTGTGTTTTGTGCTTACAAGTTAATGTCTTAAACTGCCGATCTTGCTACTGTGCTTA
>JAUMHI010000055.1:3570787-3584015 GCA_032359435.1 Enteromius unitaeniatus | reverse complement strand
GCCTAGTCCTGGCTTAAGATAAGCCCTGTTTGTGAAACCGGGCCTTAGTTTCTGAAAAGAACCAATGTTTTTTTTTTAAGACAGCATTTCTCTGCAGCTTCTTTGAAGCTTCAATGAAACTAATATTTGGACTTTCAACTTGAGCACCATTGATATTCACTGTATGGAGGAACATCCTGGAATGTTTTCCTCAAGAACATTTAACTTCTTTTTAACTGAAGAAAAAAGACGTGAGTAAATGTTCGTATTAGAGATGACCGAATCCTTTAAGGCCGCTGTACCCCACACACCTTTAAAATAGGAGCACATTTTACATCACTAGGCCTCTTGGGTACAGATGAAAGCTGAGCGTCATACACTAAATGATTGAGGGTCACACACACTACCAGTATTTCAGGTCATTCCCAACACTACAAATCACACAGAAAAATATTTTCTGTTGCATGCATGACAAACAAAAACAAAGTTTCAGAATGGAACATGTTATTTATAGGGGTGGAGTCCATATATTAAGTATGTCTGCTGTTGCTCTGAATGCGTGCCAGCGCCTCATGGGTGAATGTGGTGTGATTTGTGAGCGTCTGAGACAGCGGGATCCTCCTGTGTCTGCGTGGGACGTCCAGTGGCATCTCTCAAATCAGAGTGGAAGCCTGTTAGAGCTGGAGCTGTTCTCTTGGTTCAGTGCAACGTGAAGTACACTTTGTAAGAATAAAGGATTGTCAGGTGTGTTACTACGATGCACATGGTTTTGTTGATTGGCAATTTCTCAAGCACAATTTGCAATATTTAACTACACCATTAGCATGCATGACTCCCTTGATAGGCAGTTTACACACCTAGTAGCGTTGACTTAAATACAGCTCAGAACCATTACTATAAATACCTCTAGAATAGAAATAGGCTGTGTGTCAGGGGGGAATTATAACAGCACGATATGTTTTGTGTACTTACTATTATAATGACATTAAACAAATTAAACCAAACCCTCATCTCAACCTTAACCATATAGTGCATGTAGTTAATTAATATTACTCAGTACTTCATTTAATGAATTACTCTGTAACAAGAACAGCTTAAAATGTCTATTGAGACTACTAAAACCTTATTATTAGTATACAACCCCAATTCTGGAAATGTTGAAACATTTTTTAAAATTTGAATAAAATGAAAACTACAAATCTTTCAAATCATTACTCAAAATAGAAGATAACAGATGTTTAAACTGAGAGATTTTACACTTTCATCCGCTATTCCACTCATTTGCCTGCTACATGTCTCAAAAAAGTTGGCACGGGGGCAACAAAGAGCAGAAAAAGCAGGACATTTTGAAAAGATTCAGCTGGCATCTAGCAACTAATTAAGTTAATTGACATTAGGGAGGAACCGATCCGGATCGGCAGCGGCCCTGTGATCAGCAGTAAACCGGGATCAGTGCATCACTAACAGGTCACTAACAGGTCTGTAACATGATGAGATATAAAAGATACATCTTAGAGAGGCAGAGTCTCTCAGAAGAAAAGATGGACAGAGGCTCTCCAATCTGTTTAAGAGTGTGTAAAAACATTGTGGAAAACAACGCACTGTAAATCAGGAGATTTGCAAAGAATTTGCATTGAATTTGACGTTGATGACAACGTCAAATTCAATGCAAATTCTTTGCAAATCTCCTGATTTACAGTGCATCCCATCATCAGAAAGCTCTGTGTGAAAGAGACGAGGCTGAATGGGCCCCGGAATACGTCCAGAAACCGCTGTCGGTAAACACAATGTGGCTCGTGTAAAATGGACCGTTTCAAAGTGGACAAGTGTTCTATGGTCAGATGAGTCCAAATTAGGCATTCCTGTTGTAAATCACAGACGCCGTGTCCTCCGAGCTAAAGTTGTCAAATTCGTTGTACTTTAATAAATGTAGGTTGTAGGACTTGTTCATTCTGAATTACTCCAGAGTTTCCAGAAGGAGTTAATAATAACAAACAGCTAATCTCTGTAATGCGGCTTTAATTGTCATCAGAATAATCCAGGCGGTGATCCTGCAGCGGTTTGGCATCGGCCAGCAATTAGCCGCTCCACATGTCCATATCTGTAGCGGGAGGTTAATAGAGGCACGTCTGCTCGCTGCACTGGGGCCGTCTCTTTAGCAGGCCGTAAGCAGCTTTTGATGGATTTAAGCTTCATGTGATACTGCTCATTCTGGACTCTGAAAAGAGAGGATTGTTATGAAGCGAGTGGTGACCAGGGCTGTTTTTAATAGGATCCGTTATATAAAGCTGCGGTGTGTTTTGTTCGTCTCGTATCTACTGAATGTGAAGTAAAGTACATATGAATGCCACTGGTAAGACGTTCACAGAGAGACTTCCTTAAACACTGAAGATAGGTTTAGGCTTAGAGCCTCAGTCTATCCCTTCTGTTATTATTGTTAAAACTATCTGTTTGAAAGTAAACCTGTTGATCAACAGTTATTATAGCTGCTCTTCCATTTGTGGATGTTAGTGGTCCAGAATTAAAATATGCAATTGTGCCATTTTGTTTTCCAACTTCCTGACTTAATGGCAGTGAAAGAGACGTGTAATACTTCAATGCTGATAATCTTTCAAATGAGTGAGCGCTCCAGTCTCTTTCAGGGATCGTTTGCCATTGTTATGTTCTCTCTCTAAAGGAATTGAATGTTTGTTGTGTCTGTCTTGGAGAGAACAGGCTTCATCAGAGCAGGATTTATTGACACAGCCGCTCATGATAGATGGGTGCTTGACAAATGATCTTCAAGCGTTTGTTCCATTAAACGCAGTTCATGCCGCACAAAAGACCGTTTGATTCCCCTTCTATTTACTTTTGAGCAACAATCATGCAGAGGAACAGGAAGTTCTAGCGTGCCGTCTGTTTATGAGTATGGGTCTTGTAAAGAGTAAACACTGCAGACACCAGAAAGTCTATCTTCAGGTGTTCGGGCTCGAGCCCAGCATCATGTGGAGCACAATAACCCCCCCCCACGGAGAGACACAGGACTGGGTTTTGTTCTGTAAATGCACAATAATCTCAGGAAGCTCCAACAATACAGTTTAATAACATGATCATGAAAGGTCTTTGATGTAGTGTCTATCTACACGATTGATTTCAGGTTCTGTGTGTTTATTGTTCTGTGAATGTGTCCCTTCAGGTTGTACGTTTCACCAAAGAAGCAGGTTGCGGCTGAACTGGGGCCTGAGTCACCGCTCAAATGGTGTCGAAAGGTTCTCGATCATCCCAGTCCAGAGACAGAGGTCGCCTGTCGGACGCTCATCAACCGACTAGACCAAAGTAAGGGAGCTTTACAAGATTTGTGAATACATCCATGTGCAGTAGAAGCCGTACTCGATGATATAACTGATGTTTGTGAATATGATGAATGATTTTTTTTTAGTCGATCTGTATTCACTTTTCTAGGGAAATACTGTGCTGTGACATGTTTCTGCTTTGCACACTGTTGGTTTTCTGCTTCTGTAGCATCTGTCAATAAGTCATGATGAAACAGGAATAGAGTGAGAGACAGAAAATATATAGAATTGAGACTTGATTCTGTGCATTGGTTATTGATTTTATGTTCAGATGTGAGCGTGGCTCTGGAGAACATGAGCTATAATCAGACTAAATAATCAGAAAAGTGCACGAATGGATGAATTGTTCACGACTTTTAAAAGTATCAGAATGCAAATTTAATTAGTCAGCATTATTTAGTTTCTTTCTCTGCTGTCTCTTACTGACTCTTAATAATGTTCACTGTTAACGGTTTCATCAAATGGAAATGTGTTCCTCATCACAAATGGAGGGTCCGTTGACAAATGGCAGTTCACTCATCGTTTGTTGATGCCACATTCTTTCTTCCGTGGGACATTTTTATTGTACTTGGCCATGAAAATAGCCTAAGACGCTGAAATGGCATTAAATAAAAAATACACTACTACTCTAATGTGGGACACAAAAGAAGATATTTTAAAGACATGTCTCAACTACAGACAAAAACAAAATACTGAGACGTGTCTTGTTTTGTGGTTCTATATTACCAGTTTTATATCGCTAATTCATTATGGTTTGTGTTTTGTAGCGTCTAGATGGAAGAACGTGTACAGCAGCCCATCTCAGTCCAGTGAGGCTGGCGTCTCGGCGTCCTCGTCTGCTGGGTACCTCAAATCAACTAACAAAACACTACTAACCTCTGGCAGCTCAGGTATGGCATTAACCCTGTTTACTGTGCATCTCTCTCTCTCTCACACACACACACACACACCCTCACAGGCGTTCACTGGTGTGTGTGTGACTGGTTCAGGAAACAAAGCAGATGACAGGATCAGTTTTCATGCATGAGGTGCCTGGCAAACATTTCTGGCTGGCACACTCCTCTTGCCTCGTCTTCATCTGTGTGTTTTAAAACCTGTTTGGTGTGCAGTGTGTGCTGAAGTCACGAGTAACTGCCTCTGCATGAGTTTGTGCTGTTTAATGAACCTGGTTAGTAACCAGAGGTAATTTAATTGCTTTTGCTGCCTCAGTGTGACTCACTCGCAGTACCAGGGTCGTGTGATATGGAGCAGAAATCATATCTCTGTATTTTTAGACCCAACAGCAGAAGAGATTGGACATGCATCCACTTTCAGATGCAACCCGTTTATAAAAAAACTCTTCTCTCAGATGAAATGGTTTTGCTGCTCGTTTGATCTTTTAAATCAGAAAAATCTTGAACCAAGGCTGCAATTAATGATTATTTTGATTAACTGGGAAATTAATAATTTAATTAAAAATTCAGTTTTTATAAATATATATATATATGTATATATGTATATGTTATATGAGTGTTTGCAGACGCAATTAATCAAATACATTTGTTGACAATTAATTTTAGGTAAAACTTGAATTTATGGTGTCCTTGTACTTTTGTAATTAGGAAGCACTACACCAATTTTAAAAAAATGTGTATACTTGTGTGTTGGCCTGATCATCACTGGTTTGTGTGTTAAACACAATCTACTAAATATAAAGACAACTTCATTTGGGGGAGAAAAAAAAGTGTGTGTATATATTAGGGCTGGGCGATAAAACGATAACGATATATATCGCGATAGACACGTGATCAATATCAATAAAAAATGTGTTTGATTAAACGTTCAATATTTTTTATTCTTTGTCGGAAAAAAAACGAGGTTGCGAAGCTAGTTTGGTTGCATTAACACCTGCTCTCTGGTAGCCTAGCAACGTAGGGAGTGATACGCTAACAGCCAATCATGTCACAGTATCTGGTTTGGTTGCGCCATATCGCTGTCTCTCGCTGGTCTGCTGGATTTCTCTTCATGAGCAGAAGCGAGCGAGGAAATAAAAGTCAGCTCACTAGTATGGTAGTTTTTTCAGTATGGTATAAAAATATACTATAAAATTAAGACATTTCTTTCCAATGTGTAGCACAGTAATGGAGAAGAAATGTTATTAATAATCTTTCCTCTCACAAAGGTGTAGGCTGGGACACATCACGCTCACAGTCAGGCTTGTTGGTTTGGTGTGTTGCAGTCATCTCATCACGGTCCGATTCGGCATGTTGAGTCACCGTCGGGGGAAATCTGATTAGATGCCTAGTTTCGCAAATCAGTCCGTGCTGGAGAATTAAAGCCAAGGTGATGAAAAGTAGCGAGTAAATGAAGGCGGCACAAACAGAAGACTGTACTAATGTTACGTGCTCTTACAAGCATTCTAATATGTGAATATTATCATAACGTGAGCCGCGTGAAATGAAGCAAGTTATCAACATTACTGATATTGGAAATGGCGAGCATGCGATGCCTCGTTTATGTTTGAGATATCTGCGTTTATCTTGTATTTCTTATCTCGTAAACAGTTTCTCCACTGAATGTTGATCAGCTTCCAATGTAATGTGACTTTAACACTTTTTGCACAAACTGTGAACTTGGATGCTTACGTTCACTTTGTTTAATCCAAATACTGTTATATATATCAGAAATCAGCCATCAGGCAAATAATAATGAGATGGAATTTGTGCTCGTATCGCCCATCCCTAATTACAAGTAACCCTAAACCAAACCCTCATCCTAACCCTAACCATATAGTAAGTATGTGTAGTTCATTAACATTAATTGTAAGTGTATACTTACACCTTAACAAGGACACCTTAAAATCAAGTGTAAGCTGTTTTTATTATCCATTATTATGATCAGTGGTGTCTGTTGTGTTGATCACAGGTTACACGGGCGTTCCCCCGGCTCTCAGCTCACAGTCGTCTATTGACAGCGAGTTAAGCACCTCGGATGACTCCATCTCTTTGGGCTATAAGCTTCAGGACCTGACTGATGTTCAGATAATGGCTCGTCTGCAGGAGGAGAGTGAGTATTTTTCACCCGGCACAAATCCAGGTTCGACCTCTGCATGCCAAATGCAAATAAATGTGGCATATGGAAATGCTTTCTGTTCTTGAAAGTTCTTTTGTTTGTTTTAAACACTGGCAATGGTTCAGACTGCTGTTTGTGTATTAACTGGAGTCTGTTGTGTTGTGTGGAGAAAGCTCAGAAGTTTCATTATTTGCTCATGTGGTTTGACCTTCTTTACGCTGTTTAAACTAGTTGCTCAGCATTTCCTGATGGAGAAAATCAAACCCTGCCTGACATTTTTCCTCTTGAATATCAATATTTTCCTCCGAGAGAACCTTGATCTGTCAGGTGCATGTCTTTCATGCTGAATACTGTCCTTGTGTGTTGGCATAATGGCACGTTTAAAAAGTTAACAGCTAAACACATCTTTATAAAAGGTCTTGTGTTGCAGATTAATACAACGCTGGCTATACTGAATGTTTTTTGTCTTCATCTGAACTGTTGGTGTGTAGTAATTTTGGGGATTTGTGTTTGTAGTTTGCAGTAAAATGATCTAACTTGAAAAGCACAATGGGCATGATACAATTTAGGACATATTAATTGAATACTATTCTCTCACTAGTTGGGTTTTTCAGACTTTCATAGAACATAATGAGAGAAAAAAAAAGCGTTTGGCTTCTGTCTTTAGGCCACATGGAGAAAAACATTACTAATTCAGAATATCTTTGAGAAATATGCATAATGATTAAACCAATTTTTGAAAAGAGTGCAGCGGTGATAGAAAATGCGATGGATATGCCTTCAGTGTGAACAGCTTGGCTTCAGCTTTGTTGTAAAGATTTTCACCTAATATTTTAAATGAGCATCCAGCAGTGCCAAATCTAGTGCTTTCAACTGGAGACACGCACCTAAATTCAAATGCAAAATTCACATTTATTTGAAATTCAACATTTATTTGAAATTCTAATGTTCGCTTGACAGTCCTAACTTGGGGATAAATATTCAAATATACTTCAAAATCCTAAATGCATCAGCACTATACTAACTTCAAGGCTTTAATTTTTTGACATTCATGTTTGCTTTGACTTGTAGTAATGATACTGATGTTGCACCATCTGCAGTACGTATTTCAGCTCTGTCTGTGCAGGATTACGATCTTTAAATGGGTGGTCAGGGGCACAGAAGAATTTCACATCAGGAATTAGTTTATTCCAAACTAATTATTCTTCCTTCAAATAGTTTCTTGTGTAATTTCAGTCACAAAATCTTTTCTGGCTTACTATCTATCCTCCATCAAAATACTGCTTAAAGGAATAGTTGACCCAAAAATGAAAACGCTGCCATCGTTTACCAAACCTGTGTGAGTTTCTTTGCTCTGCTGAACAGAAAGGGAGATATTTCTTCAGTAAGGTTGTAACCAGGCTGTTTTGGGTTACCATTGACTCCCATAGTAGGGAAAAAAATACCATGGAAGTTAATGGTGACCAAAACAGCCTGGTTACATTCTTTTCTTTTTTAAATATCTAAAAGGCTAGATATCCCGCCTCCAGCAGGATCCTCAATTCTTACGATAGACTATAGTTTCGAACACCAGCTGGTTATGTACTTGCTGAGATGTTGATTTTGGTTTGTTTTTAACCACAAAAGTTGCAATCTTAAGCTTAATGTCCTTTCAGGTCTGCGTCAGGACTACGCCTCGACCTCTGCCTCGCGCCGCAGCTCCTCGGCCTCCCTACAGTCTCTGCGTCGAGGCACCTACAGCGACCAGGAGCTGGACTCCTACAGTCAGGAGGACGAGGAGGACGAGTGCTGCTCTCTGCCCCAGAGGCTCCAGCGCTACACGCCCTCGCCCCACGGCTCGCCCCGCTGCCTGTCGCCCAGCAAACTGGCCGAGTACAGCCGCCCGCGCATGTCCCGCCGCTCGTTGCAGGGCCCAGGGCCCAGGACTGAGGGTAGGCACTGTCCAGCACACAGCAAACCAAACACAAATTACTTGTTCAGTAGAATTGATTTGTGACGCTGATCGGATGCCCTGATCATCCAGTGACCATTAATGCTGTTGTAGAACCAAGAATTCTCATGTAATATGGTCCTGAAATGTGTTTTCAGATCTTTACATTGTGTTTCTGACCTTAGCTAATGACATTTTGGCTCTGATATGTTAAAATATGTGACCCTGGATCGTCTTTTGTCATTAGGATTTTAAGCGAACATGAAGATATTTTCTAAATGTCCTATGCATTGCAAAGAACTACTTTTGGACAACTGTAAAGGCGAATTTTTTTTTTTTTTAATTCTTTTTATTATTATTATTTATTTTATTTTTTCGCAAACTCAGATTTCAGATTTTCAAATAGCTGTATCTCGGCCAGATATTGTCTATACTAACAAAGATGCTTTTGATTGGTTTTATGATCCAGGGTCACATATTGGTTAAAATAAGTAAATAAATTTCCCATCCTGATGTTTAATCTGTCAAAAACACAAATTTCAAGGGACATTAACTAAAATGACAAAAGTTACTAATGTTAAAATCTCTATAATTAAAATATTTAGCAATAGTTTATATACATAAAGCCTTTATATAATATGCATTATAAAGGTTTTGTTATAGTGCATTATATGATCAACATTACATAACAATTGTACTCACAGTTATAATGAATTCTAATACTTACACCTTTAGAAAGGATAAAGCATTACATAAAACAACCTTTACCCGCGACCTTGCCTGTGGGGTGATCAGAAAATAACAAGCTGAGAGCAGGAGAGGTATTATTATTCCTAAACACTGGGGTGTAATGGTGCACAAATATGACGTTTTGATATCATGCTTCGGTATGGCTTCAGTACAGCAGAGGGAAAATTTAACTTACTGTACAAATTTGAATGGATTTTCTCGGGTATAAAAGTCTTCCTCAGCTCTGAACTATAGTAAAACCTTCTATATCATGATATGGTTATACTTAACAACAGGACATAAATGAATGCATTTTTCGCATCAACTCGTTGTATGCAAACATGTAAATTGCACTCAATGCTGTTTGTTGAAATACATTACTTTGAATGGTGTCATAACTCATTTTTTGTGAAATGCTCCTCTAGACTTGATTTAGACTTCTAGTGAACTAACAAGCAGTGGACACTGATGACTTGCCCGAGGTGAATGAAATGCTGTGTAACATTTTGTTCACAAGCTGTTTTATTGATGTGTTTCTGTGATTGAAACATCGGTTGCACGAGGCATTCGATTTTAAAACCGATTTATAAAACTAGCAGTAAAGATGAAGGGTTGATCTTACTGCTTTTGAAACTGATATAAAACAAATACTTTCCACTTGTGCAGTGGTTAAAGCTATTCTGTGTTTGATTGGTGCACATGCGTACTGAAGCGAAAGACTTGTACTGAAGATTCTGTGTACCATTACACCGCTACGAAAGCCTAGAAGAACCGATGATAAAATGGAGCTAAAAGCCTCTGATCTTGTGGCACATATCAGCACAGCTTTGTGAAGATGATGTTATTGACTGTGGTGGGTCTGGCTGCAAAGCTGCAGCTCGCAATAAAGCACTGTTACTAAAGTCACATGTGACCAGATCAGTTCAGAAGTCATGAAGCTTGCATGATGCACATCCCCTCTGATGCTGATTGACTTGTGTGGAGGGGAGAGGACTCTGCATGCTTCCTTCTCTCTGGAGTGTTGGGAGTGTGTTAAGCAGGTGTGTGTGTGGTTTCAGAGGAGCTCAGGCACAGCATGCCTAACCTGACCCCGCGCAGCAGCCTGCAGTCTCTGGAGGCGGTCAGAAACAGCCGCAGCATGGAGGCTAACCTACAGAGCTCAGGCAACCGCACGTCCCGTCTGCCCCAGTCCCCCACAGGTTGGTACCCCGCTCCTTCACCTTCACCCCTCTTCAGTCCTCAGGACTGCTTAAAGTAGTACTCCCAAAAATAGAGATTGTGGCATTCATTACTCACCCTCATGTTGTTCCAGACCCGTAAGCCCTTCGTGTTCGGAAAACAAATTGGGATATTTATGATGAAGTCCCAAGAGCTCTCGTACCCAACCCGCAAGAAGAAATTATTTGCACACGAAGAAAACAGAAATGTCTTTATTCACACAAAAAAGTATTCTTTTAGCTTCGTAATATTATGGTTGAACTCCTGATGACACATGGACTGTTTTACCGGAGCCTTTGCTATGTTTCTGGGTCTGGGATCATTTCAGTTGTGTTGCTGATGAGTGAAGGTCTTATGGGTTCAGGACGACCTGAGGGATTAATGAAGGAATCATCATTTTTGGGTGAACTAACCCTTTAACACACTCTCTCAAGATCACCAGCGTCCATAACCCCATGGACAGGTGTAGGGTGTGTGTGTGTGTGTGTGTGTCTGGTTTCTGTGTGATCACTCCCTTACTCTAAACCATTGTTGAAATGACAATACACTGCTGGGTCAGTTTCTCCTCCCGTCACCATCCTTTATCTCTCTCTCATGCCGTTAGTCTGTTCTTAAAACCTGTTGAACCTGTAGTGGTAGTTTGAGAAGTTAGCGTCACCGTCACACAAGCTGTGTACAGCTGGACATTCAGATGGACAGCAGATGGCCTGGACTCAACCACAGCTTTCAGAGGCCATCAGAAAGACAGCTCGCAGTCAATCACAGATTTGTTCAGCATCATGTTTTGGGGTGTGAAAATGTTAAGTTCATGTCTGGTGTTTCACTCAATTTCACAGCTGTAAACAGTGATGGCTTTCTTCTTCTGTGAGGAGGTTTGGCGTCACAAGGGGTTTATTTCCCGATGGACCATTGAAGAATGTGCTACACATCTAGAAATCCTGTAGAATCATCCCATCAATCATCCCCGCTTTTAAACTCCTAAAGTGTTTCCCATTTTGTGTGCCTTATGTGTCAAACGTTCAGCATTTAGTTCATCCATGGTGGAGACTATAGCAATGCCTCTGTCTTTGTTTTTTGTTTTTTTGGTTTGACACGCCACGTTTTAAACAGTACACGGCTTGGTGGTGCGTAGATGAATGAAGTAGATGATGCACCGCAGCAAGATGAAGGTAGAGCTGCTGGTCTCATTGGTTTCTTCATGAAATATCCGCACCCTCGCGGATGCGTAAAAACAGAAGTACACTTTGGCCTTTAAACTCCTAGTTGACTAGTGAGTATATGAAACCTGTTTGGTATGAAGATGTTTAATTTCTTTGCTGGTGTTCATGGGACTTGGTTTAGGCGTTTAACCAAAAACCCATTCAAAAAATACAATGGAAGCAGAAGTGCTACAGTGTTAAAACCTGCCTACATCATCCCTGTGGCACTCAATAACAGAAGTGTGGTTTGATTTAATCTCTATTACTGTTAGTTATGTGACATGAATGTGTGTTAGTTTCAGCCTACGGCCAGCTCGTGTCCTTTGGGAGCTTGGATTAGAACCAAACAAGACTGACATTACAGTGTTATTGTGCTCAATGTTCAGCTCTGAGCTCTTCGGTGCAGTCTAGGAAGAGTCCATCTTGTGTTGAGTCTTTCATCCTGTTCTTCTCTCTGGTCCTGGGGCTGCTGTGTTATCATGTTTCCTAGCCTGATTGAGCGCTCTCTTGTGAGTGCGGAGAATAAGATCTTTTACACACAGTCTCTCCTGGAGGTCGCCCCAGGTTTTTCTCTGGGAATGTCTTCAGTCGCTCTCTTTGAGACTGTTGGCTTGGACAGAAGCTTGTTCGTCAGATGGCATCCAGCTTTTCTTGAGTATTTCACCACAGCCAAAGGCATCTTCCAAAAGTGAGGAACAGAGCAGGGTTTATAAAGGGAGAAACTGATGGGAAAATGTTCTTATGTGAGCGGTAACTGAAAATTTATTTAAAAAAAAAAAATAAACAAGTTATATTAATTGCTTTGTCATACTTTGACATTTTCTAAATCATTTGTAGGAGCATTTTGGGAAACCCATTTAGGATCGTTCTGCACAAGTCTATAAAATAAGGGCCAGGTTTCTGCTAGGTTTCTTGGAGTGTTGTCTTTGTGGAAGTCTCTTACACTTTTTGTAAAATTCAGACCATTGGGTAAAACGTATATTTTCAATATCCATGTAATCGCTGTGTATTTTAGATGAGTGTTTGTGAATGGTTGCTCCTTGTAGGTGTATCATCTGGGAGGATGAGGGCTGATGGCCAGTCTCCTCTCTATCTGAGGACTCCCATGAAAGCCCTGAGCCCCGTCAGCTCCATGTCTGCGCTGCGGCAGCAGGCCAAAGGCCCAGCGAGTGCCCAGGGAGGGCTGAGGAGGGTGCAGTCACCCGGCCCCAACAATGGGGCGTCATACTCCGGCTCCAGGACCGCTGCTGTCGCCCGCCAGGCGCCAGGAAGAGGCCTGACACCCGCTTCACCTTCTTCCAGAGGCAGACTTCCACAGACGCCCAGGAGGTGAGTCCAGCGACGTAACTTGCTCGTTAACCACTACAGAATGATGCACTGTTGTGGAAACAAACTAGCTAGTCTCGACTGTTTCCCAAACATTGTCACATTTCCGTCATTTCAACCACATCAGTTCAACAACATAGAACTGTTGACTAATGTCACACGCATGTGCTGGAGGAATAACTTCTGCTGTTTAACTGATTCGAGATCTGTAAGATACTGCTGTGTTGAACATGGCACCTGATGACTAATTTACTTTTTTTTTTTTTTTCCTGTCATTTTGCTTTATTTGATGTTTGATTCACCGTGGGTTCCCTCTTATGTCGTGCTCCAGGGTTCCCTTAGGTATTTGTGCACATTCGTACTCTTCAAAAATGGTGCTTATTGCTAAAATACATAGATTAAAATGCTTTTATATTTAGATTGTACTGCTTGTTAGGGCTGGCGATATGTATCGATCAGTATAT
>JAUMHI010000055.1:3553816-3570687 GCA_032359435.1 Enteromius unitaeniatus | reverse complement strand
TTAAAATCTCCATCAGCTGTTTCAAACGGACCGCCACTTAATACACACACAGCCATAGATCGGTGACAAGCTACACCAATGAATCACCCACGAAACTGAACGTGATGTTCTACAGCTCTGTGTAATGAGTGGCGGTCTGTTTGAAACAGCTGATGGAGATTTACTGCTGTATATTAATCAATGCGTATTGCACAGACCTACTGCTTGTTAGCTGGCTAATTCTTCTCAAGAGCATATTTATTTGAGCCCATATGTCATACAAGAAACAATGCTTCTAATCACAGCTGTAGTTAAAGGGTTAGTTCACCCGAAAATGAAAATTAGTCTTTCCTACGAAGCATCCTAGGAGTATGTGACTTTCTTCTTTCAGACGAATCCAATCAGAGAAATATTAAGTTACCCTGGCACTTCTAAGCTCTATCATTGCAGTAGGTGGGTGGTTCCCTGAAACAGTCTAAAACTGACTACTGCAATGATAGAGCTTAGAAGTGCCAGGACAATGTTTAGTTGGACTGGATTCATCTGAAAGAGGAAAGTCACATGCACCTATAATGCTTCGAAGATAAGCAAAAGACTTTTGAGTGAACTAACTCTTTAACATAAGCCTGTGCTGCTGTTTGAACTACAGTAAACACTGATTCGTGGAAGTGTTTGTGGCAGCGGACCTTTAGACCATAAACGATGCTCTCGGGAAACACTGTTGTAGACATTGAGAAAGCTCTGTGAAACTCAGGTTCCTTTTTCTCTGCAGCAGATCACTGGGAATGACCAAACCGTGCGCTCCCATCGCGGATGAATCCTGGAAAGAGGGGTGTTACTGAAGCCATGACCGCTGCTTTCCTCGCACTACAAACTACAAACAAAGACATGGCACAGAGAAATCGAAACCGAGTCCCTAATACTGGATCCCCCTTCATAAGAGGAAGAATGGATTGGACACAGTTGGACTTCAGAGACTACAACCAATTGTAATATTTGCTTGATTTTTCAGATATCAAATATACGTTTATTTTCATGAGAATGGGGAAGTATGAAAAAACTGAACTTGAATAATGAAAAAGGTTTGATGTCCTGTAATACTTGTTGTTTTTGTGAAACAATGTGTGGAATTTAATTCCTAAATGCTGGAGTAACCTGATGTTGATTTTGCATGTTTATCTATTTTTAGAAATGAAGGATATATGGTTTTTATTTGTGAAAAACAAAAAAGTGATCGTTTTTAATTTGAGGGAATTGTATTGTAAAGAGAGACATTTTGTCTGTTTTGTATCGTCAAGACACCGCAATAGTTTTCACAGAAATTGACCTCAGAGAAGAAAATAATTTTAATTGTTTTTATTTGAATGAAGATCACAGCAATGTGCCAAGGTGCATTACTACTGCAACACTGTTCCTTAAGTCAGAGTGCTTGAAGTTGGCACACTTTCACTCCTTCTGGAAGTTTCTGGAAATTTTCATGCCTGTATAGTCTAGTTTTAAATATGCACTAAGCCAGTAAAATTGGAAATATGAGTATGCAATGATAATGGAGTGCCTCAGAAAATAATAAATCAATTTCAGCAATAAACAGATGCCTTCTTATTCCATGGACCCTCCTTCGCCTGTCAAAAGTAGGCAGAATGTATTTGCAGTACATGTGTTTTCTTTGAATGTGTAAATGGTGTTCATACAGCATAAGGCTAATCGCGCTGTAACTTATTTCGGAAGAAAGCGCAATGTTATCGTATGAGGTGACGTAAAAGCGTGCGGCGCGTTCGCTCTGCCCCTCCCTCTGCTGTTGTCAACGAGCGTTCTGATTGGCCGAGGCTTAGAAACGAGTGCTCTGATTGGCCGAAGCAACGAATCGAGGCGCGTGATTGGCTCAGGCCTGGAAAAGAGCGTTCGGGGATCCTCAATGTACAGGCCGCAGTAGTGCTACCGTTGGAAAATTCACTATAATAAATCACGACAGATTCGCGGGGATCCGAAACTCTTCAACGCTCCGAAGGCCGTCGCGGAGCAGGTAAAGCGCTTTGGATTTGTGCGGCAGGTGTGTGAAACGGTCTCCGGCGGCCCTGTCGGCCTGCGCTGCGCGAGAGGAAGCGCGAGGAAGCGCCCTGCGCTCGCGCCAAAACTAGTCCCTACAGCGGCCACGCGCCTCGCTTTCGGCGCAGTGTTCAAGACACGTACGAAGTAAATGCAGGAAGTACACCTGGGCGTCACGTTTTTGTTGAATTCGGGGTTGATTTGTAGTCATTTACGTGTTGACATATTAGGTAGCTAATGCTATTAGCCGTGTAGCATGTAGTGTAATGGCGGAGGGCAAGATGGCGCAGTGACGCGGCTTCAACTGCGTGTAAACTGCTTTCTTCGGGTGTATTAAAGTGCATTCACAACCTAATATTGTATTTTGTGTGTGTTTCTAATTGTACCAAGTCGCTGCATCTACAGTAACTTTGTTTTGAAGAAACTCTTGTCACGAACGGACCGCTTGTGCTCAATTACGGATAGTACTATGGCGACGGCTGGCCTCATGAATATTAATAAGGTCGTTGTGACGTGCGGGATGGACGTCATTAACGGATGGAGCCCCGCCTTTGTCGTAGTAGGATTCGTAAACTCCGCCGGTATGGTTTGACCAGTCTATCATCCTCACAATCACTGCCCTGATCAAAGTCTCCACAGCGATTTCTCACTCAGTACAAGCGGTTCTTTATATTACCTTTATCTTCTCTGTTCAGGGACTCAAACTTATTTTCAAATAGACATGAATGACGTCATGTTGGAAACCCCCTCGCAGCCTCTCAAGCTGGGATTATGTCTAATGTAGTATTAACCCTCTGTAATTATGGCCAACCACCTCACTGTTGTTAATTCAGTTGTTATTTTACTGCATTTATACAGAATGTGAATAAAAGTGTTATAATCACTGATCTATAATGGCAAGAATTCTGTCGCGATTAACTTTTTAAAGGTACAGTACGTAAGAAATGTATTGCGATAATCATAAAATGTCTCTGTTATGTTCAACAGGCATTAGGAAAACATGTTAATATGAAGTACTGGTATCGCTGACAGCAGTGTTGGTTTATAAAGCGCAGCTGATGTTAATGTCGTCATGTTTTGTTTTGGTCTGAAGCTCCTCCCTCTCCATCTGTCTCCCAATCACGAGTCAGTAGTGTTTCGTCATCCAGGTGGCCTGCTCTGCAGAAACACAGCACATACTATGGTCATCGCGCTCGCTCCCGTCGCTGTCGGGCCGGGGGGAAGAAAAACATCTCCAGTATTTTTAATTTGAACTGCGATACCTATATATCCACTCGGTGTCAATCCTACACACAGTACCTTTAAATGACAAGCTGACTCACATATACATGTATGCATTTATTTACGACAATAAATAAAGCTTCTTTTGCTGGTGTGCAGGTTGTAGTTTAGTAGTGTAGAATTTGTAGTTAAAATCTCCCTGAGGTCATTTCTAAATCGCATGAAATATTATAAACATGTTTCTTTCATGGTTTCTTTCAGACACTTTCCTCCCAGATGCCAGATTCACAGATGTTTGTGATGCTTTTACGTGAAGGGAACTACTGTCAAATGTGAAGGTTTGTTAAACAGCTTTACAAGCGTTTACTGTCGTGTGCCTATATTGTGAAAGGAAGAGATGATTATTAATGAATTGTTATGAGTAGGCTTATTCATTGTGATGTCATGTGGTGTGTCTATTGGTGCTGGCGACTGACTAATTGCATTAAAAAAATTTTACATATATAATATACACTAGTCAACATTTGAAGTGATTTAAAACCTTTCATCAAACGTGCCCTAAAACCTCAACCAAGATTCATTCTAGTCTAAGGACAACGTTGATTAACTTTTCTCCTCCTCTTCAAATGTTGACTGCTGTATATGTAACATTTTTACCACACAGCAGTCCTTTATTTGTTGTAATTACCTGTCTGTTTAACAGGATTGTGGAACAGTCATAGATTATGGATCAAGGTGGAGGGATCCTGGAGCTTCACAAGGATTTAAAAATGCCCCATACAATGATAATGCCAGATTTTGGTAAGGAACCGTCACCAAAATAGTGAGTCAATTAATTAGACCATACTTGGTCAGGTTTAAGTCACTGCACTGAATGATTGTTTATGATTTAACGCAATTAAAAGTGTTTTAACTTCCAGCAGCCAATGGATACGGCACAGTTTGTATTTTGATTGATGTTAATAAACAGTTCATTCACTTTACTGCTGGATCTACGAAGATTTGCTACGATTGCATACATTTGTTATAATAGTAATTTTATAATAATCCAAAAGCACAACATGTTAAAAGCAAAATGCTGCCATCTTCTGGTTATAGTTGGACTTTCATGTAATTTTCATTTGAAAAGTATTTGTTTTCCACCAGGTGGTTTTTCATGTTATTTCCGTGGGTGAAGATGAAAAGTGCATCCTCTTTAATATGATCTTAAGTTCAGAGAGTTGGGGAAGTAAACGAGTGTGTTTAAAAATATACTTAATATCCGCACATCACAACTGTGTCGTTCCTGTTTTTCCAGTCTTTGCCTGGTATAATATGTCAAAGTTCACTTTATCTCGCTATCCTCACCTACGTGAATTAAGTATAGTGTCGCTAGTAAAAAGAAATAGATCTGGTGTCTGAATAATTTTTATTATTTTTTATTTATTTATTATTTTATTAATTTATATTAATTTTTAATATTTTTGAACTGTATGTCCAGACACACACTGAGATGCTCCTCTGTGTATTTGCAGGGATGGGCGGCCTGGCACACATCGACGGCGAGCACATCGTGGTGTCTGTGCCGGAGGCCGTGATGGTGACGGATGTGGTGACGGACGAGGGCATCATGCTGGAGACTGGCCTGGAGGCGGAGGTGGTGGAGGGGCCTGACATCTGTCACGAGGACGTCATCACCACCGAGGGTGTGATCATGTCAGAGTCCATCCTGGGGGCCGAGGTGGCCATCCAAGAGGCTCTGGACGGCACGGCTGACCTGATCGAGGAGGCGGTGCCCAATCAGGTGTTTGTGGCTGACCTCATGTCTCCTCACGATCAGAGCCCGCTGGACCACGACCTGGTGTCCGCAGAGGTCATGGTGACAGACACGGAGACGGTCATCCAGGCGCACGACACCATGCCATCTGACGTCGCCATTAAAGTAGACGACGAGGAGGAAGAGGAAGAGGAAGAGGAAGAGGAGGAGGAGGAGGAGGAGGAGGAGGAGGATGTCAAGAGCACTTCAGAGGACTACCTCATGATTTCCTGTGAGTTTCCTGTTGCATGGATTGCTTGGATCCGCAGCAGAGTCTGATGTTTGACTTCTTTGCAGTGGATGAGGTCGGGGAAAAGCTGGACATCGGAGACGCTCCTTTAAAGATCACCACAGACGTGGGCCAGGATGACGATGGCTCGAAAGAGGATGAGTTCAGCTCGGAGGTCATTAAAGTCTACATCTTTAAGGCAGATGGAGATGAAGATGTGGAAATAGGTAAGGAACTCGCTTCACGTCTGTGCTTCAAGCTGATTGCATTAGGGCTGCAACGAACGAGTCTTTTGATAAACGATTATTAATCTAGTGATTATTAGAATGATCGTCAATGATTAGTTGATTCATTTTTCTGCACTAATACAAAGATTTTACCACTAGCTGGCTCCACGCTGGACAGCTGCTTTATAACAGAAAATCAAGTTGTAATTCTAACTGCTTTTGGATGAATATTTTTTTGTTAAACTGCTGCGATAAACTAGACAACAAGACCTGACAGCGATGTGGATGTTTGAATCCAGGATGGATTCTGATTGGTTGTCAGTGTTTCTGTTGTTCATCTGAAAATGATTCCAACGATATCGTTTCTCTGTCCTGTTGTGGTGTGGACGCTGCTATTCTTCAACATTGAGAACGATTTGCAGAACTACATCGTTATTGTGCTTGGTGTGAACGGGAACAACCGAGAGGCCTTATGAAATGAAACGATTGGTGAGCTGTGAACTGAACTATAAACTGGTTCAGTTCACTAGGTCATTTATGTAATCATGCAATGGCGTCATATATACACAAAGTATTTAAACACACTATAATGATGTGCAACGTGGGTGTTTTACAAGTTTTCTTTAGCTTATCAGTCGTGGCCGAAGGGGTAGGGAGTTGGACAGGTGGTTGGGTGGGTGGGAGTGAATAACCAAAGCAATACCACGACTGAGGTGAAACCCTGGAGCAAGGCACCGACTGCTCCCCGGGTGGCCACTGCTCCAGGTGTGTGCACAAATTCCTAGTACAGGAAACCCTTGGTTCACACATGCTCATGTCAGCGGCTCTTCTATCGTTTGTCCGAGTCAAAGCGGTTCCTCAGTTCAGTGAGTGTCGGAGTACCTGGAGTGCTGAATGATACTTTGGCACTTGGACTCAGTTCGCGTCGAAGGGACTGATTGAGGAATTGTAGATCTGTGCTACTCGAGCTAGAAACTTTCAGAAGGTTCAGTTTGATTTGGTGAACTGGTAACTCACTAAAAGGAGCAGGTTTAAAAGAATGATTTGTTTGTGAACTGGACGTCACTCTGGGCTCTGGATTACAGATAATAGTGTTCCGCTAGCAGTCACGAGGGTTAATTTTGTGTTTCCTGTGTATGTTGACTCTCTAAGTGACTGTAATGTGTGGATTGTGTTGTAGGCAGCACAGAGGTGGTGGCAGAGAGTGATTTTCCTAACGGCCACACAGCTCTGGAGCCGGCAGGTTCAGGCAGGCTGCCCAGAGAGAAGATGGTCTACATGGCTGTAAAGGACGTCAGCCAAGGAGAGGAGGACATCAGTGAGTTCTCCGTGTCTCTTTAAGAAGAGTAACAGGTGCATGCAGCAGCTCAGAGATGTTTATGCTGTTCTCTTTCCTGAACGCAGACTGCTCAGAGATGACTGACCAGGTGTATATGGAGGTCATAGTCGGAGAGGAAGAAGCTCCTGCTATGACTGAAGCGCAGCTGGAGGACGCACCGGTTAACAAGACCTTTGTTCCTGCTGCCTGGGCGACTGCTTACGGTCCTTCTCTTACTTTGTTACAGGCAGACATAGACATGGCTTTATAGGAAAGCGATTTGTTTGTAAAACCTATATATTTAGTTATTGTGCTGTTTTTTTTTTTTTTTAGATATATATCAAATCTTTAAATCCGATTCATTTTTTACAGTGTAGGCTGTAAAAATGTGGTCAAAAATTGTGTGTGTGTGTGTGTGTATTCACAGAAGAATATATTCAAAATTATAAAAGTGGCTTTTGAGGATGTTCACTTTCAGTCTTTCCAAAAAAACACAAACAAACAAACTTAGGCCTCTTTTAGATTTAGAAAGCCAAACAAACAGAAGTAGTGCGAACTGAATCGCAGCCTTTTGCAATTTAATGTATTTATTGCAATCCTATTTCTTTTTTTTCTTTTTTTTTACCATTGAATTATTAGCTGAATTCTAAATCACAAGTAGGAAACCCTGCAATAATTAATGACAGAATCGTCAGTTTTGGCTCCAGTCACTATTAGTCATCTAACTCACTTTCCTTTTAGTGTTTTTTCAGCGTGTAAATGTCCAATCCAGACCCCTTACCATTCATGGCTCTTCTCACAGGAAGCAGTCTTGAAAGTAAGAATGGTGCAGCCACTCCCTACCTACAGATCACTGACAGCATCAGCACAAGCCGGGCACTTAAACAGAAGATCAAGAAGAAGAGGAGAGGAGAGACACGCCAGTGCCAGACAGGTATGATCTACTGCCAGTGCTAGAGACCTTTTAAATAAACAGGACCTGAAGTTGACCACATATGTTCCTGGGCTCATCAATGTGTGCTATTTCAAGAAGAGAGAACAATCTTCCTAATATTTCATCTGTCACAGTGTCACAGTTACACTGTGTAAGTATTATTATGTATTTATTCTTCTTACTCAAGTCACCTAGCAAAATCACTGTTTTTGTCGTTGTTTTGTGTAATAATGGATTCTTTATAAAAAGCTGTCAAAAAAGTAATACTGTAACTAAACCTTAAGAAAACCTGCAGTTAATTAAAAAACAAACAAACAAAAACTAATATTATTTAATATTAGACCTCATGTGATGTTTATGTCGTTATTTTGGAAAACTGCTAGCATAAATAGTTATAAATGTTTTCATACGCAATATTTTTTTTATTTTAAAGATGTGCATGAAAGCAGTTGTTTAATGAGTAAAAACGAGCTGTCCTGATTCAGTGTCTGCGCTCAGATGAGATGTTGACAGGTTTTTTGTCAGTGACATTATTCTATCGTTATTGTAACTGGTTATGAAACGAAAAGAAAATAACATTTTCTCTCATCTCAGAAAATGTTATGCCGTGCTCGTTGCGTTCTAACTATATATATATACATACATGTGGGTCACGGCTGGTTGACCATGGGACACTGTTGGTCCCAAGGCCAAACCAGTTAAAAAGCGCTGCTTCAGATCGTTCGGTTCTCTCTGCCATCGTCACTCTGTGTACAGCCGAACCTATGTGCGGAACAAATGGACATTTCGCACGTGACATTGCCAATAACAAGTGCAGACAAATGTCTTTAATATTATCGCAAATTAGAAATGGTTAAAATATGCTAGGTAACGATTATTTAGCAATAAATAGGAAATGTTTTTTTCTGAAGAACCGTTAACGTCAGAGCTTATCGATACTTCAGTCTTTTATAATTTAGCACCGGTACAGATTAAGTTCCGAGTTTCGGTACCCATCCCTAGACACAATAAACTGAATAAACGTAACAGCCAGTATACTGTACATTGTGGTTAATCATCTTTACTATCTTTTGTTCTCCTTTTCATGCATTTTTAAGCTTTTCCAGTTTATATTTTAAAGAAAACTTTAACAGTAAGACACAGTTGAGGCATCAAGTTGGTCATAACTAGGGATGTCCCGATCGCGATCGGCCGATCTGTTTGCGCATTTGTCAGTAAAGCTGTCATCTCCCTGAGGTCAGGAGCGTGATTTCACATTGAGCCGTATATACTACACACAGCCGTTGTTCACTGAGGAGCTGCGCAAAACCATCTTTACCGGCTAAAACCGGCTTTACTGACAGAACACGCATTATAGATCGGCCAAGAATGTGTAACCTGCTTGTAATGAAAAAGGGGTTATGATTTATAGGGATATAAAAACAAACAAACAATAAACATTTCAGTTCAAGATTTTTTTTTCTTGTTGGGTATCCTGTATCACTACAGAAGTCTGTGTCCAGCATGCTCTCTTTCTGTTTCAGCTGTAATCATCGGTCCTGACGGGCAGCCCCTGACTGTCTACCCCTGCCACATCTGCGGCAAGAAGTTTAAATCCCGGGGCTTCCTGAAACGCCACATGAAGAATCACCCGGACCACATGCTCAAGAAGAAGTACCAGTGCACCGACTGCGACTTCACCACCAACAAGAAGGTGAGTTTCCACAACCACCTGGAGAGCCACAAGCTGATCATCAAGAGTGAGAAGATCCCGGAGTACACCGAGTACACACGGCGCTATCACGAAGCCAGCCCGCTCAGCTCCAACAAGCTCATCCTGCGAGACAAGGAGCCCAAGCTGCACAAGTGCAAGTACTGCGAATACGAGACGGCCGAGCAGGGCCTCCTCAACCGCCACCTCCTGGCGGTGCACAGCAAAAACTTTGCGCACGTCTGCGTTGAGTGCGCCAAGGGTTTCCGGCACCCGTCGGAGCTCAAGAAGCACATGCGGACGCACACGGGCGAGAAGCCCTACCATTGTCAGCACTGCGACTTCCGCTGCGCCGACCAGTCTAACCTAAAGACTCACATAAAGAGCAAACACGGCACCGACCTGCCCTTCAAGTGCGGCCACTGCCCGCAGGCCTTCGCCGATGACAAGGAGCTCCAGAGGCACATGGAGATCTTCCAGGGCCACAAGACTCACCAGTGTCCGCACTGCGATCACAAAAGCACCAACTCCAGCGACCTGAAGCGGCACGTCATCTCGGTACACACCAAAGACTTCCCGCACAAGTGCGACGTGTGCGAGAAGGGCTTCCACAGGCCCTCCGAACTGAAGAAGCACGCCGAAACACACAAGGGCAATAAAGTGCACCAGTGCAGGCACTGCGATTTCAAAACGTCGGACCCCTTCGCGCTGAGCCGCCACATTCTGTCCGTTCACACCAAGGACTTGCCGTTCAAGTGCAAGCGGTGCAAGCGCGGATTCAGGCATCAGAACGAACTAAAGAAGCACATGAAGACGCACAGCGGTCGCAAGGTCTATCAGTGCCAATATTGTGAGTACAACACTACGGACGCTTCGGGTTTCAAGCGGCACGTCATATCCATTCACACTAAAGACTACCCGCACAGGTGTGACTATTGCAAGAAGGGTTTCAGGCGGCCGTCAGAAAAGAACCAACACATAATGCGGCATCACAAGGAAACCCTGCTCTAGCGCTCTTTCTTTCTGCTCCACAGCTACACGTGTCTTTTACGGCCCTCTTATTTTATGCAGTGGTTCTCAACTCCAGTCCTCGGGACCCACTGCTCTGTGCATTTCGTACACGCTTACAAATAAGGGTGCTTCTTCACAGCGGACTGTTATTGGTTCCACAAAGAACTATTCAGTCAAGAACCGTCTGTAACCTTTTTAGAATCTGAAGAAACTTCCTTCGCCACTAAGAAGCTTCGGTAAAACAGAAAGGTTCTTCATGGAACCATCATCGTGTGTATCCCTGCATCCCAGTGTGCATGCTGTTCATCCTATCTGCCCTAAATAGTATTGAAAATGACTAAAATCATAGAATTTGGGATGGATAGTATGTTAGTACGTTAGGACGCAGACTATGTCTCCCTTATTTATCACACCTGATTCAGATCATCAGCTTGTTGGAGTGCCAGATAAGAGAAACATACAAAACATACAGAGCATTTGGTCCCCAGGACTAGGGTTGAGAACCACTGATTTAATGTGTAAAGAAACATAAATCACAGGTAGAAGAACAGTATGGTCTTGGTCAAAATGATCATGTCATGCCCCTCACGGTCTTTAAAGAAAACAGTCATTCAGGGTCTCAGATGCCTATATTTTTATACCCACTTTGCTTAAATGCTGTTAGCAAATCATATCCTCTATTTTAAAGGAACAGCTCACCCAAAAATCAAAATGTACTCACCCTCATGTCCTTCCAAACATCTTCTCGAAAGAATAAAAGAGCGTTCTTTCATTAACTAATAGTGTCTACTCGAAAAAGCATCATAAATGTATCCTAAAAGTAGACTTGGTGGACTTTTTGTGTTCATTTTGGACTTTCTAGTTTCTGCTCACTGTAGAAAGTTGCATGGGTTTGGAATGACACAAGGGCGAGTAAATGTTAACCGTTTTCTTTTATGGGTGATGTATTCCTGGTCTGAGCATCATCATAGACCTTAGTCAGGATAGATAACGTATTGAATTTCACAAAATGTGGCATGCACTTGATAAATGCGTAAGACTGGATGTCATTTGACAAGCTGTTTAATGAAATTTTTAGTCTACTGAAAGACGTTTCATCAGCTGTACATCGGCACGTTGTTAAACAACATTATAGTCCTCACTAATTAAATCCTGACTAAAGTCTATCGGATCAGACACTCTCCTTTTCTCTCCAAAGTCATTCAATCATTAGATGTATTTTACCAGCTTGTATGTCCAGGTTTTACAGTACCTTTTACCGGTTTGCACGCATCATGATGTTATTTCGAGCAGTTCTGTTGCGATATCTGAAACTGTACGATCTTCCAGCATCTGCTCTCTGCGTTCCCGGTGTCTTCGGCCTTCCTCACCTCTGTGAATACCAATGTTTGCGTAAAACAAAACGTTAACAACGAAGTGAACGTGCACAAACTGCCAATAACTTCTGATCTCTTGAGTCATGCCTTACATGTATTTCTTTAGTTTTGCACTGAATTGAGTATGAATCGATTGTGAATATTTTTAACAGGTTTGAGATACGCAATTATAGATGTATACATTAACAAATGCAAATCACACCTTTTTGCTTTTACAGTGTCACTTTGAGTTATTTATTTTTTAGCGAGTGGGCAAACATAGACACGACATCGTAAAGCAGAAGCCATCCCTCAGCCCCTTCCCAGCAGTACTTCAGCGATTCATGCCATGATATCTAGCTCTGTTGATCGGTGTAGCTATGATCAGTCACGTTTTTGTCAGACTTCTTAATCTGTAATGCGTCGTCATGTGTAAAAACCTTCATTCTAATCTCCGTCACAACTGAAAGAGTGGGTGACTTGCGACAGCTTTAAAAGTACACAGTAATTCAGATTCTAGAAATGACAGGACACCACTTCTAATGGGTCATCCTCTGGACAGGAGGTGGAAATCTCACTGAAGTTACAGCGGAAATGGATGTAGTAGATTTTGCTTTATTCATAGTTTAATTGGTTGTATTATTTTAAGACAGTGTTTAATTGATGGAGTGCTTTCAGAGTAATCATAGATTTGATCCCTGACTCAGTCACTCTCATTCACGAACCTGAGGAGACCTGTGTGTCTGTGTGTAAATAATAACCATTATTGCGTGAGTCGGCGCACTGAACAGACACAGCAGTTGTAATCACAGATTGGTCTTGTGACTGAGGTTTGTGGCTCTTGAAATCTTCCAGGCTGTGCGGGCGTTTAGATATCGTTGTGTTTGTTACAGTTGTGATTGGAGACTCTACATTCTTCATGCGAAATACAATTCATGCATTACAGTTATTTTCCGACAGGTGGACTACTGGTAAGAAGGAATGAAAAGAAATATTTCTTTCAGAAATGGTTTTACACTCAGGTATTTCCTTGACGTTTAGCAAATAGCACTTTTCAGATGTAAGAAATTAACAGTCTAAATGAATCATTCAAGGAAAATCATTTTAATCCGCTTATAAGTGTTGTATTATGCCATTAAAGTGGGTAATTATACAAGCTGTATTCTGTTACTGTGTGCGTCTCAATCACTTCTCTAGTTCAGTGTTAGGAGCTTTCTCCTCGAAGTCTCACAATCCATCACTGAAATACTATGTTCCCTTAACAAACATTTTGATAAACAAAACACAAATTGCATGAGTCTACTTGAACACTATTTTGACGTTCGGTAGAAGATTTAAGATTTGTTTCTGCAGGTCTCATTCGCCCTTCCTCGAACTAAATAACACTGACTTGAAAATCTTTCATTAAAAATAAATTGCATTAAATGTCACATCCACCGCAGAACAATGAACGTCTTGCTCAGTATTTTTGTCTTGTAACATCCTCACATCAAGATGTGAGCATATGTCTAAAACAAGAGTAAACGCTTCAATGGGGCAGGAAACTAGTTTTCCTTTTGAATTAAGCTCACATCTCAGTAACACTTCATTTCAGGGTCACTTAACTAGTTGCTTACTAGCATACAAATTACTAGAATATTAGCAATTTATTAGTAGTAATTAAGCACATATCAATGCCTTATTCTACATCACTAATTCAATACCGTCGTAAATTTCATTTAACAGTAGGGGGGGGGACAATAAATATAAAACTTCTCATGAGCAATTTTTTAAAGGGGACACAATAATACAGTCAAATTGTACTTAACAAGATATGTCCCCCTCAATAAAAAACATAGCTTCTATCATTATTATTGTAGCATGGAGACTGCGCCATTATGGTTATTTTCAAAGTTTTTCTCAGGTTCAATGACAAAACTATTTATTGCATTTTTTGTTATGTTGTTTACAGTCAAACCATCAACATACAATACAATTTAAACATGACTGTTATTGTGAAAAATATATAGAAAATAATTAATGTTTTGTTATTAAATAATCAATTTACAGTAACTTACATTAATGAATGGACACTAAACAAAAGTACCAAATGTACTTTTTCCTGGTATCACTGGGCCCCAAAACTCTTGGCATATGTTCTTTATGTTAAGGTTGTCAAGCTTGTCTTTGTGCACATTGCAGACTGTTAAGTCTGTCTTGGCCTATAGTAGCCCTTAGCCACGTCTTTAGTCTCTGCAATGCACTGAAGCTCCTCTCAGCTTCACATGAGGACACTGGAACCACCAACAAAATTCTGACAAGGACCTCAACTTGGTCAAGCAACCCACGCACCTCCACTGGCATTCCCCTTACGATCTCTGCTGCCTCTCTACTGCTGCTATAGGAGCATTTCTGGTGAAAGATACTTATCTACTGAATCAGTTAACAATCCAGTCAAAGTGACGTTCTCTAAGCTTTGCGGAGATGTTGGACTGTCTTAGTTGAAACGCTCACCAAATTAAACCTCCACACAATCCAATACATTGAAGAATGGTCCACTGCATTGCCAGCAAAACGCCTTGAATTTGCTGTCTCAATAGGGTCAGCTAATTTGATGGAGTTCACCAATGATGTAGCTTTCTCTGACAATTCAACATAGCTCTTGTCATTTCTTACACAATCTGCTGCATCCTGCATACCAGAGCAACAACAGCAGAAGCAAGTGTAAGACCCAACACAGTCTTACCTTTACTGAAGTGCTCAAATAAGCCACTGGCAGTTGAAGCTGTCCTAGATGCACATTTTGCCATCTCTTCTAGACTAACAAGGACCCGCTCTTACTGCCCTAGCACAGCTATTATAGCAGAATTACGCACAGTCCACCTGCTTGGACATAGAGGTTTCAGTGTGGTGATGGGTTCATTTTCAGAGGTAACAATGTTTTCAAACATTCTCTTAAATTTTCCTGACTGGTTGAATAGGATGCCTGACTGATGGACCCAGGAAAGGCAGTGCCGGATCACTGGGGAGACTGAGCAGCCAGCCTGTGATAAAATTGACACAATATGCCCCACAATGCACATAGAGGGCTCACTACTGCCTGAGCACCACTATACTTTCCTGCCATGTTGGTGGCACCATCGTAACTTTGCACACGTAGAGCAGACACTGGCCTGGCCTTGGCCTGTTGTCTCTGATCAACTGTACAACCCGATAAACTCCTCGTGTGGCACAAGGTCATGGTCCACATAGCGAAGACTACTTTCTTGCTCAATACCAGAAATATCCTGGGTGCCATCAACTATTACAGAAAACTAAACAAGGGCTGGAGACCTAATCTCACTTGCAATCGCTGAGATTATTGTATTGGCCATAATGTTCAGGATTTCACTGTGTGATTTAGGGCTTACATATGCAGTGGCACGATCTGTTAACCATTTCAATAAAACTGGATCCTCCTCTTCGGGGACAGTCACATAATGTTGGTGGGCTTGAGAGGTCTGGGTGCGCTGTATTTTTCAATGGCTTTCTTCCAATTTCTAAAGCCTGTACTAACGAAAGCAGCATCAGGTCTGTGACCTAAAGAGGACTGGTTTGAAACACATTTGCTGCAGTAAAGACCCCTTTCACTTATGGACTGTAATGTAGCCATGGAAAGTCTCGATACCATTTCTCTTGAAATGTCAATGACATATTTGAAGAATATGCTGAAAAAATGCAGGAAAAGATGTTTTCCATACTCATAATAACTAACTTGTTTATATTACACGATAGTAAATTGGTGAGCCTGAACAGCCACAACTCCGAAAACATTAAATTTGAAACCTCAAAAAAAAAAAAAAAATATCATTATCCCTTCAATAAAAGCACCACACTTACCTGACACTGTACGTCTAATTGACCATGGTCTACTTCATAATTTCTGTCTCCTTTGCCTATGATTGATATTGTGACGTTATTATTTTCAGAAGCACCCACTCTTAAAGTCAAAGTGCCTTAATATATGAACTTCTTGTACTTGGAGTATAGGTGCACTGAAAAATGATGTCATGTCCATTTTTCTTTTCTCTGTTTCTCTGTTTATTTATACTAGAGCACATTTCATATACAATGGTAATTCAAATTGCTTTACATAAAGTAAAACTATTATACAAAATAATCACAACAATAAAAACAAGGAATTAAAAAAAAAGGTTTAAAATTGTATTTAAAATTAGTTAAGACACTTAGAACAGAATAGATATTGATTATACAAATAAACACAGTGGGGTCAGTTCTGACGAAGCACAGTGCTCATTTAGTAAATGCACAGCTAAACAATATGCTAATTGTGCCCTTTAATGTAAAGTTAACATGCCAAGTCGTTATAAATAAAACGGCTTTGGCGTATTAGTTACAGTGCACTATGCAACAAGCTATTGTAAACAAGCTAACGTTAACTAGATAAGATAATAATTGAATCGTTAATTTAGCAAAATTACATCGGTAATTAGCATTTTTGCCGCAACTAATTTATGAATGAGTCTGCATCAACTACATTAAAGAGAATTGCTTTATTTAAAGTGAATAAAATGCCCTACTTACTGGAGTTCAATATTAATTGAGCCAGTGAGATTAATTGAGGCAGTGGGCCAAACCACTGTGAGAAATGGGAGGGGAAACTCAAGTGTTTCTATATGCATTTTTTGCTAAAAAAAAACACTGCAGGAATGTTTAACAGAACAAAGTCTTGATCCTGCCTATTGATGAAAATCACTGGATTTGAGTCCCAAACTCCTGACTATCAGACTATCCTCAAGGCTTCTAGAATACCTGAGAGCATTTGATGTCATGTACTCAAATACAATACCATATCCCAAGCTCAGTAACAGGAGTTACAGTATATCAGTCTTTGAATTTGTATTTAATACTCTGATTCTAAACACAAAGGGCCGGTTTCCCGTACCAGGATTAAGCCTAGTCGTAGACTAAATGTCATTTTAAACCTGGATTTATTGAAGTAGCTTTCTCATTACAATAGTCTCAGACTTGCACTAGTCTTGACTTAAACAATTGGATTTCTAGAAGTAGGATTAGACCTAATCCAG
>JAUMHI010000055.1:3537455-3553716 GCA_032359435.1 Enteromius unitaeniatus | reverse complement strand
GACCTTGATATTGAAGATGATGATGACCAACATGTCCCCATCCCTGAGCTAGCCAATGACAGAAATGGACTTGCTTACAGAGATGCTTTTGCTTTGCAGCACTTCTCATAAATGTGCCTTGAGTGATACATAAATGATTGGCATAGACAGGTAAAACGTTTCAGGATTTTTAAATTTTTTTTATTTAAGTGAGGTTTGTTTCCAAAGACAATTGACACTGCTGCTGCTTCATCTCTCTCTCTTTCATAGACAACTCAAGATGAAGAATTTTCATTTTGACTTCATGTTCTTCTTTTAAATATTTTAATTTACATTCATGGAACTCAATGGCAAGTTTCTCATGAATGGTCATCCTTTTCCCTCTTGACCTGCTGCCTGGATTAGAGACTGCTGGATGCTGACTAATGCTACTGCAGGAGGCTGGATGCTGCTGCATGTTGGTGCTGGCTGCTGCTGGATTCATTTGAGCCTCTTGACTGTTCCCTGCGACCCCCAAGTCCTGGGTCAAGATCAGGTCATCTTTGGATGGAAGAAAAAATATGGTATTACATTTGACTTCAACAATAAAGGTCATTAGGTCACTTTTGTTAAAAGACATGACTTGCATTTAATTACTGTATGTTGGATGGGATAGCACATGTTACTGTAAATGAGACGTGTCCTGTCAAATGAGTCTTTGAAAGATTCCTCACCTGAACTGTCCAAATGGTCATCATCTGGAATACCTTCCAGGGGTTGCTGACTTTCAATGATCCCAGCCAACAAGTCCCCCAACTCCTCTGTGTCTGGTGGAACTGGGAGTCCCCCACCTGTCTTGAAACGCTCTTGACGTGTAGCAGCAGTTGTTTTTTTCAGGTTTATTTTTATGTTTTTCCACAGGACCTTTACAAGATAATATACACTCTGAAGTTGGAGTTCTACATAATATTGTTTTCTTTTTACATTTCATTAATGAAAACATTTATAATTGACTGATTTGTAAGAATGGGGCAACAATAAATCATACCTGCACTTGTTGGAGTGTCCGTTTGGTTACTTTTTCATTTGAGTTGAATTCATTCAATATGGAAATCCATGCTTTTTTCTTCTTGTTCTCTGTACCTGAATCATGCTGTTTGTTTTCAATTACAGGATAGTTTGATACAATTTGTTTAAAAAGGGTCTTCTCAAATTCACTGAAGTTTTTTGATCGTTTTCTTTTGTCTTTATCCATTTTTTTGGTTAAGTGTAGTGACTCCTGTTCCACACACTCCTTAAGACTAATGAATTACAAGTATTCCATACCAGGTTTTTATAGCAACCTCTCCTTAGCCACATGTGCATGCCATTAATCTAATCGGGTTTCCAAAAGATGATCTCACTTGTCCTTGATTACCTTAATCTGAGACTCTGTAGTCTAGAACTAGTTAATCCAAACTTAAGAAACATCTCAGAAAGTCAGTTGTTTAGTGTGGATTAATTTAAGTAGAATTAGCCTAGTCCTGGTTTATTTTAAGCCCTTAACGGGAAACCGGCCCAATGTGTTTAAATGAGACATGATATAAAGTTGTACTGAAAAAAATATTACAAATTAAAAAAAGATCTTGTTACAGTCTATCACAACATTCTGTTGCTATTGCTCTTATTTGATGTTTATTTACTGTAAATCCAGGTGTTGAACTTATTTCCAAAACTCCCTAAACCTCACATCAATTGAATCAGACTGCTCAAATAAGATTTAATTCGACCTTCTTGAAAAGCATTCTCTGAATAATAATTACATGCAAGTAAGCCTAGGATAAACCCTAATTCTGGGGAATCTGTGCCAGTCATACAAATGCCACTGAGAAAAAAGAAAACAGACATATAACTTAATTTAACTCACCACAATGACAAAGCAAACATATTCATCACAACTTTGTTAATTTATTAAAAAGGAAAACACTGAGAAAATTACATTGCATAAATCTTCATACCCTTAACTCAAAACGTAAAGCGCTTTAGAAATAATTACAGTCTCAGGTCTTTTTAGGTTCTTTTCAAGCTTCCTGCATTCGTTTGTTTTTTCTTTTCTTTTTTTTTCTCAAGCTCTGTCAGGTTTCAGCCCTGACTGGGCCACTCAAGGACGTTTTTTCGTAGTCTGAGAGTTATTTGAGTGTATTTTTGTAAATTCCAGTCAGTGTTTTGTGCATCTTTACTGAGGAGAAGCTTGAGTTTGATCACTTTTCCATTAAACCCAGATCGATGGAGTGTTGCGATGATGTTTGTCCATCTGTACGTTTCTCTCGTCTCAATGTAAAACCATGGAGCTCAACCAGAGTGACCGTTAGTGTCTGATTCATCTCTCTAACCAAGACCCTAGATGTAGATCTAGGAGGAGTCCTGGTTGTTTTGGACTTCATCCGTTAAGGAATATGGAGACTAAATGCTCCTGTGAATCTTTAACTGAGCAGAATTTATTTGTAATCTTCCCCAGTCTCAATACAGTCCTGTCTGCAGCTCTGCAGGCCATTCCTTTGACCTTATGGCTTAGTTTTTGCTCTGACATCCATTTCAGTAGTTAAACTTAATATATACAGGTGTGTGTGCCTTTCCAAAACATGTCCAATCAACTGAATTTGCCACAGGTGAACTCCAGTCGGAGTTAAGACGATCCAGTGTAACTGATCCAGTGGATGTTTCTGATCTAAATGTTGAGCATCACAACAAAGGGTATGAAGACTTGTGCAATGCCATTTTTTTCAGTGTTTCCTTTTTAATACATTTGCAAAGTAGGGATACATCCGGTTTTTGCTTAAAGGAGTGCTAACACTTTTTTCAGGTTACACCTATTAGTTGCTTATTAGCATGGATATTACTAGAATATTAGCCATTTATTAGTGCATCCCTAATCATACCCATTACCTTAACTTAACAGCTACAGAACTAACTATTAATAGCAGCAAATTAAGAATTTATTGAGGGAAAAGTTGTAATTAATAGTTAACAAGTGTTACCTATTCTACCTATAATAACATATAACTAGAAAAAAAAATTAAGGAGTATGAAGACTTTCTATAGGCACTGTGTATGATTCTATATTTTAGTATTTCATGTTTGCAGACACAAAAAAATACAATCAATATTTAACAGCATTTAATGTAAATCCTTTAGACACAATGTTTATGAATCCTTAATAGCATTGATCATCAATTCAATAAAATAAACTATTTATTAACTATTAATAATATTTAGGCCTAGAGAGAGAGACAGAGCCTGAGAATTTGTAATAATATTTGTAATGTGTAATAACATCATTATTTTAGACGCTCTCAGTATATTCATATTGTATATTTTAGCATCTGTCCAAACATACAAAAGTGTTTGTGAAAACATGAAAAATAATTAATATTAAAGAAATCTTCATGTATAAAATAAGTAGATACTCATTTATGCTTAATACTGAGGGACACTTACTATTTCTAGTTAATGTTTAATAAAGGTAGATCTAAAGCACTTCTTTTATAACAATCCAGTATTGTTTTGAGACCTAAAGTGTAACTGTTCATAACCATTAACAACTTTACTACTAGTTCAATGCAGTACATAAGTTATGTATGGTTAACAAAGAAAAAACATGATCCATCTCTTTACATATGAGTGGATTAGTGCAGTGTTAATAAATGAAGAACTTGGCATTTAATGCATTAACAATGTAGCATCTGCAGTTAAAAATGTGTGAATTAAATATAATTGAGTGATTTAAAAAGGCTTTGTTACTGTGTACGTTTTAAGTGTTACTGGTAAGGAAGTAGTCAATATGTAAGTCAATAATGAATTATATATAATGTGTCTGTATTTTCAGAGCACTCATTATGAATTCGATCAGTTGACCTCATAGCCAAAACTAAGCTGAAAATGTTACTTTTAATATTCTTTATTGCTTTAAAACATGACCTTACACACAAAAAAGACCACACAGTGAAGCAAAAACACTTGACAAGAACTCAAAGAACTAAATATGAACACATACAACAAAAATGAAGCACAGTGACAAATCTCATTTTGGCAACGCGACTAGTCTTTGACAGAAAGTATGTCTGAAAAAAAAAGTATAAACATGAGGATATTGTTTGTATTTTATAAAAATAAACGTGTTCCATGCTATATTATACTCTAAAATATAGTTACTATTTGTCTCTGTTACATTCTACTATAAATCATAAGATACATGTGATTTCTCTTTAAAATAAAAAATTATTTTGATAATTATTTGCAATGTTAGTTCTTTTCAGAATGACTTTAAGCTTCACAAATACCTTATGTTCTTTACAATATTTTTGTTGAGCATAGAATAATTATACTGAAATATTGTAAAACACTAGATTGTATCTGTACCCTCGTTGATCTTTTAATATTATAAATGAATCCAAACCCAGCATTAAACAGTCTATTAGTTGCTGGCTTGACAGAACCCACTTCATTCAGTGCTATTTTACAGTAGGGATAACATGCAAGACACCAAAACAGTGAGATGGTTATTGTTTAAATGTCACAGTAGTAGAGCAGTAGAGCCTTGTATGGATTGATTATTAGACCATAATTTAACCATGTATATCCTAGATTGGAAGAGGAGACAGAAAAGTTTTCAGACATAAGACAGCAGTTGGTTTTATTAAAATACATATAAAACTATTCTGTGTGTGTGGATGGTGACGGGTTATGTTCTCAAGAGTGCACAATGGATGACATCACATGAAAATCCAAAAAATAAAGTTTTTTTTGTTTTGTTTTTTTGTTTTTATACATATAAGACATTTCAAAATATGGAATATAAGAAAAACAAAGCAATATTCAAAAAATATTGTAGAACATTGGTTTTCTGTGTACTTATGTAGGCTATACTTGGAAAGAAAAGGGTTTTGTGTCATCTACACAAGCATTGTACTAAATTATCCAGATATCATGAGCTCAGCCTACTCCTCCAGTACAAAAAAAATGATGCCTCTGTTTGCCACTACATGTATGAGGTATGGCCCTAGATGAGTTTGTGGGGGTGAGAGTGAGAGAGGATGTTTTTTGTGCATTAGCAAACAGGAGCGCCTTTTTCATCTTGGTCTTAGCTCAACCATTGTATCCTTTCAATTAATATTCCGGTAAATTTAAGTCTGCTACATTGTCTGCCCTGGGCAGGTGTTTCCTTCCACTATCTTGTTAGTGGGCTCTTGTGTTCATAAATATTCATTAAAAAAGTGTCAATTCAGACACTTACAGAAATACAAATCCAGACATTGTGAATGCAGTATTGTGAAAAGGGAGTATTTCATGTCACAACAAACAAAATTGAAAAACAAGCACATTACCAGATAACCAGTTCTCTCGCTACCTAATTTACAAAATCTGTTATTATTTAATTTTGTGTGATGCATATATATATATATATATATATATATATATATATATGCCGCCCTCAGGGCATATTTTAGATTTGTAGCTATAATATCTCTACAGTAATTGTAATAATGATAATATAGTTTTTCCATAATATGCTTTATAAACCATTTTTAGGACACAAATTAACCCCACCAGCCCTTCCCTAGACAGTCATTTTGTTATTTAAATATAAGAACAACTAAATATACAAAAACTTAGTTCATTTCACAGTACCCTTTCTCTAAGAACACGAGTGAACAGCCCTGTTGGTCATCTATAATGCACAGGATCAGGTGTATTTTTTTTTTTTTAATCTCATTTCTGTGCACAATGTAAAAGATCATTTGTGTGTACAAGTTAGCACAACTTTCATAAACATATAACAGTAGATAGTTATGCAGTTATGGAATTTAGCAGTAGGTGAACAGAAAGGCGAGTAAAAATGTAAACCGATGAAGTATCCGAAGAGATTCCTGCCAAAGTGTTGAGCAGCTGTCTTTCTGGTCTGCCCCACAAACTCATGAGCGAATGAGCCATTACTTGCTGGGCAAGGTTTTGATTGGGCGATTAAGAGAGCCCATGTTGGTGCATGTGTGGAGTTGAGGACTTGCACTCTTATTGGGGAGGCTACTAGAGTGCCCCATTGCCTCTTCAGCAGCACGAAGAAGAAGGGTGTAGTTGACAGCTACCTCCTCTACCTTGCGTAAAAGCTGCAGTTTTTGAGTTTCAGATCGCACACCTCTGACCAGCCGAATGAATGTTTGAGTAAGGTTGCACAGCACCTGGAAGCTAGCTGTGACAGCACTTAGCATTCGAGAGGGACTTTTCTCAACACTTGCCACGCGCCTACATGATGCCCTAAACTCTTTAAAACGGACTGCGAGTTCTTGCTTGTACTCTGCCAGTTTTGCAGGAGGGATACGAGGTTCACCCTCGATTTGGGGACTGTTGGCACACTGCCTTAAGATTGACAGCAGCTCATTGGCATCTAGTTGTGCGTTTAAGAATCCATCAGGGAGCAAGAATGTTTTGCTCTGCAAGGACTGTACCCTTGCCAGGCTTGTTTCCAGATTTCCACAGGCCCGCAGATCAATTCTCTGTGTTTGTGGCTCTTCTTCTTCCTCCTCCTCCTCCTCCCCACTACAATCCTCTGCATTGAGTACCTGAAGTGTTTTGCTGACTACTGGCATTGCCCTTGAGTCTAGGTGCATTCCTGGCAAAACCTGGAGGGGGATGGAATAAGACAGTTCATCTTTTTCACTGCTCTCATCAGCAGCTTCACATTTGCGATAACAAAAGCAGAAGGAGCAGCATTTTTCTCTGTCCTCAGTATCCTCACTTGGCAATCCCAGAACCTCAGCAGTACCTTCTCGACTTTCCTGAAGAAGCTCCTCTCCCTGAATAAAATATATCCCCTTCTTCTTTGCATCCCCATCTTTAGTATGTACAGGCTCTACTGGAGTTGGAAGTCTGAGTCCTGTGGCCCTGACTCTTTCCATTTCTTTCTCAAGGCTCTTTGCTTTTGTTGTTTTAACCTCAGCATATAGGGGGGTGCTGTCATTGTTCTCAATCTCCCCTATGCTATATCTCCTTTGTAGCTTTTTGTACTGTGGAGCGCCCATGCATTCTGAGCGGGTAGCACACGTCTGCAAACATGACGTGGGTGTATCTCTGGGTTCCCTTGACTCTAGGCTTGTGGAGCGGATTCGAGTGGTTTTGATTTCCAAAGTCTGAGGTTTCCGTAATTCTCCTTGAGCATGTGGAGACTTTGGAACAGCTGGGGGAGTTTTGGAGACTGTCCTCTCTCGCCCTCTCTGGTCTGCTGCAGAACCAACAGCTGTATCTGGGAGACGCATTCCACGACACATTCTCTTACAGTCACAACTGCGTCGCTGTTCTCGTGAGATCCCAGGAACTTTCTGTACAGGACTCGTGCGCAGCTGGCAGGCACATGGGGTAAATGAGGGAACAGGAGAGGATCCCTGTGGTATGAACTCCCCTTGTGATGTTTTAGGTTTTAGAAGCTCCTCCAGGAACTCCAGTTCATACTGCCTGACCTTCTGAAGCTGGGCACGACGCTCATCTGTCTCCCTGCGCAAACGTGCTGGGAAAGTGGCTGAAATTAAGTTCCTAAAACTCAGGAAGGGAGTACTACGCTGGGATTTGACTTTGTTATTTGCCTCTTTCTTATACTCGGCTCCTGGAATAGTTGCACCCTTTTCCGCACAACTTAGGACAAGTGTTGGGTCTACTAGAACAGGGAAACCTTTAGCAGGTTTCTGTGGTTCAACAGGGGCTTTACTCTGAGAGTTCTCTGCCTTTGCCTCTGGCATCTCCTTCCGTTCTACTTTAACAGGCATAGCTGGTGAGTACTTGGTAGGGGGCAGGGTGCTAGGCTTAGCCAAACTTGCATCAGGTGTCTTCGATGTGTTCTCTTTGTTGTTAGCTAACTGAAGTCCTTTGGCACGAAGACGCTCATCATCTGTGGGAGATGATGAGTGAAACACCACTAGTTTTTGGCCCTGTGGATCCTTCAGACGCACCTGTGGGCCAGGCTCTGGTCGTACCGGACAGGTGCAGAACAAGTCAGCAGCTGGCAGAAGGCCCTTTGAACTTGAAGGCTTAGTGGTCTCACTTGAGGCATTGTCGGCATCTTGGCACATATTTGTAGGACAAATCTTAGCAGATGCAGTTCTATCCACTGGTAAAAGAACAGGTAAGGCTATACTGGTAGTTTCTAGGGTGACTGTACCAGATTCTTTTTCCTGGACACCTTCTGAGCTTGTTTTTTCTTCATCAGCTTGAGGCAACTGATCTGTGTTGACTTTGGGAGCACTCTCTTGATCAGATGCTTTAAGCTCCTCAGATGTCTGCTGTTCAGACTTTTCCAAGAACTCTTTGACAGGGCCTCTTTCTGTTTTTTCTATATCCTTCTCACTTTTTGCTTCATGGCTCTTCCCCTGCTCCACAGAGTTGTCAGAGGGACTAACTCCTTGATTGGGGCATACTTTCAAAGGCATGGTCTTACTTAATATCACAGATTTTGGTGAACATCCGCCACGAATCTGGCTCATTGAAAAAGCCCCCCCACCAATTGCTTGTGTAGTGCAGCCAGGTATTGTCAAGGGGAAGTCTCGACGACTGAAAAGTCGCTCTTTGTTAATGTGGTGGGCAAGGAGATAGGCCTGGTTCTGATGCTGTTTCATGGCAGACACCATCTCAGACACATCAGTTAACTCTGAAGAATTAGTCTCATGTCCAGAATCTAGCGATGATTCAGGGGTTATGGCAGCAAGCACAATCAACCCTGTAAGGGAACAAAAAAAACAATCACACTAGTAAGAAATCTCATAAGGTCATGTCAGGTAATCAAAATTACAACGAAAAACAAATGCATGTTCTTATTAAGAATTAAAAGTAAAAAATTACATTCTAAAAAAGGTGTTAATATACTGTTTGTTATTTTGTTGGTAAGGAGTAGGTAGCACTGCACTGATACTTGTTTTGGGACCTTAAAACTTAATTTGTAAGCCTTCTGTAATTTGAAGGTGTACAAACAACCAGTTTTAATGACTGTTTCTGATTTTACAGTTTGCTTGACTTTTAAAAGTCTCATTTACTCAAATACATGTAAAGAACCAGCACTTTTAATAGTACATAGTCCACCTGCTGTCTGTTGTGTCTGTTGGTGATGGTGTGGGTAATCCTCTGATGCAGCTAGTGCTTCCAGCGCCTGGAGGGTGGACACTAATGCATCGTCTAACTCCTGAGCGTGGTCTTGAACCGTCCTAGTGGTCACATTATCGATCAGTGTGACAGGAACGTCGTCTCGACCCTCTGCCACAGCAGCAGAGGCTTTGATTCCTTTCCGACCTTTTTTAGGGTCATCTTCATCAGAGCTGTTGTCACGAAACCCCGGGGGTGGTGCTGCTATGGCAGGAGGGGGAGGCTGCAGCTTTCCTCCTCCATCATCCATCTCTTCATCTTCCTCATTCCCAGGTAGCGGTAAGGCAATAAGATCAACAGCCCCTCCTTCACGGGAAGCACATGCATTTGTGCACTGCTGCAAAATGAGCCTTCCTGTCTCCCCGGTGTCTGAGATCAAACCTTCTGCTTGGAGTTTTGCCTTGCAGGAGTCACAGAAAAATCTCTGTGAATGCTCCATTGTTTTTGCTCTTTTTCTGAAGCTTGAGCTGTCATCAGTGGGACCGTCTTGTTCAGCCACTGACTCTGTGCTCTTTAGAGTGGGGTCAGACTTTGTGCGCGAACGATTCTGTACCTGCGAGATAAGGTTCTCATTAATGTCAAGCTCCTGTACAGCTTGTATCTGAAGCTCTTGCAGCTGTTGTTGCTCTTTTAAATGGATGTGACAAAGGCCAAGGTGCTGAGATATGGTGGATGCTGATGTCTTCTGTGTTGCCTCTCTAGCCGACCCCTCTCTGTCTTCTCGCCGACTCCCACTTGGCACAGTGGCTCCGGAGCGGAATTGGGCATGAGAGCTTCTGGAATCTAAATGACAGAACTGTCTGAGTGGTTGAACGAGTAGAAAACATGATGGATGGTAATGAGTCCAGATGACAAAGGTGAGTCTGCTGAATAGAGTTCTCAGAGATGGAAAAGAGCCTTGTGGGATGTGATGGCATGCTGTGATCTTTCTCTTTGGCAGACCACAGGAGATGCGAACATCCAATACATGGTTTAGTAACACGATGCCACATCCAGAAATATGCATTTATCTTGATTAGCATTTCAGTTAAGCTTGCATAAACTGATTTATGATGAGGATGGAGAGCTCAGGATGGAGGGATCAAGCTGCAATTATGAATGATTGCCATGAAAAGTACTTATAACTAATCATCCAAGATCCTTTTAAAAGCAACTAGATAAATTCATGTCATGGATAATTTAAATTACATTTTTTTTAATAATTACATTTATTTTATGTTTTAGATGTCACCATCCACATATTCTTACCATTATTAAATCTGTTGTGAAATTTCCCAAATTGCATATGCAACGCAACATAATTTAGTTCATCTAGTCAGTAGAAGATGAAAAGCAAAGCAAATGCACTTTCAGAAAATTACATGCAATGACTTTGTTGTATGTTAATGAAATTGCAACAGTAAGATTTCTAACATACCTGCCTTGATCATATAAAGCTGACCAGGTATCCTGCAGTAGATTGTCCTTTTAGGGTCCACAAATAACTTGTAATAGCCAGATATCAAACAGGCGAAGTTTGATGCATCTGGCCACTCCATTAATAAGACCAAGGGCTACAATAATTAGTATGGAAACAGATATTAGTATTCAATTTTCGATGTTGTTTGAGGTAATACTGTTTCAGATTTTGTTTCAATGCTTTTTCCACACCTTTGCATCCAGAATAACAACCTCAACACGGGCTACTCCATGATGCTCTCTAAAGAGCTGGACCTTGGCCACACGGCTGAACTCTGCTAAGACCGTTGTTAGGTTGTTTTTCAGGTCAATCACATGACTAATACCATGTCTCGGCCCAACCAACAACGTAGTGGCTGACTGCTTCTCATCCTTTCAGTAGAAAAAGAAAATGATGAGAAATTCAGAAAGAGAAGGACAAGCAATTTGTTTATTTATTAAGTTTGAAAGGTAACTTGGCTATATACATTTTGTAAAACCATGAAATCAATGCAAATGTCTATTGATTGTTGTTTAAGGATTCATCTCAGATTTGTGTTACCAAGCCAACTGTGTGAAACAAGAATCCTCCGAATGGTGGAAGGTCATTTAAGACACGCATGTACTGTAGTTTTCCCTGTAGAGGAGAAACCTGCATAGAAAAACAGATAAAGAGAAAACAGTGGTGAGTTGTGCAAGTGCATCGTGGGTAATTTTCTGGCCAGCAGAGGGCAATGTTTTGCTGCTGAAAGGTCTGCTGTGTGCAAGAATAATTGATATGAAGAAATTAATCACAGACTGTTTTGCATATCTGTTCCACCATTACACATATAAAGTATGCTTTTAGGGCATGAAATTAATACAAAAAATACAAAAACATGCATATAACTGAAGAGATAAAAGGTTTCTTTGTTGCATATATCTTGATTCCCATATGACGACAGACCTCCATTTAAGATTTACTGTTAAGAATAAAAAAGAACTGGTAATTTTCAGTTCAGTTCATTCTAAACACAACATAATGCAGTGTACCAAAACACACAAAAAAAACCAGAAAATGATTTCAAATACATTACATAGTCCCCAATTTTTTATGATATTTGCCACAAATATTCTTAGTAACCACATATACCTTGTTACCAGCTGGTGGGGGATGTTGATATGTCTTCAACAGCTGTGACAGTGTCTTGCAGACATTTTTCTCCTTGACAGTTGGCAACAGAGTCAAAGGAAGGAAAGGCTCCAAACCCCATTCTTTCCTAAAGATTATGATGTGGGTTTAGTCTTCAAAGCATGCAACCAGCTACAAGACCTTACAGTGCTCTTTGATGGTTTCACAAGTGTCATCTGCCACCAGTGTAAAATGATATGCAGCTTACGTTGTTCATTCAAAATCTAACGCATGCTTCTCTGGTTACTCTAGGTTACTCTTAATGCATGTTCACACAAACACAATTTTTAGCATGAAAATAAAATCAAAACACAAGAACAACACTTGGCAACCTCACATTAGCTTCCATTCCAATAGAGTGCTCTGATTTTTCAAACATCCATTTTATAGTGAAGGTAGTGATCAAGATCTAATATTATTAAATGAAATTTCCTCTTTTCAGGCAATCGTGACTGTTTCAAGACTTACTCAACGTGCTTGAGAGAAATCTTCTGATTGGGTCTCGCAATAGACACAGTGATGTAGATGTGAAGGGCTGCCAACCTAAGTGTGACATCAGACTTCCAGTCCATCCCATACCGCTCTTTAATGACGTCATTTCGGCTCTGGGGAATTTAGAACGAATAACATATAAAATAACATCCATAAAAATCTGACCACTCATGTTTCTTCTTATGTGAACATTCATGACTAATTAACCTGTATGTAGAGGTACTCAAATGCAGCGGGGTCTCTCCTCAATAAGTCAGCAGGGTCTTTTGGGAAGAAGCAAATCCGGAAAAGACACTTCATGCCCTGGAAGTAGGTCCTGTGAACTACCTGAAAAAACAGAATAATATACACCTTTGAGATAAAACAGTAACGAATACTGCAGTACTAAATTGTCACATTGCATTCCTTATTTTAGAAAGGTGACGTGATACCAAAACAAAGCCAAAACAAATCAATTTCATTACCCTGTAACTATGATTCTTATTAAAGGTTCAAAATCCAGTTTAAAACACAGAATATTTTAGAATTATTTGAAATAATTTAATATAGCTGCGAATGTAATTCCAGCCACTACTAACTGAGTTATTAACTACTTTGTCAAGATCGTCAGAAGTTCTGTTGGAGCACAAAAAGGATTTTTGGAATATTTTTTAAATCATGCTGGATAACATCAGACATTAATACTATTAAATCAAATTCAAACACTAATATTACAATAAAACACAGGAACAATTGTTAAAACGCTTGGCATATTTAAGAGGTTTCAGTTGTTTTTGTTTAATTGGCTATTACAAGAACCATAAAATGAACTATTGCTAGAACTACCTGCAATGGAAGGAATCTGCTGGAACACTAAAAATGATGAACTGGCCCCCTCAAACTCCAGACTTCAACCTCAAGCAAATTTGGGGCGAGTTGGAAAATAAACGATCTATTGTACATTTAAAGGAAAGCCTTTGAGTTGAGCTTGAGTTGCAGAATGCATGGGTTAAACATTAGTGTTGAAGTTCTCAGAAAATATGCCAGAGATGTGTGCTGCTGTTATTTCTGCAAAGTTAAAAGGGCTTAAAAACAGTACCACTCACTTCATCTGGTATTTGTTGTGCTCAGGACAACCATCTGCATGCTTCATGAACCTTATGAAATTAAATCATGTTTTGAGGGAAAAAGGACAATCTTTTCACATGTGTCAGGTCTTATAACACTTTTGACTACCGCCTATTTATACAGCATGTATTTGTCCAATTACAGACACACTACAAACCAAGTTTTCTTTTTCCTTCATTAGGATTGTTTGTTATAGACATAGAAATCTGGTGTAAAGTACCTTGTACTCCACATTTAAGGCTCTGTTTAAGGCTTTTGAACCTTAGATTCTTGAGCACTTTTGCCAGGCAACAGAGCCCACAACTGAACTATACAGATTAAAATGCGTTATCCATTCTCAATGGAAAAGTGCCCAAGTACATTGCTCATAAAATGTTGCCAAGCAAAATTGCTTCAAATGTTGTTCTGTATGACGACTCTCTGGGTGTACTCACTAGGCAGTCTGAACCGTGCCCGAGTGCATGGTTGGAGCATGGAACAGGGTGCGTGACGTCACGTTTTTGTGACGCTCCAAAACAAACATAGCGGAGAAAGGCAAAGTAAACAGAGCGATGGACTCCATCGCGTCCAGTAGAGTTGGGACGTTCACGAACGAACCGATTCTTTTGAATGGCTCATAAACATGAACGATGGGAGCCGAGTCGCGGCTGGGGGGAGCCGTTCTTTCTGTCGTTCTTTTTTTCCTATGCGTGTTTCACACAGATGCACACAAATTAACTCCTCCGTGAGACATAACAGTTATAGAGGGAGAGGCTGTTCTTTTGAACGGCTCTTTGAAAGGAGCAGATCACCAAGATTCGGATCCCCTCAAAGAGCCATAAATCCCTTCACTAGCGTCCAGCGAGAGCGCCACTCTTCCTATTTATCCTGAAACCGCCTCACCGTGTGCTCCGGCACGTTTGCTAAAATCATATGTGAGTGGAGGCCAGAGGGGGAGTGGGGAGGGGGGACAATCATACTCTGGCCGGTTCACGGCAACCATGCCTAGTGTGAGTACACCCTCTGTTGAATCTCTCCAAGCTACAAAAATCTCTTTAGCTGGCTGGCTTAACATCTGCAAAAAAAAACTTTTAGCACAACACTAGCTTCCACCACATACCCTGTATATCACATTTTTTATTGTTGGAATTTAGGTTTTATGAATTAGGTGACTTAGTTTTTCTGTCAGCATTTTTTTACCCATTAGATACCCCATCTTAAAGAGACCGGACGGGAGTTTTTTTGGGGGGGTAGTTGAACTGATATGTGATATCAGACTGTTTTGTAAATGATTGGTAATAATAATAATAATAAAAAAGTTGCTCTGTATATCATCAGTCTTAGAGTGAAAGTAATGCATCAGTCTGTGGTTTTTGGGTGGCATTTACTCACATGAGACAGTGGCTGGTTTTCCTGGAGCAGATGCAGCCTCTGATTCTGGGCCAATCCACCGGACTCCAGCACCAAAGCAAAATGCTCGATGTAACGCAGAGAGAGGCGATCCTGCAGCGACGATATCACATCCTGGGGCGAATGACAAAAAGAGAACAAGGTTCTAGAGTAACTCTACTGATGGTTGGTGTTTTTTGCTCCTAAAGCATGAATTCTGCTGTATTACTATATCTCAGATATTAAAATGCAAAGTAAATGTAGTGGAAAGCAACAGCATCAGCAGTGCGTAAACTATAGGAAGACAGACTTGACATTTCCATCAGTGATAGAGCACTGAAATCAACACTCTCAGTCATTGGACCTTGCTCTGGAGACAAATGAGGCTTTTTACTGCCTAGTGGCTTTGCTTCTGAAATGGACGCCAACTATTTAATGAGGTTTCCATGTGACCAAAGCAAATACTGTACTCAAACATTATGCCAAATCACCAATGTGTGCTGGCTGCTGTGATACGCTGTATGCTCAGTGTTTGATGACATTGACTCCAGCTATGGGAGATAGACGGATTACTGCACCATGTTCTGTCACCAGGATTGAGATAATCTGTTTGGTGATACTGACCAAAGGCTGAAGATATCAGCTCAGGAGGGATTTTAAAACATGTCAACAATGCTGTGAAACCCCAAATGTAGGAGAGGAAAAAAACTCAATAGGTTTTTTAATGGTTTGAAAACCAAACCTCAACTCATCGACACGTTCAAACATTACAGCTAAATAAAAACTGTATTGCAATACAATAAAAAATTGTATTGGAATTCATGCTTTGATCTAATGTAATGTAAGATCAGTTGTACAAAAGAAAGTGATTAGCACTTTTTTTTAGCATTTTCCACTTTCACAAAGAAAAATATGGTCCCACTTTATATTAAGTGTCCCTTATACCTGTGTACTAACTAGTACAGTGAACACAGTGTAAGTAGTATCTACAGCTGTAATGTTTGTGTAACTACACACATGTAAGAGGTCCAACAGCACTTTTTGATAAAGAAAGTGTTACATTTTATATTAAGTAGACAATTCCTATGGATTTAGCATGTAATTACTCTGATGTTACACTATAAATGTTACACTTTATATTAAGTGGACAGTTCCTGAGAAGTTATCATGTAAGAACACTGGTATTACAGTAACTCCAGACCCAACTCCTCACACTTTTTTATATCCCTAAATCTACCTCTCTTATTCCCTGGATCAAATTGTTCCAATTACTATTTTATACATATTGTTGTTAAAAAATCTAATTATGTATAATTATTTATTATATATTATATATATAATCGCATGAGTACTCAGTAAAGTGGGGAAAAAGTCTGCACAGGTATTAGGGCCACTTATATAAAGTGAGAGCAAATGTATAATTTTGTCTATAGCTGCTTGGCACTTTCGTGACTTGTCACGTGACGTAATCTTATCAAAGAACTTAAAAAAATATGAAAATAGATATTCCCAAATATTTAATATAGGCTATAGGGAATTGCACGCAACATACATGGATTTTTAATTTAA
>JAUMHI010000055.1:3523793-3534364 GCA_032359435.1 Enteromius unitaeniatus | reverse complement strand
GAAAGTCTAATGTTTATCAGTACATTACAGAAAATAATGAACTTTATCACAATATGCTAATTTTTTGAGGACCTGTACATGCAAATTAATCGTGAGAATTGGTCCTTAAAATACATTTTTACTGGGAATAGTTTTTCCATCACACTCACCCTAACAGTGGTGCGGCTGTCAAATGTAAAGGATTTGATCTGTCCATTTTCCAGAAACACCTTCAACACATTTGGTATCAGAAGCAGAGAGTCGTCTTTAAGCATGGTCTGAAAGAGACAGATGCAAGAAAGAGGACAGAAAGTTAGTGAAGCTTGGATGATATATTAAGAACAGAGAAGACTCAATAAGTTAACACAGTGTCAAATAAGAAAATCTAAGATCTAAGAGACAAAGAAAGAATGTAGAAACACATGACAGGACTTTAACTATGGAAAACCTGAAAGGAAAAACATTAAGTCTGAAACAATGGTTAAAGGGAAGATCTTTGTCTAACTTATGAGCAATAGTTTAAATTAATTGGAAATACTACAAAAAGTGTTCTTTAAACATAGAAGTCATATCCAATTCATTATATATCCAACGTGAAACTGTGTCCTCTAAATGCAGATCAACTGGACACAAACACTGAATTCAATTGCACAAAATTTGTGTATGTAAGAAAGGAATTCTTTAAGGCATCTATTTTATTTCCAATAGGAAAAGTTAAAGGTGCACTAAGTATTTTTTCTTTCTTTCATGTTGAACGGATTTGTTCATTTTCCAGGTTCAAAGGCTATGGTGACATCACTGAAACCCTGTGCCTGGCCAAAACCAATCCCAAACCATCCATCCTCATTAAACCTCAACGGTCTGCTGTCTAAATAGCGAGACACCAAATTTGTCTGTCACTCATTCTAGAAGAACTGGGCATTACTAGAAGTACACTGTGCCAGTGAGCCTAACCTAATGGAGAGGGTTTCTAAATCACATCAAGTAGTGGATTGCCTCAAGGTTCAGTGCTTGGACCCTTCCTCTTTACAGTATTAGGAAAATGAGAAGGTGCAGAAAAGATGCAGAAAAGGGTTAAAGCAAAGTTTTGAAATATCTTATTTAGATGAATAATTGTCATCCATGATTATGATATTTTGTAATGTAAATTACTGACATAAGGTGAATGATATTACTGATTTCACTGATGTAACTACCTTTTTTATTAAATATTTGTTCACTTACATCTTCTAAAAAGTGGGCAAAAATGACTTAGTGCACCTTGAAGTGGGTGAAAGACCTTGAAGGCACTTTTGTATCAAAAATGAGAGGTCATTACTTTAAGTCAGAATCATACTGCTTTATATCATGGTTCCATATTATCAGCTGCCCACTGATCTTCCACTGAGTGTCATCAATAAAACAATTTCATCTCATCAAATGTTGACACTTAATGAGGTCTGATACACCCATAAAAAGTACTGTTCATTAAGTTTTACCCAAAGTCTCTTTAGGCTTGCTTCTGGAGCCATGTGCAAAGTGCTGTTACACTTTATACACAAATACAGAATGGAAACAGATTAGCAAGCATCAATTTGGCATGTCGGTTGGGATCATGTTATGACAGACGGTGAAGTGAGCAGGTTGGCTAACTCTATTTTATACACTGAGCACAATCCCAATCAATTGCACGTTAGCTACGGCGTGAGATGATGTGATATGAATAATAAGTCCCACGTTGGTATTTGTCTTTAAGCCTAACCCCTTTAATAAAATCGTAGCAGCTTGTGTACACTGTGCTGACAGGCGAGTTTTAATGAAGAAAGCCCCACTGGCCCCTGCTGATCACACAAGATGGATTGACATGATTAGAGGAGGCTCAGGTGAGGGTGGTTTGATCTTTACCGATTTTGGCCTTTTAGGCCTGATCAGCAAGTTTCTTCTTCCAGGAGAGCTGCACACCCCTCCCATCGGTCCGCTTTATTAAATTGGTGCGACCAGCACCCAAGGGTGTAGTGTTGACTCTTCCTTGCTCACAAGGCAGATATCAAACTGTATGGGACATAATCCATGGACATTGACATTAACATGGGTGCTATCGACCCATGTTCACCAAGAGGAGATGGCAGCTGTAGAGCTAATGAAAAGCTACGAATGAATGAATGTCTAGTAACAACATTTGCGGTCGTGGGGAGGCTGCGGCCTTTCTCTAGATGCAATTGCTACCTTATTCAATTACCGCTTAGGTAAGCTGAAACGACTAGCTGACGCTAAATTCCTCCATGCAACTCTGTAACTTAAACACCTCAATCAGAACCAGAGGGAATTATTCAAAGCTCTTGCTGTAAGAATTTTCTTTTTCAGTAGTCAAAAATTGTTCCAGGAAGTCGTCCTTGCAGTACCGCTGCACTTGTTAAAATCAGTCTATAGTAAATCCGAGTAAATCTCTGCAACCAACCAAACAAACAAACAAACTAGGACTCATATTCTATTCAGAAAAGAGCATCTGTCAATATCTGCCTGATTGACTTCTATGCAAATCTACCCTACTCATATAAAACAGAGAAACGCTGGATCCCTTTCATTCCAACCAAACCAAGCGTAGTCAATTCCAAGCCCTGTGTTTTCATGTATGCACTTTAATAAAGTCTGAGTTCATGGATGGTGGAGGAAGATGAAACCACAGCAGAACTGCACATATTTTGGATTAATCCTTTTAGCTTCTCGAAATGGTGGACCACATCGTAAAGGCACCAGCGCAGAAGGATTTACACATTGCCCCTCTGGGTAATAAACCTGCAGTCTGATGAAATGAGATGAGCAGGAGATGCGGATTGAATCGCACTGCAATATTGAAACTCTGAAATGATAGGCATGTAACTCTTAAAAGGAGACACTAATGATTGACACATTGGTTTTGTACATGCTAACAAATATTAGCACGAACAGATTGAACGGTTATGTCACAAAATGCCTTGAGTCTATTCGACAAACTCAGATTTTAGAATCCACACTATGGAGCTATGGAGTCTATCAGAAGCGCTGGTGTCAGCCAGTGTTGTGTGGCTCTCATTACAGCACATAAAGACAGCTGTGTTAGCACACATATGACTGGAGTGTGATGTGAGCAAGAGGCAGCAGCACATACTGAGTCTGGGTCGCTGATGGACACTTGCTCAGAAAAGCGCACTTTGGGGGGATTGGTTCGCAGACGAGCTTTCTTGGCTGCACTTATGAAGGCAGACTTAGGTGACTAAGGAAACAGAAAGAAAGACAAAGGGAGGGTAGGAAGAAAGAAAGAAAGAGACATAGACAGGAAAACAGAAGTTAAGATTAGATTCATTTATAGTGATTAAAAAAAAACTTTTAACCATTCATCTGGTGTTAAATAGCTATTCTCTGCAAACAATGCTATGCAATGTCTAATGCAGTTTTGCTTCTTAAGTACTTTTTATGGACCTGTATACATTTTTACAAGAAACCAAAGGCAAATATATGGATTAAAATAATACATTTTAGCAGTGTAGATTTAAATGATGTAGATGCTGAGTCTGCTGAAGACTTGTTCTCATGACTTACATCCTGCCTTAAATGCAGCAAAAACATTTTGTGTTGCTGTTACCCCCAAAAAGTGTTAGAATAGCACCCAAAAGGGAAATTTTATTATTGATGAATTTGAATCTGTTTAATATCGATATGGTATATTTAATGGCACGTTTAAAACAAGTTAGATTAAAAAGTAATCAAAAAATAACTTAAAAAGTTATACAATACCTAAAGTGAGTATGTTACTACAATTTTCATCATGTAATCTGTGAGCAGTAACATGTTACAGATTAATGCGCTATTATATGCCCAATTCTACCACTGAATAGAAAATATTGCGTCTTTTTGGGAATTTTCCCAGAATTGTTAGACATAAACTTATAAGTCAAATGTTGTAAAAGTCATTTTTTTATAAAAAAGTTATAAAGTCAGAATTCTTTATAAGAATTGTTTATATCACACAATTCTGACATTTTTCCACATAAATTGCAAATTAAAACGTAAAAAAAAAATCAATCAAGTCGCAATAACCTTTTTTTATTTAGTGGCGGAAATGGGCTTTCTTAGTAATGGATTACAATTTGTAAGTGATCTAACCACTGTTCTCTGAATATCTAAGAATTTAAGTACAGCTGGAGTATATACAGAGGATCAGTCTTTCTTCTGTCAAGAGCTGAGCGATTGATTGTACTCTGCAAGCTCAGTAGCTACCAAGGTCAAAGTTGAAATTGTTTAAACTTTTGAGCACTGTTACAGCTTGACCTGCTTACAATGTGGCGGCAGGGTTAATGCTCCATTGAGCTCAGTGCACTCTGGAACATTGACACAAATCATTCCTACTGAGCTTTAGGCTCAATATACTAATTATGTAATTATGGATGTATAGCAATTATGTAACATTGGCACCAAGCAAATGTGTTTTTGTTTACAAATCTGAACCTGAATGTCAAATTCCAGTAAATATGTACAGACACTATTGAAATTGGTATAGTAGTTTGACTGCATCACTGAAAGGGACCGATTTGATGTAATTTGAATCGGAGAAGACATAATGTCCTTAACTACCTGTTGTGGTTGCAGCACAGTGAGAACAATCGAGTCCTTGCACCGCCTGCAGAAGAAAAAGACATTTTGGGAAGTGAGCTGCAGAATGTGAAAATGTGAAATGAATTCGCTTATCTGATGGAGACACAAGGAATTGAAATACACAAAGCACAGTCATGCGTCCAGACAAGGCCCTTCCCTCTGGTGACAGTAAAGGGTGTTACCTTACAAGGTCTATGACTTTCTCCCGGGGCACGTCGCTCACGAGTTCCTGGTTGATGGCTAGGATCTGATCTCCAGGGTAAAGCTTGCCGTTCGAGGGTCCGTCTGTAAAGGAAGAGTCTGTAAACTCGTCTTGCTCTGTATAGGTTTGATTAGTTAAATCCCTCAACATTGTCGTTTTCTTTTTTCATCCTAAAAACATGCTGATGAAGATCGCTAAATCCTTTTAGTCACACTAGTTTCTTGGGGCAGTTATAATAACACATCCTACAGTGCATTTTCACACTTATCTTATCAAGGCATCAAATAGAACCTTAATCGTACAGCTCAAGTATCTAAATTCCCATTTGATTAGACTATCTCAGATCTGAAGAACTCAAAAGATTGGCGCACCAGGGACAGGGGACAACAGACACCTGTCCCGTATCTCCAGACAGAGACACAGGTCTTACCCGCAGAGACAGAGCGTACAACAACAGGCCGTTCGCTGCCGGCAATGAACCCGAAACCGTGGCTTGGATGGCGTTGGATGCAGACCTGTCGAGCTGAGCCAGGAGTCAGGCTACCACTGTCCATACCATCCTGACCGTCCTCTAACATCACAGAGCTACCAAATAAGACAATACAGTGTCTGTAAACTTGTTTATAGGGTCACACAAATCAATACGTATTCCAAGTAAACACGATTGTCCATGATTTGCATAACTATTGCAGTATTAAGTTTCCAAAAGGGTTGTGCTGATAGAGGGTAGTGTATTGATACCTGTGGCTAATGCCTTTGATGACATCAAGACAATTATTATTATTATTATTATTATTTTTTTAGTTGTTGTTGTTATCAGGTTGGAATTATTATCTTATAAATTTTAGGGCTATATGTACTGAATTTAATGTTGGAAATGTTACATTTAAGTAAATGTAACTTAAATAGTTTTTATTTGTTATTTTGTTAAATACATGTTCAATATATTTACGACACCCATATGCTACATGACAAAAAAGATAAAGTTAATAAATTACACTAACACTAATAGACTGCTATAGCCTTGGTTCACTCTATGATCATGGCTAGGAAAGTAAATAATTAACTGAATTAGCATGATAGTATTGTGTATCAGCAATCTTACAGGTTGACAATAAGATGATATGTCTATAGTATGGACCATAGCACTGACATTCACGCAGACAGTTTTCTCTGTATCTCATACAACAGCAAGCCATTAATAAAAACATCAATGCTTTGTGTCACTTTTGGATTCTTTGTTGTATAGATGATGTGATTTCCTTTGTGCTTGTGGAACGATAAGGTAATTCATCTGTTATGCTTCCCACTGTTCTCATTTGACATAAGAGGATTATTAATGACTACACCTGTCATATTCCTCTGTGTGCCCATCCTGGACCCGGGCCATCCCCTGAAAGGACAGAACCGGATCTTGTAAACCGCTTCAGAGGGCTGGCTCTGTTTCCTACACATTCACCTGGGTGGACAAAGATGAAAGAAGATAAGTTGTAATTTATAAGAGGTCAAATCATGCATATTTAAATCGATTCATTTTATATTTTTTATGACTCACACTTTTTATTTTCCTTCTACAGGCACAATAGTACACTTAATTTAAAATTTGAATGTACTGTTTTGTCAAACCCCTAGAACTAGATGACCAATACTATATGCTGTACGTCAGTCACAGTTAAACTTAGACTTCTAGAACAAATCTAAAAAAAGAAGATAAAATAGCTTTTATTGAAAAAAAATGTTCACTCTTATCTTGCATTTTACCACCAGGTTATATTCAATACATGTAAAATATTAGTCTTGCCTTTTCCATCTTAGTTAGCTGTAAAACTTTTTTTTCATATTCTCACTTTCCTTGTTTCTATAATCCTTTCTCGATGGCGCCCCCACTGACCGCCAATCTCTCATAATAACAATTTGTCTTCATACATATTTGGATCCAAGTGAAAAAGATGGTTCCCCTAGGAAATAAATACTTGGGCAAAATGAAAAGCAGTACTGATACTTTAAAATAATATGAACCATAAATATGAACCACAGACCAAAAACAGAGAGTGTATCAGATTTTCTTCCTCACATTGCCAACATTCAGCTGCTGGGAGTCCAATAAAAGTGATTAAGTAAATTGAATAAGTCGATTTTGTGACATTACCCTACAGTTTTGACAAATTCTGGTCCTTCATCACTAGGTTTCTGATGCCAGAACGAATAATTGTTAGACTGGGAAGAATATTTTAAGCTGAGGTAAGAATGATCCCTGTCATAAAGTGGCTCCATACTGCACCTGTAGCTAATGCTATGGGAAGAATCTCCAGGAATGAACATTTTCTGAAAATCGACTAAAAGCATGGCAATGCACTGGAAGGTTGTTCTAATGCTGTCCTCTGGGACATCTCATCATCAAGGCCTCAAAAGGATGTACCAGTACCATCAATTTTCAGATTTCTCTTCTCCTGGAAGGCGGTTTATGAAGCCTGCTATAATGTTTCAGTGACCATCATGAAATAGATATTGTATTTCCTCAGGGGGGAAGACGATGTTGTCTCATTTTTCTGAGTGAGGACTTGCATGAGAGGTGTGTTAAGTGTTTGGGTGAGCAGCATGATGACAGCTCCAAATGCATGCACTCTGCTAATTTTAGGATGAGAGCTCTCACTTGCTTCCTTCCAGGGGAGGGAGGTAAATTGCTATAGTTCTGCAGCAGTCAAAGTGACATATGAAGTAGGGTCCTGGGAATCCGATGTTGATCCGATGGAGGCATTCACTGCGTTTCACATGAGAGAGTTTACGCCAGAGTGCTGGAGACAGTGTTGAGAAGCTGAAGCTGAAGCTGGCCCAATACATGCCAGAATGTAGACTCCTACCTCCGTTAGCAGATCTCAAGGTCCTGGAAGCAGCATGTCACTAATCATCCTACTTTTGACTTCACAACCATTACAGGTCTGATGGAGCTGGGTTATTTAGAACTGCCGGTGGCCCAATTGTGAATATGGAACCAGAACATAAGTTGATGTGATCTATACTGCAAAACAGCAACTTATTTCCCCCAGAAAAGTTGAGGTCTGTAAACTGTAAACTAAACTAAAACTCTGTAACTAAAATCATAGAGAAGATGATTATCTTTCAGGTTATGTTATAAATTGGTTTTATTATTATATCATATTATACTACAGGGCCGTTGAATGCTTGAATCTGATTGGCTGACGAACGTTTTGAGGTGTGCAATTATTTTCAGGGAAACGCACGGCGAACATAGTTCCAGGCAGCTCTCTTGACCGCATTCCATATCACTTTGCATAGTTAACTGTAATAACGGAAATTAGCATACAGTACCTATACAGCATACAGGACTAACAAAAACAGGTACAACAAATAATATTGATAGCCTATTCCTCAGGACTTTTGTGTTTAATTTATTATTGCAATAAATAGAAAAATGCAATGAACAAATAAAGAATTAAATGAATACATGCACAAGCTTTTCTGTCCCATTACTGCAATCACACGTCCTTGCACACGCACACTACAGTTATACACTCACACAAAAACGTGTTGTCAGATCTGCCCTGACAATTTTATCAGTTAGCCTAGCGTAGCAACTTAAATGTTGCACATGACATTTCTTACTAGCGAGGTAATAACAGCGCTGCATCTTAAAGCAGACAGTTTAGAGGCGGTGCTTCAGAACACTGTTGAGGGACACACAGAGGTAGCCTAATTGCTCTCTCTCTCTCTGTCTCTCTGCGTCTCTGTCTCTCTCTCTCTCTTTCTAATAACTTCATTATTAACTGCATTAGTCTGCTATCAACGGCTCAAGCCTCAATTGCCAGCTTTAAAATGATGTTTTGGAACTAGCAAAAGAGTCGTTGGATGAGATGCGGAAGAAATAATCCTACTCACAATAGCGATTTAAGTAGAAAAACCGGACGAATCCCTTGAAATATATCATCTGATCAATGTCTTGAGGTGTGGTAACTGTAGTATAAGCGGAATAATTGACTCCGGACCATTGAATTATTAGAAAAATCATGCACAACCTAGGTGGTGATGCGGCCACGACGCAAAGCAGAGTTATTTTTATTATAAAATAATAATTATTTTTTTAATAATTCAATTCCTTACATAATGCACTGAAGTCAGATGTTTCTCTTGTGCTCTTGCTATTCTTCTGGGCCACTATTGCCTCTTCAAAAGGTCAACTTTCCTCCTAGCGTTCAGTTCCTTCTCCATTAAAATGCAGTCACAGGACCTCTGCTCTTCCACTTCTTTACAACCCCCCGAAAAGCACCAAATATCTGATTTAGATGAGCTGAATATGTATAAAAAATTGTAATTGATAACTTTTTAAGGATGTAATTAATGAAGAGTTAGTAATGATGTGCCACCCTCCCAAGTAAAGTCATGACATAATGATACATTAACTCATGAATTCATGACATGTAAGCTGCAGGTGGCAAATTTATAAACAATTTTGTGCCATTAAAACATGTTTGATTTAGATTACCACAATAAATTGTTAATTAATACATGAACTAACATGCAGTAATTGACATGTAATTAAGGTGGCATTGTTCATGCAGTAATTAATGTGAGTCATGTTGTTAAGTTTGTTCTTGATTATTACATGTCTTAACTCATCATTAGTTTATAATCAAGAAATTGTTAATTCATGTATTAGTACATGATAGTTCATGTACTGTTATTGTAAAGTGTTACCCTATTTCAATTTACTTGATTTCTTTTTATTTATCACTAGAATTCATACTATTCTTTTTCAATTCTATTTATTTGTTTCAATTTTATTCATTATTTAAAAAAAATACTTGCATACTGCATGTACAGTTTGATGTACATCGCTAGTTTCTCTCTTAAAACCATGGAATATATAAAAGACTTGAATGATAAACAGAGTCCATGTGGAAGATGTATTATACCCAAAGCACTTAAAATTCTTAGAACAGTTGTGAATCAGACATGGCCTTGTTGATTGAGGCTGAAGTAATAGATTTCAACCAAGACTGTTATTATTCTGTACATTGAATTTGCCAAGAGTAAGAAAGAAAGAGACAAAGTGAGACAAAGAAAGAAAAATGGAGAGGTTTTAGTAGGAATGGTAATATTGTAGATCAGAGGCAACTGACGTCTGGCTGTGAACCTGTCACAACAAAGTGACAATCTTCAGTCATCAAGTTCCTCTCGGCTGTTTCTGAAGGTCATGGCTACAGCAGCTCGTTTATTCAAGCCAGACTCTTTCTAGCACTTTCTTCCTGCTGTATGTTTGAAACACTTCAGGCAGCAGTGGAAGTCTGTGTTTGAGGCAGCGGTAACCTTAACATCACCCAGCATGCTGACTCATCCGCTACAGGGGAGCTGCGCGCGGGAAGAGACGTGTCACTAGTGTTTACTCTCCATCAGGTGATGATACATTTGAACGCCTGTGCAAACCTCAGGCTAGGATGATGATGGAGAAGCACACCAGTCCCAGCAATCATTTATGACTTTCAACACGTCAGTTTAATCCTCTGCTGCTCTTTGCTCACTTTTAACGAACAATTTTTCAGTTCAGAATTTTTTTTTTATCACAGCTTCATCTGAAAAATTACTTTTATGGCATTTGATATGTGTTGTGGTCTTGACCGACCATAGGAAATGAATGGGAAATTGACAAAAAAAAATCAGATGAATTAAGCTCTGATAAACCATCCCTGTAACGCCGGTGGCGTTCTGGACTTGTGTTTTTTGTCTGTCCTTGTCTCCCCTGTCTTTTGTGACATTTTGGTTT
>JAUMHI010000055.1:3512862-3523693 GCA_032359435.1 Enteromius unitaeniatus | reverse complement strand
CTTTCTGTTTTCCGTGTTGTTTTCAGTTGAATAAATGTTTTTTCATCCAGCTCCGTGTCTGCTCGCTCCCTTGCTCCACTGAAAGGCGCAACGGCACGCCTCACAGCACCGACGCGTGACAATCCCTGTTTATTTTGTTACATTTATATAATTCAATGTTTTGTCACTTTTTTTTTATTTATATAGCGCTTTTAACAATACAGATTGTAGCAAAGCACTGAACATTATCAAATAGAACAGAGTGATGGTAATGTATAATGACGAGTTTTGTGAAATGAAACACTTTCTCTGTGTCCAGGTATAACTGTAATATTAACAAAACTAAAACTGATGCTTCAAATCAACATTTCAGACAAAAAAAAAAAATAATCTAAACATTTAAAAAAAGTTGTTTTTGAGAATCTATATATACATCTAAATAAATAAACTTAATAACAATATTATGAAAAAATTATATCCTTGTAAAATGTATTATTACTAATGATATTATCATTATTTTCAATAAGGATAATAATGAGGATAAATTAATCATAATTATTGCATAAATATTGAAAGAAAGAAAGAAAAAAAGAAAAAAAATGATCATTATGTGATTTCTAGGTGTCCTTGAAGATCAGAAGTGTGAGTCCCAAATGTGGAGCACACGAGGGTTTAATACTTAACCACGAACATTCAAGGATGAACAATAGTAGTAATGATGCTTGCCTTAGTACAAAATATTTAAAGCATTTCATGCTTGGTGTGCTTATCAATTTGCATAAAAATCTTATTTGGTCTAGAAACTTGGCAAAGAAAGATGTTATTGCTTAAAGGTTCGTTTTTTTTCTTCTTCTCTTTTCTCAGTTTGAGTTATGTTTAACTGCAAGTAAGTATTAATTTTGCCCCTGGTGTTTCTCATAAAATAAAAACATCTGTTTAGTTTTTCACCATTTCTACCACCTCTTTGTCTTCCTGTATTTTTAACAGCACACATACTAATGAAAACGTTTGATTGGATATTGTGGTATAAGCTCAGTCATTGTTCAGATCTCTGACTTACATAATATAGATTACTGGAGTGTAAAGACGCTTGTTTACTGACAGATTTCACTTGACTGCTACAGTATTCCGGTAAATAACTGTAATTTAGAGAACATCAGTTCTAATTTGGGTGTACACTACTGTAATGACATTAGTGAGACGACCCGAAAGAGCTGCTGTCATTATCAGTTAGATTTAAATCAAATAAATCCCTATTAGAGGAAGATACACACAACAAAAGACCCAGAAGAGAGGACACATGCATACAAAACAATGCTTCAGCATTAGGCCAACCTTTTCGGCTATGGAGACAGAGTAATACTGTCAAGAAATGCATCCCAAGGGCATGACTAGCTGAAGTGTTGCCATGGATACAGCAGACGTGAGCTGATGAAAAGTGAGGTATATGACCGCAACAGATGATGGCCGCACTCAACCTGCCTTCACACAGACCTCACGCGTTGTCTTCGCCACACTCGTAGTCTTCCTAGTCTAGACACCACTGCTGGGCTGACGAGGTTTTAGCATTCAGACGGCCAAAAAACTATGATGGATTCTGTCATTTGAAAGCAGTACATGTCTTCCTGTGTCTGCCTCTGACTGGAAAAATATTGTATTTTTTGCCATTAAACTTGCCTGCAAGGACAGAAACCCGATCTCTTAATTATGCATACAGACAACTACAGCAAAGAATGTAATCTTTAACATTTGACATGAACCCACACTGATAAAATATGGCTCATAGAATTAAAAATATATTGCACTGTTAGAACGTTTAACAGCAAGGACTAAATCAAGACCAATTAAGGAATGTGCACAGTTTTGGCCATTGCATACCATTCTTTTTTCAGTAAGAGAAATAATATTGACTGTATGTAATGAGATCTGGTATGAAAATATGCAAATGAAAGCTGTTTTAGCGATTATTACAGCATTCAGTCCCATGAACGTAACAGGCTTAGCGCAAAACATGTTTTCTACAGAGAGTCATGGGTTATTAATGAATTCCTGAATAATGCAGCACTTTAGGGTTAAGGGTCCTGTGTGTGTGGTTTGGTTTACTGGCCATTTACAGTCATTTCTCTTTAATCTGCTATATAATTTACCCCTGCTGATGCAGTTTTAACCCAATTGAGAGCTGTCTGCTGACTGCTACAGCGGATGAGGCCATGCGTACCACAGAAGGTCATGATTCAGCTGTCAAAAAAGCAACAAAAGCAACATTTGAAGCCCATCTGGTGCTTGGAAATGAACAGACCCACTTCAAGTTGTATAACTGAATTATTTCCACTATCTACTATTTATCCTTTCCGAATAGATTTTCAATGGGAGCTCAAGAAGAGCTCTACTGGCATGTGGCCATTTCTCTTTCAGTTTGTGAGTTTCGAAAATGGTTGCAAAGGCAAACAAAATGGCTTCGAAAGAAAGTAAAGCAGTACCTTGGGTCAATATTTACAGTTCATGGAGTGCGTTATGAGCATGTGTGTCCCATCATGCTTTCTTTTTCATTTTCAGTTTGATGCTTCAGTGTGTAACCTAACCATAATATTATGGAGTCTTGCCATTGTATACCATATTTTTTGTATACACGATCAAAATAAAATATAGCTCAAACAGATGAGCATGCTGTTAGCAACGCCAGGCTCATGGGTTCAGTTCTCAGAAAGCATGGACTGATCAAATGTAAACCTTGAATGCAGAGGAAGAAGCTTTGGATAGAAGTGTCTGGCAATGAATGAAAGTCAAAGACACCTAATAAAGAGAGACCGAAATTAATTATACATTTCTGTTTTCAAACATTGCTTTCCTGTATACTTTTACTTCTGATGTGGTTCTGTTTTTTTTCTCACTCTTTGTCTCGGCTAGTGTAAATGACTTGTGATTTTCCTCATTAATGTAAAAGCTTCTGTTAAATGACTAAGTGCATTTTTCATAGCCAAGATGTAGATAGAAACCTTTGACAGTAGACCAGTAGATGGAATGATGCACATGATGGATATTTTTCATAGTTAGTTATTCGTAATCTTGATTTACATTTCTAGTATATTTGCTTGCAGGTTATATAACCTGGGATTTAAGAGCGCCAAATCATGGTTGTCTCCTACATTCATCTCAACGCAGGTTATATTACAGCAAAGAAAGGCTCCTATTTAATTAACCTTTATGCGCATATGCATTATTCATTTATCAAAGCCGACAGACTGCAGACTTATTCAGCTCAAAGCCTTACAGCTGTATTGTGACACTGAGAGACAGAAGACTGAAGAGGCAACAAAAACAGAGATATTTATCCTTAAAAGCACCATTCACAGAAGCCTAGACTCGACACTGCTTCCCAATACAAAAGCTAGTGAATCAACATATTAATTAGCGTCTTACCGGAGAAGGTTATTGCAGAATGTGATTTTTAATAATGGGTGAATAATGGAAGGATTTCAGGCTTGGCAAGAAATACAGTTACATGAGCAGAGATGCTTATGTTTATATATGTCATGCATTTCAGTACATGTTTTGGATGTCTCAGTTGTCTGACACCCATTGCAGTTCTATGCTATTATACAAACAAAGTTGATTCAGGTGTTTTTTGAGAAGGGATGCATATACGAAATGTGCCAGTTAAGTTAGGACCCAACCAGATGGACAATGTCTTTCTAGAGAAGAAAAGATCCATCTGTTAGTACAACTGCAGTGGGTCCAGGAGAATAAAGCAATCCCTGTCCAGAGGGAAGATTATTATATCTGCAGAGGTGCTGGGTGATACACAGCCATTGTGTTTCATAAAGCGGTGAAAAAGCAATCGTGAAATGTTTATCTCAGGGTCAAATATATTTTAGCATTTAAAATAAATTGCTGGCAGCAGCTGGGAACAGCACTGTCTCCTTTAAGCAGCATACATGATGTATAAGAATATTCACCAACCCCTGACAGAGCATCTTTCCGAGCGGAATAGAGATTAGAGGTTATGCAGCCTCTTTTATGAATATAACAGGATTTAAGGAAAAGTGTCAGGATGTCCTGTGTCTGCAAACCACACAGGTCTGTTAGTAATGCTTAATGCAATATTTATTTGAATAGCTAGAAATAATAGGATATTTGAGAAAAATGACAGCTAAATGCTAAATGTCCACATTTTATCATTAAGTCAATTTACAATAAATAAATACATGTTTAACAAGTTTAACATAAATTGTCAACAATTCTGTGTTTTTCTGTCAATATGGGGTGCTGTGTGTACATTAATGAGGAAAAACAAAAATTTGATTTTATGCAAATGATTGATAGCAAATGGCTGCAATATAACAAAGAGTGAAAAATTTAAGGGGGTTTGAATACTTTCCATACCCACTGTGCACCAGTTTATGCCTGAAAAGCTATTTTTATGCATTCAGTTTTTATGCTTAATAATCCACACTGACAGAGAAGATCTGACGGTCTACACAAACTGGGCAGACAAGATCATTAGAGATCCTTGAAGAGCCTAGTCAACATTTCTCCAGAACATAACCCTAAAATGAGACATACAAACCATTATAACAAAACCAAGCAGACACTTGAGCAGTTTCTTGCTTTAGGCAGCGCCTTTCATCAATAACTGCCCAATTAGATCAGCCCTACTGAACAGACAGACATTTACACTGGACGTGAAAACAATATAATAACTGATCCAACAATATGGAGTGTAACATACTCATCTCTTCATGCTGTGGTCCAAAGAACTAGTCTAGATGACTGAGACAACAAGTAGCGCAAAATCCAAACTTACTAACGAAACTACCATTAAGAGTTGATTTGCAATGACTTTCCTGACAACACAAGCTTCCAGAAGCACATTGCCATGATGGACTGTGCATGTGTCGAAGCGATTGAAGGTTTCATCTGGAACAAACAGAAGAGGAGGGTTATTTGGCTGGATGTGGGCGGTGGGACGCTGCAATGCTGAGGGTGGATGGAGATGTGAGTGATGGAAATGTGCAGCATTGGCAGATGTGAGTGGAAAATTTCCTTCTGCAAAAGCTGTAAGTGCGGGTACCACACCGATGCTCTCGGCCCTCGAGATAACGTAAGCTGCAGCCTGTGATGTCCTGTGGGCTGAGAGTGATCTCGAAGCGGCGGTCCGGATGTGTCATTTCTCTGCTCTTCAGTCAGCTTTCATGATATATGGAGCTTCCCGCTGTCAGCGGCTCTGCCTCATGACTGGCAGCGGTCCATGCTTTGACTAACAATGGCAGAATACTGTTTACACACTGATTGAGCTGTGAAGTGACAAAGTGAGTCAAAGTTGAAGTCATTAGTATAGGAGAGTCCAAGGAGGCTTTAGTCTGTCTGTTTCCTTACTGACAGGAAACAATATATGTGTAATTGGTAAACACCTCATCACTGGCTCGCTATCAATCTCAGAGACATCATGAAGAGTGGTTTCATAAGAAACAGTAATGCGGTGTTGAAATACCTTCTGTCATTCCTATTATGAAGTGCATTTTCATGTCTCTTCATAAAGTTGTGCTCATAAGTTTACACACACCTTGTGCAAAATATTAATTACTGAAACAAAATAAAGATGCATGTAATAACAAATGTTCACATATATTCCACAAGGCAAAATAACAACTAAATTAATATAAATTATCCTAGGTAACACTTCAGAATAGCGGGTCAGAATAATGCATTAATTAAGCATTAATTAATGGTTAATTTGTTCACAATTAAGCATTAGTTGAGCAAAAACACACTAGTAATTAATGATTAACTTAACATTTTAACATTCATTAGTAGTGTGTTTTTGCTCAACTAATGCCAATTAATTAATGCTTAACTAATGCACCTTATCCTATTCAAAAGTTTACTTACCCTTACATATATATATATATATATATACAGTATATATATAGATTGAGCTGTTCATGAGTCCCTGAATAAATGAATGAATAATGCATTTTATATAATAATGTTTTATCAAATCATTTCACACATTTCACAAGTGTAAACTTTTTTAATTAGAAGATCAGGTTAAATTCTACTTATTTTGTTCTTCTGGGGAGCATGTATTTATGTAGCTTCTGAAGTCCAGTACTAAATGAAAAACAAAAAAAACATGATCATAAAAAAAAGAAAAACAAAAAAGAGAAGAATTTACAACAAATGTTTACATCCCCTGGCTGATTCCTAATGCCTTATGTTGCTTTCTTGGTGTAAGTAAATGTTTTCACCTTATATAAATTATTTATGAGTCCATCAGTTGTCCTCAGTGTGAAAGTATGGATGTCTAAATTAGAAACTTTGCATATCGCCATTGTGGCTACAAAAACTCTGATCAACATGAAAATTAAGCATTGCGGCATCACATCAGTTAGGACACAGTGCAAGATATTATTTCCTACCCTGTTACTCTGTTGTAAAATCTCTTTTAAAAGTACATCTGGGAATGTGCTTGGTAGAGAAAGTAATTATTAGTAAGTAAATAACAGAACAACCATTCGTCAGGATAACAAAAGGATTTGAATTCTGTGATTGTTTGTGGTTTTTGTTGACAAATTTTTCTAATTTTAAAAGTTGATGCATAAAAAAAAATAAAGATTCTGATATTTCATCCAATCCCAGCTGATTCATTAGTATCTGATTAAGCCAAATAGTAAGTGTGTGTGGTAAAAAATATGAACAATTTAATAATTAAAATATTGCTTCTATTACTTCCAGCCAACAGTCATTACACCATGAGTATTATGTTATAAATTGTGATGAAACTATTGTGAAAATTCATAAGAAGTACTTTTTTTTTTTTTTTTTTTACAAACATCTATCATTTCACTTCAGGACATATTGATTCTTAAATTGGAGTCATATGAATTATCATCGTGATAATTTTTATTTTTTTTCATTGATCATAAATAACAATTTTGATGAGAGCATACTGCTGAAATTCTGATAATAACACAAACATATTTATTTTTTACAGGTGTCTCAAATGAGTTGGTGACTGTGGAGTGGAGAAGGAACTGTGAACACAAGTGAGTCCTGGTCTGACGGACTGTGATTGTGTGACATTTCTGAGCAGCATCAGGTGGGAGGACACAACTCACTCGCTCAAACACCCGCTGCATTGCATATGGTGCTCAGCAGATAATACACTTCTGCAAGTCAACATGAATCAAAATTCTCTCCATTTACTGTCTTAATGTGCATTCCTAATCTTATTGTGCATGATTCATCAGTGCCTCTCAATCCAATATATGTAAAAATTGTGCAGTTTTAAATACAATAATGTGTACAATAAATTTATACAATAAATCCAGGTTGAACAGATGACTGTGAAAAATATCCCAATTAATCCATAAAATCATCCCTAACTTACTCTAGCTCCACTGGCTTTCTAACACTTTCCCAAACCAATAGATAAAATCAATGATTTTTCAGAAAAATATGGATTTCGAGCACTGTTTTACACTGCCTTAAAAATCTCAAAATTTAATGGCCCATTCTACACAGCAAACTTTATTTTTATTATATCCGCTGTAACTTGGTAAGCACCATAAAAAAAAAGAAAAATCTAAATCATTAAAACAAAAACAACAAGGCACAGTAGGAGTTTCCTGCTTCAGGCAGTGGCTTTCATCAGTAACTGTCCAATAATAACAGGAAAACTCGACCTAAAAACATTATAGCTGGCATTCAGTCAGGGGCAGTTGTGGCCTAATGGATAGGGATAGTCCCAGGTTCGGCAGGGATTGTGGGTGGTGGGAGTGAATATCCACTGTTCCCTCAACTGCTCCCCGGGAGCTGCAGCACTGGCTGCCCACTGCTCCGGGTGTGTGTTCACGGTGTGTGTATGTGCATGGTTGTTCACTTCTCACTGCTGTGTGTGTGCACACTTGGATGGGTTAAACACAGAGCACAAAAACTTGTTTATTTGTGAAAACACAACTTACTTTGGTAACACTTTATTTGTCCATAATACAGAGTAATTACCTAGTAAATACTTAGTAGTAGCCGTTGTACTTAAAACAAAATGTAATTATACTTTGTAATTATGTGGATGTAACAGGCAACTAATGTTACACATGTTAGACCGAGTCTGTTTCACAGATACTTATGTAACCAAAAGATTGTCACAAATGTGTTTATAAATTATACATTTGAGTACACAGACTACTTAAATCTACATAATTACAAACTGGTCCATAACTTTATTTCATGTAAGTACAATGGCTACCAGTAATTACTCTTTATTATGACACCTTAAAATATAGTGTTACCCATATTTTAATTCTCTGCTATTCTTGTTCATAGTCATCTTGTGTCAAAGTAAAAATGTAAGAAAAAATACTGTTAAAGCCGTGCTCCTTCATCATTAAAAGTTTGCTGTATTTTCATGGAAAAGAGTTTCTTGTACATTCTTCAGAATGCATCCTTTTGTTTTTTGCTGAAAGAAAATCATACAGCTTTGCAATGAAATAAATAAAAGTGAATAAATATGAGCAGAACTGTCACACTTTTTGTGTGAACTAGTCTTTGTCCTTCTTTTGTTGCCGTTATCAGAAAAGCAACCTTATGACAGGTGATTTGTTCATGCATCTCTGATCACGAGCAATGCATTGTCTAACTATATTATTTATTTATATGTGCATCTAATAAGCTACAGCACAACGTAGCGGTTTCCTCTCGGCTGGAGTCTTGGCATGGTCCAGGCGGCCTCACCGACTGTCTGACTTAATGTTGCACCAAGGGTGATGGATGTTCTTTTCAGCTGTGTGTTTTCTGCCCGTGTGTTGAGAATACCAAGTGCCTGGGCCGCCAGTGTGCAATTATCTGGCAGGCTGAGCAGGCTGGCTTGCAGGGGTTTTAGCCTCTTTCTGCGCGTACACACACACAAACACACACACACTAATGAGCGTGAGGCGCAAGGCACTCTAACCCCACCCTCTGAAAGAAGCACTATCCCAGCATTTCATTACTGCATTTATCTCGGCAAACACAGAAGTGTGGGAAAATCAAAACCACTTGATCTTTTGCAGAGCGCCATCGAGGACCCGAGATGCCCAAGCTGAAGTTTAAGAGCATCTATCACTGCTCATCATGACAGGGTATTTATATTGAGCTTGACTGCTAATTATACTGCAGAAAAGAGAAATGTTTCGATGTTTATCCTGTTGAATGCAGAGGATGAATTGCATCTCTCCACAGGTTTTTTAACTGCTTACACAAAATCTTTACTTTCCAGTTTCTGAAAGATGTCTTTCAAACAGCAGAAACTCACAGCAAATCTGCAAAATCATATGTTAATTCTTGGACTTTGACTCAATTAAAACACTTTTTGCAAAACACAACGCACTGTTCTCGATGCAACAGAAACAAATCTAACAGGAATTGATATTATGGCAAAGGCGTTTGCAAATGTTTGACTGAGATGTGCTTGTGATATTTTGAATTTACGCTTAATTTTTTTCTACATGTAACTCTGCAATATGAGCTTTGCTTGATTCCACTTTCAAAAAATAAATAATGTGTGTACTCGACATTCTTGTTGATCTTGTAACAACATTCTAATCAACCAATCAGAATTGAGGAATAACCTTTCTGGAAATATCTGTTTTAGGCTTATAATCATAGTTAGGTGTTCCCACTGATTTTAGGCATACATTTTGGGTAGGGGTAGGTTTAAGGGTAAGGATTGGGATAAGTTTATATTTTTGGACTGCAATGTTGATCCAGGATCAACAAAAGATGTTGATCCCTTTCTCATAGTTTACAAAGCACCCCAGTGATTATAACATAAAAGTTTTCTGTGTGTTTCTCCTGGGCTTATACTACAGAAGCACAGTGAGTTGACAAGACAATCAGCGGCACATCAGCAATAGTGTGAAAGATAAAGAGAAAACTTAACCTAGTTAGGGCAGTTGGAAGGGAATTCAGAGCTTCGTGTGGGAGGCCATGTGAGTAATTTGTCAAAGCTGCCTATTATCAGCTACCTCTGCCATGTTCAGTCCCAGAGTATATTTATATATATATAGAACATGGTTCCTAACACTTAATGATCTCAGATCAATACTGTAGGTGGTCTTGCCTATGGCTCTCGCAGACACATGAAAAAGATACGGGAGCGAGCACCTAAAGTGTGCTGTGAATGTGAGGAGGCAGCAGGAAGTCGTGTGAGTTTCCACAACACTGCACATCTGTCAATAACAGATATATTAATGTGCAGTGGAAGTGAACGGAAAGTAAATAAAACCTATTTACTTTTGGTCACTCATGAACTGAAACAAGCTTGAAATGACTTGAAACATTAAGTGAGCTATGCAGTACTTGAGGAGAGTTCAAGCATGTAACTGCATCCATCATTAGACCTTTGGGGTTTGCTTTCTAACGGTCAAAACTAGTTTGTAGGATAAAATAAAGCATTGAAAGTCAAATAAACTTGTTACTGTAATAATATTAGTTTGACAGAGGCAATCTTTTCTCACTCTGATGTCATTCTAATGCTGTATGCCCTTTTTTCTTTTTCAAGCCACCAAAGGAGAAATGTTAAAAAGACTTCTCATGTACTAAAACTTTAAATTTCAGTTTGTTTTTTACAACCCCTATTGCTCCAGAACATCTTGAATATATGACATGTGTTGCATGGGACAAATTTGTTACTGTTGCAAATAATTATAAAAGCTTGATGTTTTGATGAGCACAAGCAGCATCACATCTTCTGTGGTCCAAAAAAAGACAGAAGGACATACAGCGAACAACACCAGTGTAAGGATTCGCTCGAGACGTTAGGATCCATTTGCAGTGTTTAATAATCGTGGTCGTACAGGCAATGGTCAAAACC
>JAUMHI010000055.1:3491199-3512762 GCA_032359435.1 Enteromius unitaeniatus | reverse complement strand
TGTAAGGATTCGCTCGAGACGTTAGGATCCATTTGCAGTGTTTAATAATCGTGGTCGTACAGGCAATGGTCAAAACCGGCAATCAGTGTTACAAGGGACAGGCAGAGAGAGTAAACAAGTCAGGCAAAGGGTTCAGGACAGGCGGCAAACAATCGGTAGTCAAAACAACAAAGCGGAGATCAAACACAGAGAAGGAACAGACTTGGGAAAACGCTCGGAGTCGATAGCAGATGGCAAATCGAAACTTCGCGTTTGAACATGGCAAGAGTCACTGTTTAAATAGTCCCCGGGGAGGCGGAAGCGCGCGAAAACCGCCAAGGTACGTGGCAGAAAAGGGTCCGTGCAGAAACTAATACTTGGGCGAGGGTTCCCGTTGCTGCCCGTCGGAGAGGGCCACAGAGGAGCGTTCCGTAACAACCAGGGTGCCAGTAGTGACTGGTTATGTGTTTGTTCATTGTCTGTTCTTATTAAATATGTTTTGTGCATAATTTGTGCTTTTTCCACTATTATCCTTATTATTATTATCTTTATATATATATATATATATATATATATATATAAATGGTGTATTGTACATGGTATATGATGGGAAAAGGGCGATAATAATAATGATAATATTAGTCTGTCTCTCTCTTATTCTGTTCCTCAGACCATATCAAGATCAGATGGTGTATCACCACAAAGAGATGATCTTCATTGGAGACCAGAACACTTAGATGAGCTCCATGGACAGATCGCTGGATCCAGATGCACACAAACACACACACACTATAAGTCCTTTACACAATCTGATGTGTTTAAAATTGAACTGTAAATTAGGTGCTGGGTGTCCGGTCAGAGGAGAACTGGACCCAACTAAGCCTGGTTCTCCCAAGGTTTTTTCCCATTCTCTCATGGATGGGGTTTTGGTTCCTTGCCGCTGTCTCCTCTGGCTTGCTTAGTTGGGGGCACCTGATTTCTAGTGATTATCGTCGTCTTGACTACAGAGACCGTCTCTGCATTTGATAAAATAAATTGTTTAATTCTTGTCATTATACATTACCATCACTCTGTTCTCCTACTTGATAATGTTTGGTGCTTTGCTACAATCTTTATTAATCTTTATTGTTAAAAGCACTATTTAAATAAAAGTGACTTGACTTGACAAAAGCACAATCCACTAGACTTGGTTTTCCTTTTCTTTGTATAAACAGAAACCAATTTCTAAACACTTTGACACTTTAACAAAAACATTCCATTTTAAATGTGAGGTATCTATGGACTGCATCAGGCTATTTCTCCTTTGTGATCCATACTTCATGGACCTATCTTTATCTTGATGATTCATATTTGACACTAATTTCATCAATCTAAAAACCCCTATTCTCAGAAACAACAAACTCTGCATTCATCAACCAACTGTGGATCTCCTGCGATTGCCAAATACATCACACCATATGTTCATCAGTGAGGGATCATTTACATCAGGGCAATGTAAAGCAATAAACAGGCTGATGGAGAAGATCACAGTAGAGACACATATGCTGCAGTTAGTGAGAATAAAAGCAGTCATTTACTGTTTTGAATGTGGTTATGTGTGACAACTTGGCCTCATGGCTGAAGGGAAACATTGTAAGAGATACATCACAAGTGGACACACACACATGCTCTGTGTAGCCTGCCTGGGATCGGAGCATGCAGAAGATGCTTTGGCTGGGCCAGATAAAAGCTGCCCCCATTGAGTGCTGCTGGGGCCTCCAGGCCTAAGACCAACCTAAGAAACATCACTGTGTCTAGGAGGTCCCAGCAGAAAAAGTCCTGACATCCTGGGGCTCAGGACTGAGGGCAGACCCCTCTGGGTCAGAGAGCCGAACATCACACCGTCCCCAGTGCCCTCGACGTTGCGCTCAGCCAAGCCAAAACATCACTGTAGGGCCGAGCTTCACGTCACCCCTGAGGGGGTCCATAAGACGGTTAAATGATAAAGCTCTCCCTTGCGAGCCGTCAGTAGGCATCGAGTTATCACCGTCGATAAAACCAGAAACCAGCCTTTAAGAGGTTGGTTCCCTTAGTAGACAAGTTAGCAGCTAGGAAAGCTCTTTCGAATGTCTCTCAGTGGGTCCTGCGAGTAATAGAGAGAGGTTATCAAATTCAGTTTCAATCTCCTCCGCCGCGCTTCAGTGGCGTCACGCTCACAGATGTGAGCCCCGAGCAGGTTCTGGTTATGGAACAAAAAGTCTCTTCTAAGAAAAGGAGTCAAACCGTAGAACAAATTCCACTTCGAGAAAGAGAGTTAGGGTTTTACAGTCGATACTTGGGCTGAGGCCCATTTTAGATCTCAGGCAACTGAACCGCTCAGACAGTAAGCTAAAGTTCAAAATGCTCACACTCAAACTAGGAGTGCTACAAATCAGGACTGGCTTGTAATGATTGATATAAAAGACGCATACTTACATGTGTCCATTCATCCTTCTCACTGGTTCCTGAGGTTCGCTTTCAGGGGTCAAGCATATCAATATCGGGTTCTTCCCTTCGGCCTAGCTCTTTCACCTTGAACGTTTACGAAAGTAGTAGATGCAGCCTTAGCTCCGTTGCGGCTTCAGGGAATTTGCATTCTGAACTACCTAGACGACTAGTTGATATTAGCCAAGTCGCAAAGCAAAGTGATCAGGCATCGAGATGCAGTCCTCGCTCACATAGAACATTTGGGGCTGAGACTGAAGGCCAAGAAAAGTGTGCTCTCTCCGGTTCAGAAGACCACTTATTTAGGCATGGTATGGGATTCGACCACGATGCAGGCACGAATGTCCCCTGCTCGAGTAGTTTCGATTCTCGAATCAGTCAAGAAAGTGAAAGAAGGCCGATCAACCACAATCAATCAGTTTCAGATACTGCTGGGTCTGTTGGCAGCAGCATCCAATGTGATTCTGCTAGGCTTGCTATACATGAGACCCCTACAGTAGTGGCTCAAGAACAAAGGGTTTTCCCCCGAGGGGAAATCCACTTCGAGTGATCAAGGTCTCCCGACGATGTGTGTAAGCCTTAGACATGTAAAGAAACCATTGGTTTCTAGAGCAGGGCCCAGTGCTGGGAGCTCTTGGTCGTCAGTTAATGATAGCGACGGATGCATCCCTCACTGGTTGGGGAGCAGTCATGATTGAGTCTGTGGAAGGGTCACCATATAAACTGTCTGGAGATGTTGGCCGTGTTTTTAGCATTGAATCACTTTCTCCCAGACCTGATGAAACATCATGTGTTAGTACGCACCGACAACACAGCGGCGGTCTCATACATCAACCGCCAGGGGGGTTTGTGATCACGGCCACTGTACAAACTGGCACGTCAGATCCTTCTGTGGGCCCAGGGCAAAATCCGCTCACTGAGAGCGATGTATATTCCGGGTCGGTTGAATGTAGGAGCAGACGTCCTGTCGAGACAGGGGCTGAGGACTGGGGGAATGGATGCTTCACCCAGAAATGGTGGAGCAGATATGGAAAAGATTTTACAGAGCCGAGGTGGACCTCTTTGCCAGTCACCAGAATTCGCAATGTCCCCTCTGGTTCTCTTTAGCTCCTCCAGCTCCCCTGTAAGTTGAGGGTGTGGCCCTTGAGAGGGCACAACTCATAGACTCAGTGCTCCCAGAAAATGTGGTAGAGACCATTCTCCACTGTAGAGCTCCCTTTACGAGGAAAGAGTACTACCTAAAGTGAAAAATTTCACTTCATGGTGTGGAAATTGCCAGCATGACCCTGTCAACTGCCCAGTCGCTACAGTTCTTGAGTATCTGTAGGCTTGATTTTCCACAGGGTTATTCCACTCTACTCTTAAAGTGTATATAGCAACTTTATCAGTATACCATTCTCAAATAGATGGTGAAACAGTTGGTAGACACCCCCTAGTAGTACGCTAGACCTCCTGTACGCTCTCGAGTCCCCAGACCTGGCTGTGGTGTTAGAGGCTCTGTGTAAACCACCTTTTGAGCCCATAGAGGAGATTTCTGATCGCCATCTCACTTTCAAGACTATGTTGTTGCTCGCAATCTCTTCTCTCAAGAGAGTAGGGCAGCCTTGAGGAGAAACTCTGCCAGTTACTGGTGTGTGTCGTAGTGGTGTATGTTGAGACATAGACACAGGGCAGGGTCTTGGAGTTATGGGGGCGTTGGTATCTCGTTCCCATAGTGTCTCCAGACGGAGTGTCTCGTTCCCTCTAGGAACCATGGTTATATTCATAACCTGGAGACAGAACAGTAAGGTTTTTGAAAAAGTTTCTTCTGCTCACCAAGCCTGCACTTATTTAATAAAGAATACAACAAAAGCAGTAATATCAGAAATATATTTACAATATAAAAAACTGCTTTCTTTTTAAATATATTTTAAAATTAAGTAATTATTTAATTAATAATTTAAAACAATTAAGCACATTTTCCACGATTCTTTGATTAATAGAAAGAACCAGCATTTACATAAACAGCATTTATCTGGAAAAAAATAAATAAAAAAGACTTTTGTTACCTTATGTAATATACCATTCAAGAGCTTGGAGCGAGTATTTATTTAGTTATTTATTTATATAATAAGTTGAGTACAGAGCAAGGAATGCATTCAGTAACGGCAACTGTAACATCCACAAGGCCGAATGTGAATGACTTGAAGCAACCGCAGATGCTTTGAACTCCAGAGGAGGAGGTGGCGGGCGAGTTGCGACATACGACAGGAGCGCAGACCACCTTGTCGGTTGATTTATGCAACAGTTGCCGTATTATCTGTACGGAATAGCACATGCCTGCCCTGAAGACGCTTCTTGAGACGGCTCAGGGCAAGCCGTACCACCAGCAACTCTAGGCAGTTGATGTGCCACTCCAGTTGTGCCTGGCAACCTGCTCTAGAGGTACTCCTGCCTGGAGAAATGAGTGGTCTGACCACGTCGGGTGAAAGTTCAGTGGCAGGTCGGTGTCGGACTCGGCAGTGAAGCCAGTGCTTAAGCGGTCTCATATGAGGCAGCCCAAACGGCGTGACTGCCACCCCTGCTGCCATATGCTTGAATATGTCAAGCAGTTCAACATTGACTGAGCATGTTCTTGTGGCACGCTGTTTATTCGACCGAATCCATCTCCATATTATTAGTATTTATTAAAATAGTGGGCTTTGGTGTCACTGGTTAAGTTGAAGGTGTGTTTGTTAGAAGAGTCTAAAAATGTGTAGTGTTGGTGTGCCTTCAGTGATAGGGCTAGACAACACAACATCAACAGCAGAATATACCAACAAGCCACCATCATTGATCATATCTTTAATTGAAAATATTTATTTGCATTCATAATGCATTCTGCAGTTCTCAATCTGATATAGGGACAGCAGCAGTGATTTGATGCCTTTTTCAAGTGACCATTATCTGTATGAAAGGCATATTGCACCTTTCTACACTCTCACAAATGAGTCTCTGGACGGTACCTTTTCAAAAGGTACATGTTTGAATTGAAAGGGTTTATTTTGGTACCTTAAAGGTACGTTTTAGTACTTAAAATGTACACATTTAAACTTAATATGTACAAAAGTGTACCTTTTGAAAAGATACCTCCCCAGTGACAGCTTTTGTACCTTTATTTGTGAGAGTGTATAGATGTTGTACACATGACATTACGGCAGACTGAAATCACTGCAGCTACACCAACTGAGCACAGAAAGACTGAGTGGCAGCATTAGTGTTCAGCCTGAAACACTTCTAAAATGGGAAAGAGCTCTTGTTCAATTGACTGCACAAATGGGTTCAATAAGAAAATAAGCTATCTTTTTACAGTTTGCCAAAGACTACAGAAAATAGAAGCAAACGGATCACTGCAATTTGCAAAAACAATTGGATTCCAGGCACCCAGAAGTGGATTTGTAGTTACTGTCGTGTACACTGAATTTAGGGGTAAAATCAAACCCTACATCATACATTGTATTGTAATATTGCCATCTTATTTTCTTTATAACTGTTAAGTTTTTATTATTAAACAAAAAGGAAAAGGAAAGAAAAGATGAGACTTGCTAAGAATATTTGGTAACACTTTAGTGTAGACACCAATTATCACTATGAACTAGTTGTTTATTAGCATGCATATCACTAGCATATTGACTGTTTATTAGTATTTATAAAGCACATATTAATGTCTTATCCCGTATGATTAAATATTAGATGTATTAACTCACTATTAATTAATGAGCATGAATCTCAGAGATTATTGAGGCAAAAGTTATAGTTAATAGTTAGTTAATAGTGGGAATTGTTTAATCATCACTTCAGTTTCATGCAACCAGCACAACAGTATATTTAGGACTCACATTAGACATCATTTCAAAGACGTGTACAGAAAGTCAGAAAGTCTATATTGTTTTTTTTTTCTATAGTTAATTTTTAGCTGGACAATATAAAAAATAATATATGCGTTTATCTGGATTTAGATCTTGTACATTGATGTCTAACAGAAAAAAAACACCAAGGTTTTATGTGCTTTTTTGGCATTGAAATCTGGGGCAAATATATGCTAGAAAAACTGATTCTTGGAAACATATCAATGTCCTCGGATCACTACTTCTATGGTAAGCTGTAAGCATCACTACTCCTGTTTTTACAGTTTCAGTCCCTATAGTCTTGGAGTCACGCAGTTTATGAGCTTATCTCTATTTATGGATATATGACATATTTGCTCTAAATCGATAAATGAAAAACATTCTGTTTATTCAGTATGTTTATGAATGGCCCAGTGTCTGCCCTGCTGTCTGCATACTTAGGCATGTGTTTTTAACTCCAGATACTGTATGTGTGTAAAGATCATACATCAGGCACTGTTTGATTGGTGCAAACATATTTTATCTTAATTAACTCATATTAGGTAAAAATGATGTCTCAAAAATGCAAAAAAAAAAAAATATAAAATGACTTTCTCAAGGCTTTGAAAATGGTGGGAATATGCCAAGCAATTACTCATTTGTCATTACTAATGAATGGAAAATTAAAGACACTGAGCAGTGTTTTGAGTAATAACTGACAACATGCGTTATACATTTAGAAAATAAATATAATTTAATGCAATTGTGCTGGGACCTGGATGCTTAGAAACTAATGGTTTAAGACTTGGGGTGTAAACTTTTGAACATGATGATCATGATGTCTTTTTGTAATTTTCTTTTTTCTCTCTTTCTTTCTTTTTAATTTGATACTGCCCTTCAGAAGCTCCATAGGTGTTGTCCAGAAGATCAGACAAGTATGATGTACCCCAATCATCAAAGACTGGCAAACTAGGCTCACTGGAAAAATGTGAATCCACATACATTTCTGCAAAACTGAAAAAAATGTTCCTATACATACAAGTCGCTGCAGTTTCTAGTTGAAATGAACACTAGAGGCAGTAAAACTCCCACAACTTTTATTCCTTTTCACGCAAAAGTAGTATTTACAGGGACATTTGTGATTAATAAAGGCCATTTAGACAATTACTTGCAGACAGTTATGTTATGACTTTAAAACATTTTTAACATCCTGCATGATTTGAAAACTGATTCTTTTGAATGCTGTCGTCACATATACAGCTTCATATGTATGCGTTTTCTAATTCAGTAGCTTTTCTCGGTAGCTCACGTGATACGGTGTTGCACTTAGTTTGAATCCCGTGTAAAACAGTTAGACGAAACAGCGGAAGGAAGTTAAAATACCATCAGCTAATATGTTTTCACCTGTACCAACCTAATACAAACGTGCCGTGGTCATGTATTAAACATGCGTTATTGTACTTTGTCCTTTTGAAACACTCTGAATTGAAATAACTCTCTTGATTTTACAATCTTCCTATACACAGCTCTTAATACACATATGTAAATGAAGGAGGCATGCTCCTAACAACTCATTTCAGTCAGTCAATCACAAGCATTATATTGCTCTGTCCCTGGATGCAAACTAAATGCATCTCCAAAAGTGTGGATATCCGTTCAGAGGATAATTAGAAATGCATGGATAGAACTATTAGAAATGGATGGCTGAAGTTTATTTTTACCGAAGTGTGAGTGACTGAAAAAGAATGTTTTTGTTTGTTCGTCTCATTTCACAAAAGACACATTTCTTAATTACTCTCTTGCTGCTGGATTTTCTATCTATGGCAGTGCCCTCTGAGGCAATTGTTGCGGTTGAATTGGTTCGTTTTAATCTGACAGCAATAAAGGTCGGGGGCTCTTCATTGAGAAAAATCTATAGCTTAAAGACAGTTAGCAAGATGTTGAACGTGTGGGATATACTTTGGATGAAACAGAAAGTAGATGTTATCAGTACCTATTTTTGGGGAAAGAACAATTGGACTGAGCTAAATTCTTCACTTAAAGTTAAATACTCATTCTTCACAAGACAAGAAAGCACAGTGCAAGCTCCAAGGAATGACTCATTCAAATGTGGCTCTGCCTGTGGGATAACCAGTAGTAAACTGAAAGTCTCTTAGCTTGTCTGTCAATGGACTAATCTTTTTGACACTAAAACAACTGGTCTGTGTAGGATTTCCCTTCACAGTCAGAACATGGATGCATAAGCCTCCTTTGTTCTTGGTGGAAAAGAACCTGATCGTTGAACTGCTCATGTCACCTGCAGAAAGAATTAGTTAACCTGACTTTAAGATATCACGACACTGGCATTGATTTCTTGACCTTTTCCCACATAGAAAAAACTGCTCCCAATACACCATTTCTTGTGGCCTTATCCTCAGCTGATAGAGGTTTCTGGTCCAGTAGTTTTTCCGATTTGCTTTAAATATAATCATAACTACCAATTTCAAAAATATTTGCTATCAATTGCAGCAAGGCATCAATTAGTCCTGGGAAATGCCAGTCCTGGGAAAACCTAATGCGAGGTAAAGAATGCTTAGTGTGGCAATATGTTACACATATGTGCTAGTATTTCTATATTTGGCTTTAGTCCTTTTTTCATACTTTCTGAAGATAATGATAGAAAAGTGGTTTGACCATTAGCATGCTGGCATTGTAAATAATCAACTAATTGTAGTGCGTAAGAAGGTAGTGACTACAGAGAATAAAAAAGTGATGCAAATACACATACATATTAGATGTGTTCGTTTGTTCATTCATTTGACATAAAGCGTGCTGTGCAGGGGTGCGTTTCCCAAACAACGATGTAACTCGCTGATAAACCACCATAGTACGATGCCTTGTTTTGGAAATGACCTAGCTACACATGACTGTTTCCCGAACACGGTCGCATTTCCATCGTTTGAACGACTTTAGTTCAACAACATGATATTGTTAATGATGTCACATGCATGTCGTGAAGATATACCTTCTGCTATTAAACTGATTAGAGATCTCCAAGATGCTGCTGTATTGAACATGATGCATCTTGACTAATTTAATATTTTTGTTCACTGTCATTTTGCTTTATTTGATCTTTGAATCATCGCAGGTTCCCTCATATGCATGCGCACTAAAAATGTTTAGAAAGGACGTGCAAAAATACACAATTAAATCGCTTTTTATATTTAGATAGAATGGAAGATAAAGATAATAATGCATGCTAGTTTGCTTCTTGTGCCCAAGAGCATATTTATTAAAGCCCATATATCTTACTAACAAGAAACTATGCTTCCAACCACAGGTCAAGTGCTGTAGTTCAAACCACGTACTGACTGCGAATGTTCGTTTAAACTATGCTTTCAGGAAACACCGAATCATTGAACTTTGCTGGTAACGAGGGAACTTGCAACCATAGTAGGCTAACTATGCCTTTGGGAAACACACCCCAGACTGATTGTTGTATAACATTAAAGTGCTGTGAGAGTGATTCTGAAGCATAAGGAGACATTTTCTCTGCTGGGCAATATAGAAATCCTTGCCAAGACTTGTTCTGTAAAAAGAGCATGTATGGTCACCCATAAGCTGCTATGTAGGGATGCAGCTGGCCATAATAAAAATGACAAATTAGTCATTTAGTCACAGTAATTCTGTAAGTGTTTTACAGCATGCAAAGTGGGATGATGGTGGCACTGGAGGTTTGCCTGACATTGCCGGAATTATGAAGTATGTCATTTTGGAAAGAAGTTTTAATTTCAATTTCAGTGCTTGATGAGCTTTTGGAATGTGCACATGTGACATATCTGACCTATAGCTTCCAAGCTACACCCTCAGGAGTCTCAAATACAGTGAATGAGCAGAAGATAGCTATTAGGGAGGCTTCTGATATTACTGATGATTGCTGTGTCCAGCTTATAAAGATTTTGACTTCCTATCCCTTACATCCACTGATCAAATTCAGCACAAGGGTGCCATCAAAGTTATTTACCGTGCTCCTGTCATTTTGATATTGTATGCAGAAAATGAAGTAATTCCTATCTCGGTACATCACTGTCAGCAGATGAAGTTTTCTCTATTGCTTCCACATAATGCTGGGCGGATCAAAAGCCGGTATTACTTTTCCCACACTCTATAGCTCTGGAGATACAGTCATCCTATCCCTGCAAAGTAATGTCCTCAAAAAGGCTAGACTTGCAAAAAAAAACGATGATGGCCTTCTAAACATACAAAATAGAAAGAGGGATGTAAAGAGCATTTGGTTAAGGGTACTCACACCTATACATGATATTCTTATGGGATGCAATACTGCAGGATTAAATATAATTCATTATAATTGGGCAATCGCAAATCGTAAAATTCAAAATAAAACAAAACCAGTAACATAAACATAAAACAAACCATAAACATCGACAAGAACTTGATAGCCTATGACCATGTAGGCATGAATGTAACAGCAAAAAAAAGCAAAAGCAAACATGAGTGTTTAAATACATTATTATACTGATTAAAAGATAGAAATGTTAACTTATATTAAAGATACTGCTTACTTCCACACCTTTGTCACAGCAGAGCAATGTTCTTAAGTGTGCCATTAATCATGCTTTATGGGCTACTTCCAAAAAAAAAAAAAAGGTAAATTCTGACTTTGCTCTCACAATCTGTTGCTTCTGAATCAGCGACTTTAAGTAACTTTTGTGTTGTTATTAATTGCAAGATCTGATATGGATAGGTCAGATAAGAAAGAGATGTGTCGTTTTGGTCAGTGGGCCCCTATTCTAGGATAAAGTTAAAGATAAAATTATAAAATTCTACTGTAATCTAAGAATCAATATTAGAGACTGTCTTCAATTGCTGATTCTCAACCATCAGCACCAAACCCCATTCTTTTCCCTCTGCTTATTAAAAGCAGCTTCTCAGCTGTTCACCTGGATAACCAGCACTTCCAAGGTGAAGCACGTTTCACATCAGCTCCTGTTCTGAGGATTGAAACTTCGCTTTTCCATCACAAGTTTATGCCTCTTTTCTGACAAACTCCTGTTAAGGCACAGCAGAACCATTTCTGCTGCTGAATGTGATGTGTCTCAGATCAAGGCCCTCCATTTATACTCCAGCTCAGATATCCACCTGTAAAAAAGAGCATGCACAGTCCAACATAAAGTCCTCTGATTGCAGAACCTGACCAGCTATTATCACAGGAATCTGTCTGGGGCAGGAAAACAAACTCTTGTGTACTATTTTCTTCTCTGTAAGTAAGCAAGTAAGTCTCCTTGTTAAATTGAACTCTTTCTAGGCATATCAATCCTACAGTAGTTCCTGGAGGGCCACCATTTTGGAGATTTTAGTTTTAACACTGGTCCGGTGATGGCTTATAGGGAGTTACACATTTGGATGCTGATGTACATGCCCCACAAAGCCTTCTCCCACCAAAAAAATGCTGGCTCGACAGTCAGGATAATATTCCTTGTCTATTGCTTACTGCTTCTCAAACGCACCCAGGGTGATGAACTTTGACAGTTTCATGTACCATAGACTACATTACTGCCAAGTCACAGTTTGTGAGGCCACGGCTCCGTGTCAAAGCTTGTTTTTGTCATCATTGCAGTATTCCAGGTAGCTGTCATGCTTTCCATTTTCTCCTTTACAGGACTTCTAGTAACACCAGCTCAGACCACCTGGAGCTGAATGAACACTCATGCATTCTGAACAGTGAACTTCTGAAACCAGAAGCTGTCACATATCTACCTCAACAGAAGAATAGACATTTCAACTTTTTTTGTGCAGAAATGGAATAAAGGTAACACATTTGTCACTTTTTGATGTGAAGGGTCCTCCGTTCCCTTTTAGTTGTTTGGCTTAATGTAAGGATTTGCATGCATATATAAATTTATTATAGAATTTTTTTGTTTTATTGGAGCACCAAAGCCCACCCCTACCCTAAACCTACCCACCTCTCAACAATATAAACACACACACAGGCAAATGCAGTTAGAGGTATTTACAGTATTGCACAAACTAATCATAAACAAACAGAATAAATACATTACAAACAAATCGTGTCACATTCCAAGTCTTCTGAAGTAAAAAGCAATGAGCATGAAGCAATCTGTCATGAGACACACAGGAGCCAATAGTATTTCACAACTGCTTGATGCAATCAGTCACGGTGCATCATGCTGTTGTGTATTGCTTTGGTCATGGTGACTAAAAAGTCTACTCTGAGAGTTATAGACATGTAGCTGCAAATTAATGAGAAGTAGTTGACATGTAGTTACAAAATTAATTATATTAGTAGAATGTCTAAAGTGGACAATCAACATAAAATGTAATCAGAATAAGTCACAAAATATGTAAAAGCAAGCTCCAACAGAACTAAAGTTAAATAATACACCAAGGCTGTTACAGGTTGTTTTTTTATTTGTTTTTGACACAATGTATTGCTTACACCTGGTGTAGACCGCTTTCAGACATTAAGTGACTGAACACGAGTGAGTGAGGCTTATGGTGATGATGGGGAAATATGTATCAATATGAAAATGTATTTGCCCATGTAACCTCACAGATCCCTTTTGAACTGAGCCATTTTTGTAGCTTGGTTATATAAGGGTACCCCCCTCCCACCTGTGTTTAGGAGGACACTTTGAGATATGAAACTTGCAGGATTGTTTTTAATTATACAAAGGCCTATTATGTTTCAAATCAGATCTAGGAAAATGGGATTATTTTAGCATATAAATGTAAATAGCGTATCTGTAACATTCCCAAAAAAAATTTTTTATACTTCTACTTCTGTTTATGTTGTATTTTTATTTTCTGTTTTCTTATATTAGTGTCACATTCCATCTCTTCTGTGTTATGTCTATGCATGCCTGCACTATCATGCATCTTTGCATGATGTCCGTACTTTCTTTTGCACTGCAGTTCCTGTCATCAAGCCAGATTTCTTTTGTAATTCTTAATAAATCTCTTTCTGAACACTGACTGACATACTACAAACCTCCTGCTTATTCTAATAAAATTCAACCTCTGTAACATTTGAAGTTTCGCATCTTACACGACAGAAGTGTGTTACTCATAAAATGTGTTCTGATCTTCAACTCAATCTCAAGTCACGATTATAGACAAACACATTGCACAAACTATAAAACCTCATAGTGGAGGAGCATGTTGGTTTGGATGGGCACTTTCAATCACTGAAGGATAACCGACTTTAAAAGTGTGTCAAGACATTTCTACAGGAGAACGTCAGCACAGAAGTTCATGACTTCAAGTGTTAGAGAGGTGCAATAAGAAAATGACCTAATGCACGCAAGTACATCCACCGAAGAATAGCTCAAAAATATGTGTTTTCCAGAGTCCTGACCTTAAGCCATTCAGATGCCATGACATTAGAAAACTGTACCACCAAGACAACCTTGTAACAGATCTGGAGGAATAGTCTAAAAAAATGTATATGCAGCTATAAAAAATATTTAGTGGAAGTTTTGGTGCTCAGGTTGGATTTAAATGGTACTTAATTCAAAGGGTTCACTTACGTTCTCCACTATGAACAGTGGATAAAAATGCGAAAAAATATAATTGTTAGTTTAGTCTGTAAGTCTCTAATTGTGAATTAAATTAAAACCAGACCACATTTTATGTGTAACAAATACAGACACACATTTTTACAGTCCCAGGGCTATTTACATATTTATGTTTACTCATTATTATTGTATATTTTATTATATATTATATTACGTAAGATTATAGTTCATATCACATTTAAAATTGGTCATGAAATTGTTTTTCTAATCTATATTTTAAATGGTTGTAAATCAATAGCTGTGAAATATTCACCACGCTACTATCAATTCTGTGTGAAAATTCACAGCCACTCCACTTAAGATGGTAAGACTTCTGCACTAACTGTTTTTTCTTATACTGTCCAGAGATAGTTATGGTTAGTTTTAGAGGTATTATTAGGATTAGAGACTATAAAAGATATTTTTATGCTAAACAAACAAACAAAAAACTATTATGCCCATAAATTACACAAACACATTGCAGTTAATATGCAAACTTTTTAATTCTTGTTAATATCGGGATCTACCATCTTTTTTTTTTAAGATAGCTGAAGTAAGGCATAATTCATTCGTTAATTTATGCATTATTTCATAGTAATTCATGTACCCTTACCGCAAAGTGTTACCCACTAAATAAATGTGTATACAGTAGCAAATACTGACACATGAATGACTGAATGAAGTTGTCAGCAGTGAACTGTATTACATAGTTAAATGCAAGGTTTAAAGACCCTAATTTAACAACACCACCAAAAACACTCAATTTTAACAAAACTTTTCCCAAAACATAAGAAGTGTAAAAACAAACACACAAGCAAATCATGTTCTAAAAGTATTTTTTTAATATTCATACTGTCATTTTTTATTTTCAGCTGTGGGCAGAATTCAGCAAAATTCTGGAAATTCAACGAAAATTCAGAGAAATTTGTCCCTGCAGAATGTGAGGAAGCAGAAAAGTCCTCCTCTTCTGATGCTGTTTTCACCTGTGATCACAATTAGAGAAAATGCACTGCAAAAAAACTAAAAAAGAAATAAATAAAAGAACAAAATGTTAAAACATGTCAAGTCTGCATAATGTACAAAGCTTATATTTAACCTAATATAAAAAATAACTTCTGTTCTTTAAGCACTCTGTTCCACATGTTTCAAGCAAATTATTAAAAGTTGGCAACGCTGTAATGTTTTAAAGCAAACAATAATAACATAAAGGACTAAACTTTTACAGGTGAAAGGTTCGCCTTAATAGCCCGGATGTCCTTTATATTATAATTTGTTTTTTTTGCTTTACCGCATCACAATGTTGGCAACTTTTTTTTTTGGCTTGAAACATGTGGAACAGGGTCCTTAAAGAGCAGAAGTTATTTTTTATATTTGGTTAAATATAAGCTTTGTACATTATGCAGACTTGACATGTTTTAACATTTTCTTCTTTTATTTATTTCTTTTTTAGTTTTTTTTTGCAGTGCATTTCCTCTAATTGTGATCACAGGTGAAAACAGCATCAGAAGAGGAGGACTTTTCTGCTTCCTCACATTCTGCAGGGACAACTTTTATTCTAAATTTTCGTTGAATCTCCAGAATTTTGCTGAATTCTGCCCACAGCTAAAAAGAAAAAATGACAGTATGACTATTAAAAAATACTTTTAGAACAGGATTTGCTTGTGTGTTTGTTTTTATTCTTGTTATGTTCTTGGAAAAGTTTTGTTAAAATTTAGTTTTTTGGTGGTGTTGTTAAATTAGGGTCTTTAAACCTTGCATTTAACTATGTAATACAGTTCACTGCTGACAACTTCGAAAAATGTCTAATTTTAGTTATGCTACAATGTTTAATGTCACACTTACACCGTAACTACACAGAACAAGGTAGGAACAAGCACCACTTTAATTTACAGCCCCCAAGGCTTACACTTACCCTGTAACTACACAAAACAAGGAGGTACAAGCACCTTATACACACTAGCACCCTGTAATAACACAGAACAAGAGGGTAACAAGCAACTTGTAACTACACTTACCCTTTAACTACACAGAACAAGGAAGTAACAATCACCACTTTAATTTACAACCCACAGATGTCACACTTACCCTGTAACTACATGGAACAAGAGTATATTTCCCCATTAATTTTAAAAAGCTTACGTATAGATACACTAAACATACGATTTAATAGAATAGGTACCTGTTAAGTTTTTTTAACGAATCCATTATAAATTGTTTGTAGGATATCTGTTTGCTACCCCCTTATTACCCAAAAATAACCTATTGTTCCCTTATACTTGCATGTAGGTACAATATAAATATGAAACAATCATCGTAACTTTAGTTTACTCACGCAGTTCTTTGCAGGTTGTATAGCTGGTTGTTTCTCTCTATTACCAAAACGTAACATATTGTTCCCGTATACCTACATGTACGTTCTTTATAGGTACACTATATTTACAGAAACGTACACCGTAAATTCAGTGTACTTACATAGTTCTTTGCGGGTTGTAATCTAAAGCGTTACCATTATTTCTATTCATTCTTTAAGGAACACTGCACATTATAGCATTGATTGTTTGTCAGTTTAAATCAATTCAACATGCATGAAATGTTACTCAGAAAAGGTCTATAAAGAAGTGTGTTGAGATCTTGCATGGTAATGGTATGTTATTAAAATATTATATTTTCTGGCAGTTACCTATTTGTAGCCACCTTATTTTTCTTATTATTTACTTCCAGTTATTTTTGGCTTTACAGAACAGCTTGTTTTGCTGCTTGATATTGCAAGTTGGTATCTTACCATATCATTTGAGTATATTATCTTAATTATGAACTCAGTGTTTTGTAGCACAGTTTTACTGTATTCTGCACTTCGTTATTCTTCTTGCTACTTCTCTACAGAGGCTAATTAACTGGAAGTCTCAACCATTCACAGAAAAATGGCTTACTTCTGTGCTGAAAAATAAGGTGAATACAATCACTTAAAACAATTAATTATTTTGTATGGGCATGTAGTTCACATTTACTCATCCTCACGCCATTCCAAACCTGTAAGATATTTATTTTTATACATTACGGTCAATTGAAACTTTTGGTTCTGGTTCTTTTGTGTTCAGCAGAAGAAAAAAAGCCATAGAAGTCTTGAGGGTGACTAAAAGATGACATGAAATTAATTTTTGGATGAACTTTGAAGATGTTGGGATGATGTATTTTTCCTGGCAGGGGGAAGGTTATACTGTAGGACCATCTTTGTTTCTGGTGTCTCAACTCTCCACATCTCTTTCTCCACAAGCTGTTCATTAATCAGTGACTGTGAAGATAATTAACGACTCTGGTTGTGAAGAGATGTAAATTATGTTTATCAGCGGAGCTCCTGTTGCCCTCGACTTCTCCTCCCCTTCATTTGTCCGCACCACCTCACTAGATCTCAGCAGCTCAACAGTCAGACGGGATTGTTTTAATTGTATGTCAATTCTCAGAGGACATTATCAAACTTCTGTTCAGATATTTGCTGAAGTCTTTATGTCAAGATTTGCACCATCACACCTTTGTAGTATAAAATTACGAGATAATTTGTTTGCACAATTGTGCATCATGATATCGCTCAGATTTGCAGGGTCTAGCCACATATGCTTTCATTACTTTAGAACATCAATGTAAGCTTTAGAGATACAAATCCTTTTAGGCTAATAGTGTATAGGGAGGTTTTATTACTGCACGAATAATGAATGAGATTAATTAACGCCATCGCATTTATTGAACACAGTTAATGCACTGACCTAATTTGATGCTATAATGGTTACATTTTGTTCTGTGATTTCTAATGACTATAAGAGCCATTGAGACAACACACACAAACACAAACCAGTTAACACACATTAATGTTACACTAATAAATCGACATGCAATTCACATAACTCATACGTCTTGAGCTTTGATGATAATTATATGCCACTATGCACAGCGCAAATGACTGGATTTCATTTACAAACTAATTTAGCAATAAAAACGTCTTTCTCAGAACAAAGTATCTCCATTATTTACTAAGTTGTAATTATGTATGTGTAATAGGGTGTGCATTTTAAATCAATACCATTATATTGTCTGTTCAAAAACATATGTACACTTTTGGGTGCTTTTATCAGCTGTTTGGACTCTTATGTTAAATTTCTCCAAATCTGTTGAAAAACAAACTCTTCCTAAGCTTGAATGCCCTGAAGGTGAGTGCATTTTCAGTTAATGTTCATGCCTTTAAGGGCCCTAAAGGCCATAGAAACCTTGGAAGAAAATCCATGATACTATTTAGGAGAACAAAAGGGCCCTGCACACTTTCAATGCTTGGGCCCTAATAACCATTAGGATATCTGGGCTTGACTGTATAAAGACAAAACAAATTATACTTGTTGGCATCACCGCATTGGCACCCACTAGTAAATCCGTCTTCAATATGAGAGACTATAGATATGAAAAGCTTGTATTTAAATCAATTTTAACCGCATACGCAATGGTGGGCATAAATTTTTATTTTTTAAAGCTTCTTTTCCAGACACTCAGCTTTTCTGACGGAAATTAATATCTGCAGAAATTAGCGGCAGACTGGCCAGAAAGGATAAATAGAACACATTTTACGAGCTTGGCTTAAGAACAGCAAGTTGTTAATTAAGAAATAACATGAGCGATCACCCTGCACTCCCACTCCCATCCTTTCAACCCTGCACTGTTCTCCAGAAAAGCTTATTTCATGCTTCGCTGAATACCTCCATCTCAATGTCACTCGTCCTCATAGACAGAGCACATTACGAGCACGCACACACAAATGCAATTGGCATTTCTGTTTATGCACTGCTTTCTCAGGAAGACTCTGACATTAAAATGGTAATTCGGACAGAATTGTAAGGACCTTGTTTTTACCTTTGTGTCCCTGGAGTATTTGGGAATCAGTTTGTTTTGTGAACTCATTCTGCATTCACTGATCCTCATTCTGCTCCAAACTCTGTACATTGTTGTTTTTCAGTGAAATACAAAAGCAGAAAAGCCTCATATAGAAAATGTACACAGAGCTTAATCCATAAAATGACACAATGTTTTGTCATCTCTCTCTGGCGCCAAAAGGCATAATTCCAGGCAAATTCTAGGCAAAATTCCTTATGTTGACTTACCGCACCATTTGCAGCAGATTATAGCATAGCAGAGTATAGCATAGGGAACTGCTTGTAAAAGGTTATGAATGCATCATAAGAGAGGAATAAGCGATTCTGCCATATCTTGTCCTTGATATCATAGTTTTTTTTTCACTCTGAATTCTCCCTTTTCTCATCTAAACACTTTACAAATCACAAAATAAAATACAACCAAATCTACCACTGTTACTGATACATTTTTTTTTGCACTGCAGCCAATTAAAGGCATATCTGTTGATTTCTTTGAGCAAAATTGCCAATCAGAGGCTTTAAAGCTATTATGCAAAATCTACAAAATCTGCAAAAATCTTTTCACTTTAGACAGCTTTGTGAGTGTGAGGTGTTTATATATGTCGCTATGCCCTCTTCTAGAGGTGGGGTGGCAAGAATCTACCGCGCATTTGTATTTCACGATTTAGCGAGGGCAGAGCTCAGCGTCCGGCTCGGACCCTGCATGCCCCCCCATGCAGGAAGGCACAAGAGCAGGCGGAAAAGGCAGAGAAGGTGCAGAGGAGGGATGGTGAAAGGCGAGAAGCGGAATGAAGAAAATGGGTTTATTTATAGTAGGTAGGGCAAGTCTGATTGGCCAGGTGAGATGTGGAGGTTGATTAGGTAATGCGGTGCCAGCAGAGGTTAATTTGTATACGCTGCTTCCGAAACACGTTATTTGCAAAACGTCACTTTCAGAACCTCTGTGGAGGCGTGAAGGGGGAAAGCTTGGGATAAAGAACATCTGTGGAGGTAGGGGTGGGATGCCTCTGCAGAGGCGGGACGGGGCAGGGAAATAGTTCCAGTCAGTAAATAATATATGTTCTTTTTCTGACAACAGGGACCGTTGGCTAAATAAATCAATGAACCTGAAAATAAAGTGAATGGGTGTGTAAAATACTTTAAGTGACCATGGAGAAGTGAAAGGAAATGCCATGCTGGCGTCATGGATACGCGGCTTGCGTATGATGTCTTCTGGCGGCGCCGGCCAGTTCCGTGCTACCTTGCTACTTGCGATTGCGAAGTTGCAATGCTGGGCTTGTTTTGCTTCTGGCGCTGAGGAAAATGGCGGAGGGGCCGGCGAGTGGTGAGTAATGTGGATTCTTTCACTTTGATTGTTTTGGCAGATGGCAAATAGAATGCGATCTAAGAGCGTGCAGGCATGCGGCCTCGAATAGGAAGCCACGGGCTGCCTTGGGAATTAAGGCTGGCTGGCTGGAAGGGGAGCTGGATCCTCTAGGCGTCTCGCTGGGGAAGTTGTTGCGAGCCGTGTTGTTGTGCTCTCTGCTTGCCACCGCGGGCTCTCGTGGAGGCTCAGACGGGCTGAGGGTTGAGCTTCTTGGAAGGCAGACTGAGGGATTGGTAACGTTAGGCAGACCAGTCAAAGTTAGACGTTGTGTTTGTAGGATGTGTTTTTGGTCGTGTGGCCTCGAAGAATGCGCGAAAGGTGAGAAGCGGAAGGAAGGAAATGGCAAGTCTGATTGGGCAGGTGAGATGAGGAGGTTGATTAGGTAATGCGGTGCCAGCCGAGGTTAATTCATATAGGCTTCTCCCAAAATACGTTATTTGCAAAAAACGTCACTGTGACAGTGATATACACCAAAACTGCTGTTTTTTAGAAACAATTTAAAAAAAAAAATTTTCTTGTGTTGTAATAAATGATCTGTGCGATATTTTGAACTGAAACTTCACAGACACGCAATATCAATAATAAAGGGTTTTAAATAAGTTTTCACTCATCACAGTGAGGATGAGTTTTTGTTTTATTAAAGGATAAGAAGATAAGAATAAGATGGTGTTAACTGACATATCCTATTCTTGAGAAGGTGAAGAGCGCTGGGAGTTTCTTATGGTAAGTGTGTTATTGCTCTATTTGCCCTATTAGAAAAAGGAAACATAAGTCTGCTGTGTTTAAAGAATAGGCTATAATCGTGCATTTTTCTGAATGGTGTTTCTAACATAATTATGTAATACTTTCTTTCTTTGTTTAAGGTGGTTTTCAAAATGGCATCGTAATATGCAATAGTGCTATCAATCTTTTGTGAAACTGCTGTGCCTCCAGGAACGTGATTAAAGCTCCAATCTAATTGAATGGCTTGTTTCATCGCATGGCTGATCTATCCACCTTCTTCCTGAGTAACCAATGAGTGCTGCCATGATGGATGTTATGTACCAGCAAATCTGTCCATGTCTTCTACCCAATCATTAAACTATGACAGGTAAGACAGATGGTCATTGTGACTCTGTACAGTGATGAAACTATTTTAAAATTATCTAACTTTCTATTCTATGCTATTCTATTCTACTCTATTCTATTCTCAGAATATATGTTAATTTGACAAACTTGCAAATTTAGTGGTTTTGCATTTAACATCTTCTGTTGTGTATTTTTTTGTAAACATGGGACTTTTACCTGAATAAATTCTATTTTGCTGTTTATTGATAGGTAGTTGTTAAGTTTAGATATTGGTTAGGATTAGGGATGTAGAATAAGACATTAATATGTGCTTAATTAGCACTAATAAATGGCTAATATTCTAGTAATATGCATG
>JAUMHI010000055.1:3459399-3483557 GCA_032359435.1 Enteromius unitaeniatus | reverse complement strand
AAAGTGTTACCATTTTTATTTTTTAAGTATCGATTCAGGCACCGTTTAGGCACCGGAACCGTTTTAAAAGTATCGATGTGGCACCGGTATCGAAAAAAACCTAAACGATACCCAACCCTAATAATTACACCACCATACTTACCATAATAGACCGGTTCTCAAAGGCCTGCCAACTCATCCCACTCACCAAACTACCCACCACTTGGGAAACCGCAGAAATCATTGTTGAGCAGGTTTTTCGATTTTACGGCATCCCCGATGACATCGTCTCTGATCGAGGGCCTCAATTCACCTCACGTCTTTGGGACTCCTTCTGTAAACAGATGAACATCAACATCAGCCTCACCTCCGGATACCATTGTCAATCCAACAGCCAGGCAGAGAGACTAAACCAGGAACTCACCAGATTCCTACGTTCCTACTGCCACCAAAATCAACATGACTGGAGCTATCTGTTGTAGGCAGAATACGCTCAAAACTTTCTACGAAAACCATCGACAGGTATAACCCCGTTCCAATGTGTACTAGGGTTCCAACCTCCTCTGTTCCCCTGGTCCAGTGAACCTACCAACTTACCACTGGCTCCGCCGAAGTGAGGAAACCTGGTACCAAGCTCATGTACATCTGCAAAGGGGCCGTGCGAAGGTTCACGGATCAAGCAGACCAGCACCGACGCCAGAACCCAGCATACGAACCTGGACAGTGGGTATGGCTCTCCACGAAGAATCTCCGCCTGCGACAACCTTGCAAGAAACTAAATCAAAGGTACATGGCTTCTTTCAAAATCGTCAAACAAATTACACCAGTGTCTTTCCGTCTTGAACTGCCTACTCACTACAGAATTTCTCCCACCTTTCATGTCTTCTGAAGCCCGCTGATGCTCCGGGAGGAGAGAGGGACTAGGACGAGGTAGCTATGCCTGAGTTACCCCGCCTGATCTTCGACGGCGAAGAGGCTTACCAGGTCCATGAAATCCTGGACTCCCAGTGCCGGGGACACGTGCTACAATACCTTATAGACTGGGAGGGTTATGGACCTGAGAAGAGGTCATGGGTTAATGCCCAGGACATCATGGACCCCACTCTCACTGCCACCTTCCACCAGAATCATCCAGAACGACCAGCTCCCAGACCTCATGGCAGACCTTGGCGCCTCCAAATTGCTCTCTTCAGGAGCCGCTCGCGGGGGGGTGGGGGAGTGGGGTGGGGGGCTCTGTCACAAACCAGACCTCCGTGGATCTCTCTGACCATCATCAGTGGGAACCTTCCCCGGAGTATTAATGTTCCCACCCGGACCCATTTTACTTGTGGTACCTCTGTGGTTTCCGCTACAGGTGTCGCTCGTTTGTAGCGCTATTTAAGCGACACTTTCACAGCAGATAGACGCAAAGTTTTGTTCTTGCCAACATCACTGAGCGCTTACTCTTGTGGAACTTATTGGACTGTTTATTTGGATATTACCTGGACTGCTTTCATGGATTCTGATTCTCGCCTGTTGCCCTGACCCACGCCTGGACTGATCGTTACTGATTCTTGCCTGATACCTCGACCCATTGCCTTATTCTGGTACTGTGTTGCCTTGCCTTTATACATCTGTTTTGCAGTGATTGATCTTTATCTGTCTGACTATGAGATTATTATTAAACAGCTTGCAAATGGATCTACTGTCTGATGATTCAATGTCACACTTATTCTGTTCCTCAGTCCGTATCCAGATCAGATGGTGTACCAGTACAAAGAGATGATCTTCAGACAAGAACATATAGATGAGCTCCGTGGACAGATCTCCGGAACCAAATGCAAACATCTGGTCCTGTCTGACACAATCTGACATGTCTGACATCCAGATGCACTGTATTCCTTACAGAATCAAATGTGTTTAAAACTGAACTGGAAATTAGGTGCTGGGCGTCCGGCCAGAGGAGAACTGGACCCAGCTAAGCCTTTGGTTCCTTTCTGCTGTCGCCTCTGTCTAGCTTAGTTAGGGACACCTGATTTCTAGTGATTATCGTCATCTTGACTACAGAGACTGTCTCTGCATTTGATAAATCAAGTTTAATTCTCGTCATTATACATTACCATTACTCTGTTGTTCTATTTCATAATGTTCAGTGCTTTGCTACAATCTGTATTGTTAAAAGCACTATGTAATTAAAAGTGACTTGACTTGACTTGACTTGACATGTGCTTAAAATTGAACTGGAAATTAGGTGCTGGGCGTCTGACCAGAGGAGAACTGGCCCAAACTAAGCCTGTTTTTTTCCCCCATTCTCTCATGGATGGGGTTTTAGTTCCTTGCCTATTGTCACCTCTGGCTTGCTTAGTTGGGGACACCTGATTTCTAGTGACTATTGTCGTCTTGACTACATAAATAAAGGTGATTGATTGATTGATAAAAACATCAGAATAATCTACAACACTCCAGTCCAGTTAACATCTGGAGAAGACAGAAGATCAAACTAAGTCCATAATCCATAATAGTCCTCCAGTGAAGAAGTGCATCTCCTGTTATCTCTCACATCAAAATCCAGCCACATATTTGTTTTGAGCTGTTGTGTCTTGTAAACTGTGCTTGATCTGTGCAGTTTCAGACAGAACAGCTTTTTTCACATTATTATGGATAGAGAACTCATATTTCAGCCAACAGCATATTTTACAGTTACATTCATTTCCTACAAGTAGAAGATTTCTTCTTTTCCAGATATTAGCTGATGGACTGGAGTACTGTGGATTTTTGTGATGTTTTTATCCGCTGTTCGGACTCTCATTCTGACGGCACCCATTTCCATCCATTACTGAGACACTGATGCAGAGACACCTTTTTACAGATCTCATGTACATCTCTGCTGGCATTGATAATTTTCATTTTTGGGTGAACAATTTCTTTAATGTGCTATAAAATCAATCACAAATGTCAGATTTGGATCAAATAATGAAAAAAATTATATATTATAATATAATAATATATATATAACTAATACATTTTGAAGTGGCATTTTCAGATACTTGGTGGTGATAACATTAGATGTGACATACACAAGTCTATTGATAGCCTTTGCAGTGTAGGTAAATCCTTTTTGTTGTTTTATCTCTCCTATTCTTTTCCTCCATGAATCAATGTCATTGACTGCTTCAAACTTGCAGTGAATTTCAAAACCAGTGGAAAATTGAGCAACAGCAAACTATACGAAAAAGAAAACATACGTCTATTAATTTCACGTCAGTCAAACATCCTTTTCCTGCTTCAACTGGTGTAGGCTGCAAAGTAAACCACACATTTTGAGTAGCATCTAAAGGTTAAAATTGTCCTCATGGAATCATACCCGCGAATTGCAGTTGGAAAAACTCTGAATTATTGTTATGACAAAAGTTTTCATTTTGACAAAGTCTACATCTTCTACACTGGCAGAGCCATCCATTAGAAAAGTGATGTCTATTTCTAGAGGGCAGCCTGTAAAGGAGGAGTTTAGGAAAACATAATGATTAGTTTAGACATTATTAGATTATTAAATAGCAATACAAATTGAAATCTACAGGTAATTATTCATTCCACTGACTTCTCAAAGCACTTGGTAAAGGGGTGCTCACTGCATCATTCCCGCTGATGATAAAGCACATACCGTTGAGGGTAGTAAGTACTTTGCAGTCTTTAGGAATGGTTGGACCACAAACCTGAGGGAGAGTCAGTTTACTGATAAACATGTTAAACAATGTATCAGCGCTCAAAGTCTCTTTTCATGTTCAGAACTAGCAATATATACAAATCATTTTGTACTTTATTTACTGTCATTTACCTAAATATACATCCAAGAATACTGGGGCCTCATTTATAAAGCGTGCGTTTTTGGATAATAAAGTGTGCTTCACTTAAATTCTTGCCAAAGCTCATATTTATAAAAAGTATCTTTGACGTGGAAAAGTGCTTAGCACCATGTCAGGGTCTGAGCAGACATACACACTTTTTATTATTGGAGTATTGCAGGCTTCTGAAAATGTAAGCTATTCTTGACTCGCTGCTCTCATGATGATTGATGATATTTTAAATGTTAATGACATTAATTAGGAGTTGTTTACAAGAAGAGAGCTAAAACCATTGTTGCTTTCCTGTGTGCTGATCTTGATCTGTTCCCCAATATCTGATTGTTTGCTGCCTGCCCCAACTTTGATGGGTATATCGTTTATGATTCTGGATCGTCTGTATTGTTCCTGACACTGGTGTTGACCCTGCCTACCTTACTCTGAATAAATACTGCACTTGGATCCACACACCTCTCACTCCATTGTTACAATAAATGAGGCCACAGGTCTTAAAATCAATCAGTGCAATATTTAGACCAACATTTAAATAAAGCCTCTGTATATTTATTTATTGTGTGTCAGAATGAACATAAACTCACCACTGAACTTGAAGATAGTGCATCCTCAGTCATAAAAAGTCCAAGAGACATGTTAACAGCTTCAGAAGGCACTGTCAAAATGGTTTTAAAATGGTTCGATTTCACATGTCAAAACAGACTTATTATTTGTAAATATTATTTGTAATAAAGCTAAATACCATTAATTGTGACCGGCAGGCAAGTTTCCTGTGAAATGGCACAGCTATAAACCTGTCCTCTTGTGTTATGGCTGATTTGTGCTAACGGATCACTCACTAGCAAACTATGGAAATGTAAAGGAAAACTTGTTAGGTTTCGAATATTTATGATTATGATATATATGATTGTGATGTCTTAATCTAATGTATTAGTCAAACATCCCAAATCCAGTCAATTGTATGCTGTCAAAAGTCAGACACAAAAAATGTTGATAAGTGTTTACACACATAATTTCTTGCATACAAAATATATAAAATAAAAAAGATTTAGAATATATAATTATATATTTTCTCTCACCTAAATGTATCTCTCTGTATCACTCTATAGCCAAAGTCAACATTATTTTTTCTTGTGAAGTATTTCCAGGTCACAGGATCGATGTTGAAAGTCAATACTGACGGAAATCCTGGATGATGAAAAGTAAAACCATGATAACAGACACAAATAATATATGTTAATTTTTTAGCAATCCGTCTTCAACTGCCAATATTAAAATATGGGGGGGGGGGTATATATATATAAAAAATCCTTTTTAATACTTGTTTTCTAGCACAAATATCTAAATTTACTTGAGATGCAAAATAATGTTTATCTTGTTTTCTGAAAAGAATTATGACAATTGAGTGAGTTTATGCTTAAAAATGCTATGGTTGTCATGGATCGCACCTCTGTGGCCCTCTCCAGCGGACAGCAGCGGGAACCATCACCTGAATATTAGTTCCCATCCGGACCCATTTTACCCACAGACCTCGGCGCTTTCGCACCGTTACGCCCCCTTTCTGCACTATTTAAGGCCGGACTTTTGCACGAGTCACACGCGAAGTTTTGATTTGCCGTTGCTATCGACTCCAATCGTTTTCTCCGTGTTTTGACTTACCCGTGTTTGATTTCTTGTTTGTACTCTGTTTTCTGATTCACTGCCGCCTGTCCTGACTTTTGCCTGTTCCTCGACTTCGATCTTGCCTTTGCCCTGTGTACAACTGTTATTTGGTTTTCGACCCATTGCCTGTCTGACAACAAACTTTAAAGCTTTGCATATGGATCCAACTGAATCATTACAATGGTGATTTGGAAATTAACTTAACTCAAAGGAAAGACTAGTTTACTTTTTTCCCCTTGGCAGACATTTTATGTCATTTTACTTTATTTTAACCATTAACTACAACTTTTGCCTCAATAAACTCCTAATCTGCTGCTCATTAATAATTATTAATAAGGTACTTTGTACTTTATTAGTACTAATAAACATCCAATGTGCTAGTAATATGCACGCTAACACCATCATTTTGCATCTCCAGTAAATGTTTCTTGATTTCATAATGTTTCGATATTTATACTGTAAAGCAAAACAAAAAACAATGAAGAAGAAAATCTTTTAATTTTTTTTTTCCTGTTGTAGGTTTTCCCTGAGGTCCACTTATGATAGTTTAAGCAAAAGCTGTCATAACTGGACATAACAGAACTCTTTCCACTCTCTCTGCCCTTCAGAAATAAACTGGCCTGTTTGTTTAAACACCCAAAATTATCAACACTACTAAGTTGCTGGTTTGCAGTTTGCCCCATTGTTCAAAAACAACCCTTTTCCAAACCCTAATTGTGACAGATTAATAAAACAGTTCTATGCAGAACCTAATCATCGTTTTAGGAACTGTTTAAGGAACTACTCCGTTCCTTTAGCAGCAAAGAGGTGCTGTGACCAAACACAACACTCAGTCCTGTTTGAGCTGAATCTAACAAGTCATTTATGGAGTATTCACAAAAGTGGACCGACTGTGAGGTACAAGCCTTGCTGAGAATTTTCTCCAGCGAGGAAATCCAGAGAGGGTTTGTGTCATCAAAGCATAACAGCAAAGTGTACAGCAACATCTCAGCACAGCTGCAGCAGCTCGGGATCCAGCACTCAACCAAGCAGTGTCGGGAGAAGCTTAAGAAACTGAAACAAGACTACAAGAAGATTAAAGACCACAACAGCCTAAATAGTTTGGATCAAAGGACAGGTAAATGGTTTGCATCCATGGACGCAATCCTTGGCCACAAACCAGCATGCACTAGAAATGTGGAAAGCAAAGATTCAGAGGCCAGTGACACAGGCACTTCTGTAAAAGGCAAGTAACTTTTAAATAAAGCTATAAATATGATAAATATATCAGCGTTTACTATGTACAAGATAAGCACTGGTACAAAGTTAGTGGCCAAATCTAGTAGCCTAACCAACACGTACATTACCAACATAACTCTCGGAGGTTTGCTGATAAAAGGCTTATACGTAGTACAATTTGTGCAATAGCTGCGATGTGTGAGTTTAGTAACAGCAGATTGTTACTGGAAATGTAGGTTTATGTATGTCTTTATGCCAGGAAAGAGGAGAAGAAGAGGCACACTTGTTATGCTGGCACTGAAGGAAATGAGGGAGCTGGAAGAAGCCAGGAGGAAGGAGACCAACGCTGCAATGGATCGTTTCTTACAGAAGCTGTCAGAGCGAGAGTCACGAGAAGCTGTGGTGCGGGCGAGAGAACTGACTGATGAACGAGCAGAAGCTGCAGAGACCAGACGACAACAGGCTGCCTTTCAGAAGAGCTTTCTGGACCTCTTTGCAAAACTTGTGCAGTCAAAACAAGTCTCTGTCCCACTTGACTGAAACGTTGCTGCCAATAATTTACAATTTTATTAAGTTTTACAGAGGACCCCCAACATATGATCATCCTCTTGAACTTAAATTATAATAATTACATGCTGCATGTACAAATATTCATTTTCATGGTTTGAGACTAATAAAAGTGGCTTTTGGAGCTTAAAAATTGAGCAACTGATTAAGCTCATAGTTTCCATGATCAATCACTTTAGGTACAATTAATATTCCAGCAGGAGCTTTTTAAGAAACATCATATTAAATGATTGTTTGATCATCGCTGAATTATTTAGTAAAAACAGAAAGAGACCGTTTGAGTTGAGTGAAGAGGAAGATACGTAACCCATGAGGAAGTTGCCACACCGGTGCAATGGAGTAATAGCTTCTACTCTAGTAACAGTGACTTAGTTTTTTCAGAATAATTTATGGGGCAATATACATTTTCTTTATCCTGAATTTCAAGCGGTGAATATAAAATACAGTATTGCTTTATCTGAATGAAAGTCAATGGAAAAGACCCTCAGTCAAAGCACTGAACCAGTTTGCCAATCTCTCAACCCTCTCCACGAACAGCATGCCAAACACGCTTTCCATTATATTAATTACCAGTAAGTATGAACTTGAAAAAAAAATCTTGCAAAATCAGATAGAAAAGACTGTTGCTGCCTGTTGCGAAATGGAACAGTCCACTTGTGCTGGATAATAAAGTCTTAACAATTTAAGAGCCAGTGGCTTTCTAGACAGTGTTTTTGTGTTTTTATAAAGGCCTGCACTGATGAGTCTCTTTCCTTATTACTAATGAAAATTTTTACAACCCTGTCACCCTAAATCTTAAAGATAAATGATAAGCTCAAGACCTTGCTGTACACATACACACATTTACAGCCAACACACACAAAACATTTTTTTTTATCATAATTACTAATAGCAGTATGAAAATGACAGTTATAGTCTTCTTCTCTTTCTGTTTATTGTTGACGGTCACATTATTTTTCATATGCATCTGCTTACATATGAAATCCTTCTCTGCATCTTCCTCACCTGTGTTTTTAATCGTGAGATTCTGCTTTTCTTTAAGAAATTAGTAATAGTGCCTCTGAGCATATAGCATAGCATTAAAAACACAAAGAGCCAGAAAATCTCTTTTTTGTTGAGGAAATATCATTAAAATTAATGATCATTAAAATATGAAACATTAATACTAAACTTTAGGACTTTTATCATGGTTTAAAATTACACTGATAACAGTTTCTTTGATAATAAGTACAAATTGATTTGAGTTTTAATTAAAGGTGCTGCTCTACATTTGTCCCAATTAAAAAAAAAAAGAAAAAAAAGTTCACATTATATCATGTTTTGGTCTTACCACAAAACAGGTACAAAAACAGGCAGAAATCCCAATCCATGGTCATATCAGGGTCAGAGGCAGAGGTAAAATGAGGGGTGCGAATTTCCTAATATATGAAAAACAAAGACAGAACAAGTTTTATTGAGAATGATGCAGGAGTCTAAGGAGGGACAGGCAAAAATGCAGAGGAAATGGAGATAAAGAATCTGAGTGACTAAGTAAAAATCAGACAGATACAGGCCATGATGAACCAGGAAATGAAAAACTTCTAGATCTTCATTATAATTGTGTAAATGCATGACTGCAGTTTTACTTCTAATTATGCAACAGTTCGATAAACAAGATTAAAGACACATCTCTTTACTCTGGCTTACACATAACACACTGATACACATTTATTAATCAAATCCGTTAAAGGATTGCTAGGCTGCATTAATTAGATCAGCCGGAACCGGGAACACTCTCCTTAATACACAATGTACTCGTTACATCGTAAAAAGAATGGCCTCTACGCTAATATTAGTCTCTCTATCTTTTATTCTGTTCCTCAGACCATATCCAGATCAGACGGTGTACCAGCACAAAGAGATGATCTTCATCAGAACACCTAGGTGAGCTCCGTGGACAGATTGCCGGATCCAGATGCACACACACGTCTTGACTACAGAGTCTCTGCATTTGATAAATATAGTTTAATTCTCGTCATTATACATTACCATTACTCTGTTGTTCTATTTAATAATGTTCAGTGCTTTGCTACAATCTGTATTGTTAAATGTGCTATATAAATAAATTAAAAAAAGAAACAGAAGCCACACAAACAATCAGAGACATATTGGTTAAATTATCATTATAAAGAAATCTATGTGCAAGTCCAACTACTGTGTAAATGAACACAATGCAGTGTGACTTACGGATGTGACAAACTATAAAGAATTAACATTTTAAACAATGACAATAAATAAGAATCAAAAACAAAAGGCAGTGGTGAGGAAATTGGCACACATTGGCACATTGCTCCATGGTTAATGAATTCAGGTTTCATGTTATTCTCTCCTGTCTGGTTCTTCATGAGCGGGACATTAATGTGGACTTTTGGTTGCAGCATCTGTGATGCTCAAGACCATATTCTGTAACAGCTGCATCTTTGCAAACATAATTGCCTACAGTCTTTGCTAATTCTAAACCATCACCGCATACCCATGTTCCAACTGTCTCTAATACTTGAAATCTTGTGATGAGAAAACACCACATATATGGAGAGTGGATATTTAAATAAGTATAGAATGTTGTAGAATCTTTAGAACTAGCAAATTCATTCATTAAGTCATATCTTACTGAGAGGAGTGACATAACATTTCGGGGACTTACACTCTAATGAGAGCCACTTCTTTCACATATTTCCTCTAATGTGACATTGCAAACTTCAAAGCTGTTTCTTCCTGCTTGAAATCAGATTGAGATGAAGCACAGCATTGATGCCATAGCCATATTAATTAATACGAGAGCATCTACAGTCCTGCTGCCCGAAAAATGAAGCAGATATTTGAAGGATTTCGAGGGCCCTCTGATCACAGTGTGGTCATGTTAAGTGTTTAGATTGAGATGGGGGACTAGTACTTTAGTGTTCCCAAGGCAACCGGGAACCCAGTGGATGTCTGGACTTTTATGTTCATGGATGGAAAAACTGAAATCTGAACATCAGAAGGAAGAAGATATGCTATCGATGAACAGTTTGATATCAGAATCAAATGTGTGAGAAAAACATTATTTTTCCTGTACGTGGAAAAAGAAGTCTTTCTTTTCCTGGTCCAGTCATCAGGGCATTGCTGCAACCAGTCACAACATGTTTACAATTCAACAAGTTGACTGTTACTGCTTATGACCTGCTTGTTTTGATGCTTGATATTGACAATTGGTGTGTCTTACCATATTATTCCAATGCAACATTTTAATTATGAACACAGTGTTTTATAGCACAACCAGTTTTACAGTTTACTGCATGTTGTTATTCTTCTCGTATATATTTAGTAGAATGTCTGAAGGGAACTATGCATGCATTCTTCCATTACTGTACTCAAGAGTACAATTACTCAAGACAAGTTACTGTCTATTATTACAGTTAAACCGATCTGTTGTACTGTTGTAATATCTATAATTCCTACTGTAACTATAGATAAGTTGCTCAGCAAGATTCTCTTTAAACTATTGTTGTTGTTGTTCTATGACAGTAGTTGACCTGACAGATAAAACTCAGAAGAAGATTCTATACTATTATCTACAGCAACACCTTGATGCACCAACATCGAGATCACAATTGAACTCTGCCACTCTGACATGTACTTGTAAACTGTACAGTGTGGTTTTGGCCCCAAAATATAGCAGGTCGATAAAAACACTTACACTCGTAGAGAGAAAGCTTGTCATTAAAATATGAACTACAGTAAATTGTTGATCTTAAACATACACGCTTGGGTCAACGAGCAAGATAACACAAACATGTTGTTACATTTGTACTCATTCTGAGTCGGTATAGATGTTTTGGCAACACATGTGCCAGTCTTAGTCTGTAGATGTGTAATCGATCACACGACTGTAAAAGGATTAAAAGGAGGTTGCACCAGCTAGACCTACACCCGGTTGTAAGACTAGGATTGACCTAAAACACACTTTAAGCCATTCATGCATCATACACTCTCAGAAGTAAACATACAAAAGCTGTCTCTGGGGCTTCCTTTTCAAAAGGAAAGGAAGGAAAGGAGGAAAGGACGTGACAGGTGGCCAGGTATGGTCTATTTTGGTACCTTAAAGGTACATATTAGCCCCAGTGACAGCTTTTGTACCTTTATTTCTGGGAGTCTATAGGCATAGAGCTATGTCTGAGGGTAAATCTTAGCCTAGCAAAATGGTGTAAAATGAAAAATCATGATTTGCTTGGACATTATTAGTTTTTAGGATTCAATTCTGTGAACTAATTCTTACTTTAGATATGAATAATAATGTTTATTTACACTAATCAATAGCTACTACATTTTTCATAAATCCTGGTGAACTCCTAATTTACTTTTAAAAGTAATACATTACTGTCATGTTCCATGTCTGTCTTTGTGGCGTTTCATGTCGGTCTGTCTTGTTTTCCCCCTGTCTTTGTATTTTTGGTTCAGTCCTGTCCTTATATGGTAGTTCCGGGTAGTAGGTTTATTAGTTGATTCCGTTCACCTGTGTTTTCCAGCTGTCCTCACTTTTGGTGATTAGTTCTCTGTGTATTTAAAGCCCTTGTTTTCAGTTCCTGTTATCGAGTGTTAATGTTGTGTTGGATATCTGTGAAAGTGTAACGTTGTTGTCGTCACTGCCTTGTCAGCTTTCTGTTTTGTTCGTTTGTTTTAATAAATGTTATATTTGAACGTTCCGTGTCCTCTGCTCCTTGCCCGGCTGAGAAGCACGGCTGCACACATCACCGCCGCGGACCGTACGTGACAATTACAATATTGCGTTACTCCCTAAAAAAAGTAACTAATACTTTTTAAATATGGGCCGATCTGGGGTGTTTGTTTTTAAGTTTGTTAAGAAATTCTAATCTTAGGTAGCACACATATTCTGAATGTCTTTGGCAGAATTCAAATGAGCCATTTTAATCTACATTAATCTAGATGAAAAAAATGAATCTATGCCCACCCCTAGTATTCACACACCGCACACAATGCTCTGTATTTCTAAATTCTACCAACATAAGGTCAGGAGACTTGTCAGTCAATAAATAAGAAAAAAAAGTAACCAGCGTTATATTACTCCAAAATTAAAAAGTAATGCATTACTTTACTAGTTACTAGGAAAAAGTAATATTATTCATAGAACATAGTTCTTAGGGAGGTAAGAAAAAAATAAATAGTTACTGATTATAGCTAACAGTGAACTACCACACTCCCTTAGCACTATCACCTTTCATAAATTCATTATTTAGAGTTTCTTAAAAGTTAGAAGTAGTTATTAGAGTTCTAATATTGTTTTACTCGTGTTCTTGTGTAGTTATTCATTAATGATGGAATAATATTGTAATGTGTTACCTATTAATATGCAGTAAACTGACAAAAGAAGATAACATTTTTTCATCATTTTGCTTGGAATGCACGTATGGAAATACTGTTTTTCTCGTTTTTAAGTGCACTGTTTATAGAGCACCTACCATCCAATAATTTAACGTCAGAAAAGTGTTTGAAGAAACAGAACAACTTACTGAAATGAATGATGTCTTATGTAATCACTCAGTTTTCCACAGAAAAATATTAAGAAAACATGTGAACAATATCACGTAAAGTCAGAGTGGATGAGCATCATCTACGCAGGGCATATAGTAGTTGTGTCTAGTCATAGTTTTATTTGACAAACCCCAGCATAGGGCTTACACACAGATTTTTGTTTCTAACTGGTGCAATAAATGTTTTAAAATTAAATAATCTCCCGTTTGTCAGGATCTCTAGATGTCAAAAGCATCTAATTGTATAACTACTGTACCAACTTTGATCTCTTTTGAATCCTCTTAAAACTTTATAACAAGTCCTAAATAACCTAAGGATACGACTCTCTCTTTGTTTCTGACAAAATTGATTGTTAAGGTTGTAAGAAAGCTCTCGTAAAGTCAAGCCACGTTGCATTTTCTAAAAGTATGTTCTTATCTTTGACATCTATTGATCTCTTGAGTTGTGACTGAATTGATTAAAACATGAAGGTTGTGTGTCCCGTCAAGTGTGCAGGCATTGTCTGTTCTTTGGACGTGTCCGTTTAAAGATGCATTGGTCAGATGACGCAGTGCTGATAAAGCTAAGGTTCTGTGATGCATCTTTCAGAGAAAAGCTGCGCACATAAAATCTGAACAAGGGCTCTGCAGCACTGGCCTGTCAAACAGGGTGAGACAAGCTGCTTGGCTGTCCAGTCAAAGTCTTTACACCAGTAATCCTGGAATATGCCAATGTCTGATCCGTTTTCTAGCAAGCAGCAAGTGCAAAGAATGTTAAAATTCACAGTACTCTTTCCCCAGACGCCCCACCACCAGCCTTTCAGACCAAAGATGTAAGAGGACATCCTTCTGCACAAGGAGAGTCATTTCACATTGTTTCTATAGGTACGTTTTATCTTTTGGGGTTTTGTACTTTTATCAAGTCTAATTAAAATTAAACAAACTTTGTGTTTGAGGGGAGGGAGACACAGTTATTTTTACAGTTTTCAACCAGATGCATGTTGAAAACATTTCCTGTATAAGGGGAAATTAGGTTTTACAGTTATTAGCTGTGAGCAAGATTCAAAGTAAAATAAACAGAAAAAAAATATTTTAATTTAAATTTTTTAATTATAATTTTTTAAAAATGTATTATGAGCCTATAATATAGTTTAGCGCTGTCAAATTAATAACTGTGATTTATCACATCTAAAATATATTTTTTACATAATATATATATACATGTAATACATTTTATTCTGTTATCTATAGATAAATACACACACATGCCTGTATGTATTTATGTCAAATATGTATAGCATTAAATACGCCATGTTTATATATAAATATGGTCCCACTTTATGTTAAGTGTCCCTAATACTTGTGTACTTCCATAGTAACTAGATGTAGTATGTAACTCCAGTGTAAGTACACACTGCTACATAGTATCTACAGCTGTAATATTTTTGTGACTTCACACATATAACAACCCTCAGAATGGTGTGTGTAAGTACAAATGTGTAACAGGACACTGGTAACAACACTTTTTTCACTTCATTAAGTAGTCATGTGACAGGAATTACCATTCTGAGGGTAAAAACATACAACAAAACAAAACGGGTGGAACAGGGAAGACAAGGGACACGTCAACATTAACAACTGACAGGGAAGAACTCAAAAAGCACAGACTAAATACACATTCAAACAATAGGGAAATTAGGAAAACCTGTGACACAGGGCTGGAATCAAATCAATTAATAATCACAAGATAGAACAGGAACTCCAAATAAGGACAAGACACGAGAGAAACAAAAACGAGGGACAAGACCAGACAGACAATGTTACAATGTGTGTGTATTTATTAATACACAACACACACACATAAACTGTATTATGTAAACAAAAACCTTTGTTTTGTATGTGATTAATCATTTGACAGCACTAATGTAAACACAGGAGCATCTAAAAAAATATATCATGAAAAACTTCACTTTTTGTAACTTGCTGTGTATGTGTTGATAATTAAATGCAATTTCAACAAATTATGAACAAGTTTTCTGTACAAATCCAAAGGTTCTTTGATCATTCCTGGTCAGAAAAGATTTAGTGAAAATGTAGGGACTTTCTAAAAGATCTTTTACCAATTTCAAAAATCAATCAGTTAAAATCAAGCGATATACTTTAGATTCCTCAAAATTAAAATACGCAACACTCACAAGTGTACAGGACAAATGTTAGGCTGATGTTCACAGCGAGGACAGAGAGCACACCTTCACTGAGCTACAGACAATCAGAGAAACTAATGAAGAGATTATTGGGATGTGTATCATCGTGGTTGTGGGTAAGGGGAATTACCCACAACCACGATGATACACATCCCAATAATACATTGAAGGCTTTATATATAATGAGTTTCATGTATCAATCGTACTGAAGGTTTTAGATGCTTAGGCTAACATTTATATTTTAACATGCAAGTTCTTGCTAATTATTCTACTAAAAGTTACTTTCTTGTCAATGTGATTGTCATGATATCCAGCTTGAGTCCTTTGTTGTATCCATCAGAGGGCACTCCAGCCAGAACTTCACCCACAGTCACAAACTCCATGTCCCAAGATTCATCCCTGGACTGATTACACTCACACCTGGACTAATCACACACCTGCAGCTCATCAACACACCCCTTTCCTCCAGTTTAAATTCCCCTGGAGCAAGAGATGGAGCTCTCCAAACAGATGCGGACCCTGGGGGTGCGGGAACTCCTTACAAACCAGTTTTTACAGCTGATAAAACGTGTTGTGTTGGTCTGGGTATATAAGGAATAGGGTAAAATCAGGATGGGGGGATTCTGTAAACAGAACAACCTCCACTCTGCAACATGTAAGGGTCTCTGGAATTAAAACTCCAGGTCTCCCATGTGGCAGCGTGTTTCTCTGACAGTCAGCATTTGCTATTCTTAGATATATCATTGATGTATTGAGGTGATGCATTATTCTAAATTGGATTCACATTGTTTAATTATGTAATCGGCTTGATATAATTTTACCTAACAAATGAAAATAAACATAATTTCTTGATTCATTCTAGATTGTTGAAATCTTTGTAGTAGAGTGTGAGGAGGCTTTAGTGCGCATAAGTATTATGGCTAGGATATGTCAAACTGGGGGCGCAGGAAAATTAAGCAGTAGGTGCACTTTCGCTGAAGACCCTCAGTTTTTTGTAAAAACTCTTGTTTGATTACTGCAGAAATTCTACTTTTGAGCTTTACAGAAGACTGAGTCTGAGCAAATGACAATAAAACTAGAAACACAAAGACTGCAGTGTTTTATATAAAGCCCATCAGTGTGTTGCTGCTGATAGGAAAGAGTAATTCAAATGGTGCTTGTGTGAATGGTTTTGTTGCAAGAATTTGATTATTATAAAGGAGTGTTAAATTTTGATTGCAGTGTTTCATTTTGGCATAGATGTGAGTTGTTAATCTCCAAGTGCTATGTCTGATTGTTTTGTGTGTAGAGTTTTGACAAAATGGGCCAAATTTAGGCAAAAACTGTAAGTTCTCTGCTTTCAGTTATCTTAATTTAGAGATCTGGTTCTTCTATATGTGCTATACGTTCCTTGTGGGACGTAAAGTCGTCAGAGTCTGGCGTCGGCCGAATCGCCATCTCGTTACATAAGCTCGCTAGTCTGATAATTACTCAGAGGTTGGGAGAAGGCTAATATCTTTTTGTCAGCCGCCTACTGATTGCGTTTACAAAAAGCTTTTTTTTTTTTCCAATGATAACAGGTGATTTTGTTTTTGAGAAAAGTGTCTAATGTAAGAAAACGTGTGTAGTGTTTCGCAATAAGTGTGTTACAGAATTGTAAACAAAGTGCAAAGTTGAAAATGTGTTTAAGCTATGATTACACTGTGTTTAAGATAAGATACAAAAAGTTTAGGTATTAAGGCTTTGGTGTAAGCATTCGCTTTTAGTGTGTAAGCAATAGGCAAAAACTGTAAAATTGGAGTCAGATTTAAAAACAGGTAAACGTAAAAAGTAAATTAGAAACCAAAGTTAGAAGAAGTCAAGTGTTTTCACAGAAACGCTGGAAAGCATACACATAACACACTGATATACATTTATTAATCAAATCCGTTAAAGGATTGTTAGGCTGCATTAATTAGATCAGCCAGAACTTGTAACAGTACTTGTTACATCGTAAAAAGAAGTAGTCTGTCTCTCTCTTATTCTGTTCCTCAGTCCGTATCCAGATCAGATGGTGTATCAGCACAAAGAGATGATCTTCATTGGAGACCAGAACACCTAGATGAGCTCCGTGGACAGATCACCGGAACCAGATGCACACAAACGCGCACACACACACATGTTGGTTTTTGTGATTTATAGGGGCTCTTCATAGGCGTAATGGTTTTGATGGTATGTGGTTTTGCCCTACACATACCCTACACCTAAACCTAACCTTTACAGGAAACTGTGTGCATTGTTAGATTTTCCAAAAAACACAATTTTGTATATTTTTTAAACTTTTGAATTACGGGGACACTGAAAATGTCCTCATAAAACACCTAAATATTGTAATACCTATGTCATACCCATGTCATTATGCAAATTTGTGGTTTTGGTTCCTTGCCGCTGTCGCCTCTGGCTTGCTTAGTTGGGGACACTTGATTTCTAGTGATTATCATCATCTTGACTACAGAGACGTCTCTGCATTTGATAAATAAATAGTTTAATTCTCGTCATTATACATTACCATCACTCTGTTTCTCCTACTTGATAATTGTGACATCTGAGACAGAGACTCAACAAACGTTAGATCCATTTGCATGCTGTGTTTAATGAGCAGAGTCGAAGTAGTACAATACACGGTCAAGCAGGGGCAAAAAAACACAATGGAGACAGATCAAGATAATACCGTAAAGCTGGCAGAAGGTCGAGGTATCAGGCAAGTATCAGTGTAAAGTGTCCAGGCAGAGTTCGAGGCAGCAGACGAGAATCACAATGTTAAGGTCCAAGCAGAGATCGGGGCAACAGGCGAGAATCATAGTCGGTATAAAAAATCCAGGTAGGTAACAGGTCAGTCAGAATAATCACAGGGATAATGCTTAGAAATGCCACAAGGAGCAAAACTTCCCGTCGATCATCTCTCCGTGCTTGCCTTAAATAGTGTTTGGGAATGATCAACACCTGTAGTGGAAAAGTAATGAGTGTTCGGGTGAAAGCGATCCGGGTGGGAACTAATACTCAGGGGAAGGTTCCCCCGATGACAGTCGGACAGCGCCACAGAGGACCGCCTTGTAACAGAGCCCCTATTCACTATAAAAAATTACCATGATTTTAACGGAAAAAATCTCTGAAAACGGTAAAAGCTGAAGGTGCCAGCCCAGCTCACAGACTAACTCTTATGTGTTTTGTGTTTGTTTTCAATCTTGGACTCTCGTAAATGAACTCATGTCTCCGCCCATCCTACAGTATATGTTGTCACGGTTTCCCATTCATGTCTCCGCCCCCCTCATCTGTTGTCATGGTTGTTAACTCAAGTCTCCACCCAGTTGTCTAATTAGTGTGTGCATTTAAATGCCCGTTTGTCTCTGTATTGTCACTGATCATTGTGTGTGTATGGATTTTCCTGCCCTTGTAAGCATTTCCTTGTTTTCTAGTGTTAGACTTTTCGTGTTCTCATTTGGATTCCCTGTTATCGACCATAGCCCATTCTCTACTCTCACCTTAGCCTCAACCCCTGGACACTGTTTGTTGTTAAATCGACCATCGCAACGAACAATGACCACTCTCTCGCCTTACCCTCTAATGCTGATGTTTACCGTTGCCAAACCTGCCTGTTATTACTCTGAGCCTGGATTTTATTAAAGCTTTGCACGTGGATCCGGATGTTTCCAGTCTCATTCCTGACACTCAGCGTGACACCAGCATTGCTTTTTGTTTTCAATAACTATATTTCTTCTTACTTTTTATCTTATCAGTTATGTGTATTAGGGCTGTATGTTACATGTAATGTTGTTAAAGTAATGATTATAACATATATCAGTTTAATGAGTCTCATCATGATGCTGTTAAGTGTTTGTGTGAATGACACTGAGGTGTTTCTATACATGTTCCTAAAAGCTGCTTGTGATGGGCTTTGGTTCATCATGTGACTTTCTCATCATCACCTGCATTTGGTACTTATCAGTGTACTATTCAGTATTTCAGTACTTTAATTGGCTGCTATCAATTTAATCAAATTACGGTATTTAACTGTAAATTTAACTTAAAACTTTAAAACCTAAATCATTGTTACCGCATTTTTATGGTCAAATTCTGGCAACCACAGCTGCCAGTTTTCACCGTAAATTTTGGGTAAACAGTAACTATTTTTACAGTGTAACATTGTTTTTTAGATAAACAATTATGTTAACTTAGTATGTTACTTAAATATCTGCAAACATAATATGGTATTTTATTTTACAAATGTCAAAAATTTTAAGAAAGTAAATTATGACTTGAATGCATGAAAAATTCTGAAACTAATTCACCACAGCTCTCAGAAGTCAGGTGTCAAAGTTGAAACCCGCTGAGGTTGCCCACTGCACTTTTGTTTTGCAACAGTAAGCTAACCTTATTTTAATGAGCACTTCCAATGAGCTTAAAGAGTTCCAGAAAGATTCTCTAAGGAGGTGAAGACACTGAGATTAACTGTTTCACTTCCATGCTTTGAAAGATTTTACTATATCAAATGCACCCTCGCTGTTCACTCACATTTGCTCTGATCTTCTGCATGAACCCAGTGATGCTTAACTCCTGTTGTGCTGTGTGCTCAGAGCCGAACAACCAGCCTGTGGCTTTCAGAGCCACTCTGTAGAAACAGAATGAAAATTTAATGTAGAACAGAGGATGTAGAAGAAAACCAAATCTGCTCAAGTCCTTAGGCTCTATCCTAGCCTTTGGTTTGAGTTTTCTTCTAAAGGATCAGCCAAGACATAATATTTCCATTCTGAACCGCCTGCCGATGGCTTCATCAGCTCCTCTGAGACCAGAGGAACCATTCACATCAAATTCTCAGAAAAATAATGACTATCAAACCCAAGAGGAAAGCATAAAATGCTTCAATCCAAAGATTTAAATAGTCTCTTCAAGCCTAGTGATTAGTCTAGAGTTTAAAATATATATTTTTTATGCTAAAACTGACTCTTTTTTTTCCCCCATTAAACAGAGCACAATAATATATTAACCAAACCATGACCCTTGGGGTTTCCCAAACATTCCCTGTCTGCTACAGGCTAAACAAATCTGAATATCAAAAAGGATCTTGTTCTTTTTAGTATCTGTATTTATTTATTTATTTATTAATTTTTACTTTACTTTACAAATTTTGTTTAATTTGCTGGATAATAACGATGATAATGCTTGACTCTAGTATGCCAATTGGTGACCTCAGGCTTTTTAAAGGGAAACTTAAAAGGGGCAGGTGGCAAAATGTATTTACTATTATTGTGTTGTTGTTTTTTTCAATTACAGTGTCTGTCACCTATGATTTGATTTGAGTTTTCTCGTCTAATGTCCACGATTGGATGCACACTCATCTCAGTCACTTGTTACTATAGTTTTGTGACTAAATTTGCTTTTTCAGTGGTAGATCTTGTTAGCATTCGACTGTTAGCATTAGCTAGAAAGCGACTGCAGTGACTCACTAAATATTTCGGTGTAATCAGTAAACAATGTAAAAATTTGGTCCCTACTCTTGATGTACTGACCTAAAACTGAAAGTGAGATATTAAGATAAACTGACAACTGGATATTTATCCACTGAATAATGGCAGCATATGTAAGGATAATAAGGTTATGAAGTTAAATGCCATTTGTTCATATTTGAATGGGTCAGTAAGATTAATTGCTGTCTCAAATCAAAGAGATCTTTGCACAGCTACATTATAACGCAGCAGCATCTAACAATGATTTAAAACAAAATAAATGAATAAAAAAGGAAATGCTAACTGAATCCTAAACTCCTGCAACATTGGCGTCTCATATTTTGAAGAAGTCAATGCAATTTGTGAAAGAAATCAATCAAATCTGTATCTTTGTGAAAATAGTAAGATGTAACCACCTTTGTAATCATTAACAATTTCATAAGTAACTATGTTACGTTACATTTTATTTCTCAATAACTGAGTTGCTGTTCTGTTACAGGTCTGTTATGGCTCCTCTTGCTGATCTTTTACTAAGGATGAAATACAGATGAAAATATTGTATTAATATATTAAATAATATCTTATAGGACATAGCACCATATCTTCTAGGACAGCAAGTAAGCCAGAACTACTTGTTGGTAGTTGTTTGACTTTATGGACTATTGGCAGTACATTAAAAGCTGTAACGTGGATGTATACATTTTCTTTGCTGCTTGGAGAGAGTGTTTGTGTTAAAGAGTTTTTTTTAAAGGAAAACACCACTGTTTTTCCACATTCCACTTTTCCATATTTCTTCCCTCAACTTAGATGAGCTGATACATATCTCTCCTGTTTCAGTGCGTTCACTTAATCGCTAGCGTGCGGCACCACTATGTTAGTGTTTACCTAAGCTCCATTCATTCCTTAGGATCCAAACAGGAATGAATTTACAAGCAATCAAACACTTCCACGTTTTCTTTATTTAAAAACGGTTACATGAGTAAGTATGATGACTCAAAATAAAATGTGGTGATTTTTTAAGTGGGTAAAAAAAGACAACTATAATGTATGGCAGAAGAGAACTTGCCAAGTGCTTTTCTTAAAGGATGAATGAAGCTAAGCTAAACGCTAAGCTAAACATAGAGCGATTAAGTGCATGCACTAAGACGGGAGAGGTACGTATCAACTGGGAAGTTGAGGAAGGGCATAAAAACAAAAAAGACTTGTAAATAGACCACATGTTTAAATTTACATGAGCTCAATAAATATGGCCATAGTGAAATGTGTAAGACAATTCATGAAATTATTGTTTTTAAACCTTCAGTTTGTGTAACTGTTCCAAATCCAAACCTTGGTGGGTTATCCTCTTATGTTAAACAATTTGGAAAAAAAATTAACGTGGTGTTTGATGAACATCTGAGGTTTAATAGACAGATAAATGGTTAAATGATCCTTTCTTCAGTTGTGACTCTTGTCTAAAGCAAAGTCTTTCCTTTCATTTAAAAACTTTGAGAAAGTAATCCATTTCCAGAGATTAGACTACTGTAATTGACTTTATTTTGGGATTAGTCAAACAGCTTTATCCCGGTTACAATTGGTCCAGAATACGGCACTGGCTCCCTGTGCATTACAGAGTATATATACGTGGAGATTGTAATGACAAAGCTTGTGGGCGTGGTCACATTAAAATGAATGAGATCAGATTGATAAAACTCAGTTGAGTGTTGGTTACTTACTCATTACTTTAATAAAGAATATTTGTTTTCAACGTGCACTTACTGCATTTCAAAAACAGACAATTCAAGCTTTCTATAGATATATTTCTCATGTCTGTGTGTCATGTTTTTCATGGAGTTTCAGTTAATTTTAGTGACGGCTTTTAAAAAACAAAAGAAAAATCGCGCGCACTTTTTATTTTCTTATTTTGCAAAAACACACACTTTTGTTGTTACTGAGAGTGAACTCAAATAAAAAGTAGACATTTAACAGATTAGAATGGTATATAACACTTACTTGTGTGACCAAAATCAACATAGTTATATTAGTGTCTTTTACACTGATAAGAAAAAAAAAGACGCAAATCACGTGGGCGTGACGGCCGACCTCAGAGGGTTAAAAATCTTACTCATCGTTTATAAGTCACTTCATGGTATGGCTCCATCATAAATTTCAGATTTACTGACTAAACACAGTGTAACTAGATCCCTCAGATCCTCTAACCAGAGACTTTTGTAAGGAGCGATCTCGCTTTTGCTTCTATTGCCCTGAGACTCTGGAATGATATTCCCATTTTTATAAATGGCCTTGTCTGTGGCTATTTTTAAGTCTAAACTATAAACCTTTCTGTTCGATAAGGTTTTTAATTCTGGTTGAAGCATTTTATTTCCATGTTCTATGTTTTTGTTGTATGTGTGTTTCCTTTGGTTTTATTATCATTGTGTTACTACTGCTGTATTTATTTTTTTATTGTAAAGCACATTGGTCAACTCTGGTTGTAAGAATTAGTGCTATAAATAAAGTTGCCATTACCATTCACAACTATTTAATTCATGTGTACAAGCACAAACACCCCAAATCAAAACAAACAGATCAACACAATATTACCGATTTACTAATATTATTCCGTTTGCCCTGAAAGTCTTGATTTCCGGAAAGCTTGTTTTCGTGAAGGAGTTCTGAGCTTCAGATCTGTAATGAATCCAGACAGTGTGCTTCAAGCCCTTCAGAACAGATGGGAGAACTTTAAGTAGGCGATTGCTGAAATAATCAAGAAAACATGATGAATGTTTAAATTAGCAACAGTAAAAGTAATCTAGATATGAGCTGGCAACTCCATTTGCCTTTATCTAGGGACTAATTAAACTGGCCTGACAGTAGAGACATTAAATTGAGCTCTGAGTGCCCGTCACCGAAATAATGCAAAAGCAAATAGTTTGATCTTTTGAATATGAGACCCAGCGGTCCATAGTTTAGCTTTCCGCTCTAAGGTGGAAGGCTAATCGCATGGCTCATTGAAGGAAAGCATACATCACAGCTCCTTCTGCAACCCTGCAGTTAATTAGCTTTTGGTTATCAGCTATCAGACTGGCTTTCCTGGATGCCAGAGGTGTAAATCAGAGAGCTTGTGTTAAATTTACCACAAATGATTCACAGCAGAAGCACCCTGGGGAAAACTCATAATTACCTCAATCACTGACGTCCTGCATGCTGCAGGTGTGTGAAGGACACAAGGACATTCTCCTTCCAGATGTTCAAAACACATGACAACACAAAAGATGAATCACTCAGAGGCACTGAACACTTCAGCTGTCTTAACCCCCTTCAAAACTCAGTTTTTGATACTGTTATGGATATATAGATATTGTATGTCTGTACCTGCACTGCAAAAGTGGGTCCCACTTTATATTAAGTGTCCCTAATACCTGTGTACTTCCATAGTAACTAGATGTGTATGTAGTTTGTAACTACAGTGTAAGTACATAGTATCTACAGCTATAATATTTCTGTAACTTCACATATGTAACAACCCTCAGAATGGTGTGTAAAAGTACAAAAGTGTAACAGGACTAACAGCACTTTTTGGTAAATAAAGTGTTACACTTTATATTAAACAGACAATTGCTATGGATTGAGCATGTGATTACTCTGATGTTACACAGCAGCGGGCAGTAAATTAGGCTTTACATATAAATTGTGTTTGGTGTCCAG